>CM036769.1:15342079-15744579 GCA_020796225.1 Arion vulgaris
ACATGGAAATTCGGTTGAAGCAAAGAGCTGTGATTGAATTCTTGACGGCCGAAGGTTGTGTTCCCCTCGACATGCATCGAAGAATGAGAGCGGTATATGGTAACGCCTGTGTGGATGTGAGTACTGTTAGGAGGTGGGCAAGGACTGTTAAAGGTGACAATCCAGCGACGATGACCTTGCATGATCAGGCTCGCAGCGGACGACCAATTACAGCAGTGGATGAACAACACGAAGCTCGCGTGGACGAACTGATTCATGTCAATCGCCGCATCAAGCAAAAAGATGTCGCTACAATGCTTGAAATTTCGACCGAACGAGTACATCACATTATTCATGTATTGCTAGGGTATAGGAAAGTTTGTGCAAGATGGGTCCCTCGCATGCTGACACCGTAAATGAAACATCGCCGACATCAGGCGTGTCAGGAACACCTGATGCGATATGAACGAGAAGGCGATGACTCTATCTGCCGAATTGTCACTGGCGATGAGTGTGAGAGTGTAATGTATGTGTTATATATATATATCGTTTCTATCTTCTTCTCTCTCTTATATATATATATATATATATATATATATATATATAAGAGAGAGAGAGAGAGAGAGAGAGAGAGAGAGAGGGCGAACTACTGAACGTAATAATGCCTAGACAAATCACAAACAGAGTTAAAAAGCTGGGAGTTGATTCGCAAAGCCATGTAAAGGATATGCAATTAAATTTTATTTTATATAGAGAGTGAGAGATAGAAGACAGACATATATATATATATATATATATATATATATATATATATATATATATATAGAGAGAGAGAGAGAGAGAGAGAGAGAGATAGAAGACAGACATATATATATATATATATATATATATATATATATATATATATAAGAGAGAGAGAGAGAGAGAGAGATAGATAGAAGACAGACATATATATATATATATATATATAGAGAGAGAGAGAGAGAGATAGAAGACAGACATATATATAGGTAAAGATCCTATTGTCTCATGAGGTCACCTCTCTAGATAACTGTCATTGAATAGGTTCTCAGTGCAGCCTACCCTCGATGAGTCATACAGACATATCTTTTATGAATGTCATATATTTCTGTCTAATTCTTCTTTTTTCTTCCAACGCTCCACATCGACCTCTTGTTAACCACTCTTTTTGATTTGTATGTGATCTGAGCCTAAGAGCGATCGTAAGTTGTGCCAGTTATGCGTCTACAAGTAGGCCAACACATCTGATTTCTGCTACGCTTTTTATTTACTATGGTAGCTTCCCTAGGCCCCTACCTAAGTCGCCTCTTACGACATGCTTTGTATGTCGCAGTGTTACAATTCGTTGCTCCCCTTGACAGCCCCGGCGACACACGGGAGATAAATCTGTCAATATGTCAAACAGAGAGTTTTCTCCACAAATGGGAAAGGCTAGCTTTAGTATATACCAACCAGAATGAAACCAGTATGGAAGTCCAAAATCTACATAGGACCACAAAGCTTAAACTCTATAAAAGCATTGTTTTGCCAGTTTTGCTCTACGGATCGGAGTGTTGTAGGATGACCAAAGGAGATACTAGCAGGCTGTCAGTTTTCCACCACTCTTGTCTTCGCAGAATCTTGGGAATCTTTTGGCCAGTAAAAATATCCAATAACCAATTACTCCAAGATACAATACAAGAGGCAATGAATGACATACTCAAAAGAGAAGATGGAAATGGCTCGGACATGTTATGAGAATGAGACAGGAAATGCCTGCAAGGGTAACCCTCACTTGGACACCAGAAGGAAAGAGAAAGAAAGGCAGACCACGGACAACATGGAGGCGCATGATGGAAGAGGAACTGACACCGCATCTCTGACGTGGGGCTCTGCGCTGAAGGTTGCACGGGACAGGAGAGCATGGAAAGTCCTTTCTGAAGCCCCATGTGTCACTAGGCATGACGGGATTAAGTAAGTAAATTGCGAAATATCAAATCTATATCTTAATGTGGCAAACACAATAATAATGACAACTGATAAAACAAACATGGCAAAGGATATTTTTATCAATGGAGAGAAAATTGGAAAGGGGAAAAGTTTTTTTAATAACTTGGTTCATTGATTACAAGAGATAGAAAAGGGATAAAAGAAATTAAAAGAAGAACAAACGTGGCAGTACAAACAAACAAAAAGAAACATAAACAGTATGGAATGTAATTGATTAGAAAACAAAGATCAGAATACTAAGAGCATGCATATTCCAAGTGGCAACGTGTGGGTGTGAAGAATAAACATGTAACAAGGTAGTTGAATAACATATATGTGCTTGTTGAATATTAGTGTTACAGAAGAGTCCTACGTATACTATACACAGAGAAGAGAACAAATATATATATCCAAAAACAGATCTCTTCACGACTGTCTGTTAGATGAGGACACTAACATCGATGTTGAATCGATCAAACGATTTAGGCAGTTTGGAGTTACCCGTTGTACAAGTAGAACTGGATGCCTGAGGAGCAGAGTGAGAAGTGTGTTTAATCAGCGAGCCACGGGAACCATCAGTATGCATACTTTTCGATATCTGTTGAGGGAGAATGAGCACAAATGGGTCTGCCCGGAGTGCAATGACGTCAGTTTAGTAACCAATAACCAGAAAGAACACAAACATACAAAAACTGGCTGACACTACAAACAGATAAAAACTGGTTGACACTACAAACATACAAAAACTGGCTGACACTACAAACATACAAAAACTGGCTGACACTACAAACAGATAAAAACTGGTTGACACTACAAACATACAAAAACTGGCTGACACTACAAACATACAAAAACTGGCTGACACTACAAACATACAAAAACTGGCTGACACTACAAACATACAAAAACTGGCTGACACTACAAACATACAAAAACTGGCTGACACTACAAACATACAAAAACTGGCTGACACTACAAACATACAAAAACTGGCTGACACTACAAACATACAAAAACTGGCTGACACTACAAACATACAAAAACTGGCTGACACTACAAACATACAAAAACTGGCTGACACTACAAACATACAAAAACTGGCTGACACTACAAACATACAAAAACTGGCTGACACTACAAACATACAAAAACTGGCTGACACTACAAACATACAAAAACTGGCTGACACTACAAACATACAAAAACTGGCTGACACTACAAACATACAAAAACTGGCTGACACTACAAACATACAAAAACTGGCTGACACTACAAACAGATAAAAACTGGCTGACACTACAAACAGACAAAAACTGGCTGACACTACAAACATACAAAAACTGGCTGACACTACAAACATACAAAAACTGGCTGACACTACAAACAGACAAAAACTGGCTGACACTACAAACAGACAAAAACTGGCTGACACTACAAACAAGGATTCGAAGATGTAAGTACTTTAGACATATAAAAAGACAAGAAGGGTTGAAGAAGACCATTATGGAAGGAGGCATTCCAGCAATGATGAGAAGAGAAAGACCACGGAGAAGATAGATCCAAGATGTAACTGATAATTTCAGCATGGCGGCTGCAGAGGCGTGACATCTGGCCTATGAGAGAGAGAGAAATTCCGAAGGACCGTTGGGTAAAGTTCTCCTATTGACAAGCTATTTTATGATGACGATGAAATATCAAAACAGGAATGCAGTTTAGCACAGTGCAACAGATGAAATTCATTTTGAAGGCTAATATATCTTCTTTAAGTAAAGTCAAATTTTGAAAACTATTTACTCTGGAACTAACAACAACAGATAATCTTCCTCTTCTCTTCCATCATTTACTTCTTTATAGAGAATTGTTGGGGAAGGTGTGTGAGTGTGTAGGGTGGGGGTGAGGTGGGGGTGGTAGTGATCTTGTGTGTGCTTGTTCTCTCTTTTCTCGTGATTACTGCCCAGACTGATGTACTAGATCTCCCCATAAATTCTATTCATGTGGCAATCTGATTCATGCATCCTTATCATTGGTGTGTTTTACGTCACATCTTCGGCACCATTTGGAGCTCTGGTGCTTATCCTTCGGCGATGTGTCCGGTTTCAGCCAGCGTTTACTCGGTTTGCTCTCCATTCTGTAGCCATCTAGTGTTTTTAATGGTGTGGGGTAGCTAGCTCCACGCCCAACCTCCTTAGGCGCCTCTTACGACATGCGTAGCAGGTAACAGTGGTTCTATTCTTTACACCCCAATTTGAGCCTCGGAAACCACTCGGACGGTGCTTGTTAGCTTGTAAGCTGTTATTCTGTTTCTTAATTTTGTTCTTGATGCCGTCGCTCCATCTTATGCGTGGTCTTCATTTTGTTCTGTACTCGTTATACTTTTTAAGTGTGGCTCTCTAGGGTAGTCGATACCAGGGTAGTCGATACCAGGGCAGTCTTGTCAGGTGTCCCCAAACTATTTAATCTATTGTTCATTTATGAATTAAATTCCAGAAAATCGTTTTTATAAGATTTGTTTCAGCTTTTAGTGGTATGTGACAACAGTTGTGTTAACTGTCCTAGTATCTGGTTAGCTTTTGTGTATCCATTGCTGATTTCCTTCTTCTCTTCTTCTTCTTCTTTGCGTTCATTCTTTACGATCAATTTAATCACTCTTTGTGATATGTTTGATCTTTTCCAAGAACGTGTATACGTTGCACATTGGTTTGGTAGGCCCTAAACGCATAGACTTCTACATGTTTAGGACACGTGCATCCGATTTCAGTCAAACCTCCATAGTCGCCTCTTAGGACATTCGTGGCAGGTAACAGTGGTTCTATTCTTTACACCCCAAATTTGGGCCCCGGTAACCAATCGGGCGAGACGCTGATTCGATACTTTCGCCTGCAGTGATAATTTAGACTGAATAACGGAGAATGTATAACGGAGAATGTATAACGGAGAATGTATAACGGAGAATGTATCAACGAAATCAGGAGACTCGCCATGACATTTTAAAGTGTAGCTAAAATGAAGAAAATATAGTACAGCACAAGAAAAGAAACAAAAATGAAATGTATGTGAACATGCATGTTTCCTGTTGCAACATATGTATGTAAACCATGGAACATACCAACATCCATATGTTAGGAATTTATTGTCTGAATCTATATGTAGTGTGTCATGTAAGAAGTACATTTTTCACTTCTGTTGTATCCTCTGCTTGATAAAGGCCTTTTGGTCGAAACGTTGCTGTGTATTATTATTGTGGTTTTTTTTGTTGCTTTATTTTTATGTGTTTCACCATTGCTTCATATTTTTACTGCAGTTTTTCCTTATATTGATAATAACATAACACATACATTAAACATGGCCCTGACTAAGACACAAGAAAGAAAGATTACAACATGTGAAATGAGATGTCTACGAAAAGTTGTCAACGTTACAAGGCGAGATAGAGTGAGAAACGAGAATATTAGAAGCATCGTTGGTACTATACCATGCATACGATACATCGAGAAGCAAAGAATCAAGTGGTTCGGCCATCTAATGAGAATGGAACCACATTTACTACCATCACGTACCTATAATAATCGACACTCAGGACGAGACAGGCAAAGAACACGATGGATAGATAACATCTCAGAGCCCTGCGAAAGCATGGACTGACAACGTCAAGCGCAACACACCTGGCACAAGTTAGAAAGCTAACTCTCCCCACGAATCTTCACGGCAAATGTGGATAAGATAAGATTAGATAAGAAGATACATTAAAGAAAAAAAATCGAATATTTTGGAACAACAATGCTACCCAAAATTCCTTAGAACGTCCTGGATAGAGAAGAGAATAAATAGAGACATATCACACGATCTGAACATCAACAATATCAGCGAGGAAATAAAACGTAGGAGATGGAAGTTGTTAGGGCATACATTAAGAATACAGAAAACCATACACCCATGTGTGGATTTGAAATGGAATCCGAGAGGTAGAAGAGGTAGGGATCGACCTAAAGAGACATGGAGACGAACTGTAGACACAGGAATAAAAGAGATGGAATGAACTACACTGGCTTTCTCAAAACAGATCTGGTTGGAGAATATTGATTGATGCTTTATGCTTTAAGGGGAGTTAAGAGAAGAAGTGACAAGAAAGAGAACACTGAGAAACATTGACTAATAAACATCATCATGTCTCTTGCCCGAGTGGTTACCAGGATCCAAATTTAGGGTGTAAAGAATAGAACCATTGTTACCTGTCACGCATGTCGTAAGAGGCGATTAAGGAGGTTTGGCTGAAATCGGATGCACATGTCCTATTCGTGTAGAAATCTATGCGTTTAGGGGCCTACCAAACCAATGCGCAACGTATACACGTTCTTGGCAAAGATCAAACATATCACAAAGAGTGATTAAAATTGGTCGTAAAGAACGAACGCAAAGAAAAAGAAGATCATGTCTCTGAAACTGATTTTGGTCACATTAATCATCACAGTGGAAACAGTAATGGAAAGCATTGTTCCTGGAAGACGAGGCATGAGACGACCAAGATGACGGTAGCAACATGACTAAATAAACCTTGAATATGACATTGGAGAAGGCAGAAGAATTTACTAGAGACCGGGAGGTTTTCATGTGGGATGTGATAGAAGGGCGTTCTTCACACGACATGCTACATGATGAAGTAAAGTATACAAGATATTTCATATATATATATAATGTATCTTTTGCTTGATGAAAACCTTTCAGCCAAAACGTTCATTCAATCAGCTATTGTACTGTATAGGATAGTTTTTGCCCCCAACAAACTTTACGGAGAGTATGCTTTTTGTACTTTCACTTCAGAATAAAATTGCTGAAAAAAAGACATGCGATTGTCCAAAGCCTAACAAAATGTTACTATAATTCTATAAGTGTATGCTCCACAGGGCTCCATCAAAAACATAAATTTGTTGTTCCGCCTCGTTATCTGGAAATCTATAACCCAAATTACAACAAGCAATTTAATAAGAAAATATTTGCCAGTTTATCAGGAATCATCACGGAACGTTGATAATATTCCTCTTGGGACTGATTTGGAGAAAATAACATATATACTCCTGGTTTTGTGTGTCACATGCATGTCTCTCTCTTCCCTTCCATCATTACTCCTCCTCTCTCTTGTCTTTTACACTAATACACACAATCGATCTCTCTCTCTCGTCTCTTACACTAACACACACAATCGATCTAGTTAGTTATAGCCCTCTCTCTTCTCTCTCCCCACACACACAGACTAACACACACACACCACCAACACATAATCCTAACTTGTTATAGCCACAGCTCCCTCTATCTCTACACACACTCACACTAAAACACACTAATACACACAACGACTACCAGTTATAACCACTCCTCCCTCCTCCGTCTCTCTCTCACACACAAACACACACACACACAAATCGATCTAACTAGTTATAGCCCCCACCCGCTTCTCCTCTCTCACACCACACTAACACACACACAAATCGATCAACTAGTTAAGAAAACGCGCTAATCTCAGACGAGATGTTGCGCTGTTTGTCGAGACTAGAGACAATTAAGACAAATCATTTATTTCTAATCAATGTCACCACAAATGATTGATGAGTTGTCATATACCATGTATATATAAACTGAGTGCCGCAAAAGTGTATATGTGCACTTGCTTTTATATCTACTGTCCCAGAATCAAACTTTAAGTTGAGTGGTAATGTATTTCCAGTAAGGACTCTAAGGTTGTCGACTAGCAGCTCATTAACTTATATGTATGGTCTTCCCTTCGTCTTTACGTTCATTCTTTCGATCAATTTTAATCACTCTTTGCTGATATGTTTGATCTTTGCCAAAAACGTGTACGTTGCACATTGGTTGTAGGCCCTCAAACGCATGACTTCACCCGTTTGGACACGTCATCCGATTTCAGCCAAACTCCTTAATCGCCTCTTAGACATGCGTGACAGGTAACAGTGATTCTATTCTTTACACCCCAAATTTGGGCCACGGTAACCACTCAGACGGTATATCTTCTTCTCTCTTTTGTCGTCACACTGCTACCGGGTTGTTGCCCAGTGTCGTGGTTTTCTGTTTTGTCTTGCGCTGTTCTGGTGGCTTGTGTGATTGTTATTTTGCTCTTTCACCGGATTCTGCTACACCATCTAACCTTTTTCCTGTTCTTCCTCTTGCGGGCAGTATATAATGGTCTAAAAGGAAGGACGAACTTATAAAGAAACAATGATTCTCTCTTCTTCTTCTTCTACATTCTCACTAGATTGGGATTTCGGATTCTCTAATAAAAGGAGCCGTCTGCCTCAGATTATCAGCCACGCCATACAGTTTGTCTTGGATGCTGGTGTAAGTGGGTCACCTCTTTCTTCTCAAGTCTGCATATTGGGGGCAGTTGTGATTCTAATTTATGATCAATATAGATATGGACAGAGACGAGAACAAATAGATCTTTTCAGAAAGAACCAAAATCAAAGAAAACTGGCTAATAAGCAAATAAGTAAAAGAGTAAAGGAACCCTTTCATACCTTGTGGTATATAGGGCAATACAGTGTTAGGCCTGTATTATGTTATTGACCGTCGGCACACGTTGGGTGATGTGGTCAGCATCACGCCGGCCGCCTTTACTTTCCCAGAGCATGTCTGGTACCCAGTTGAGGCTGGGTCGACCTGAGAGCCGTCGTGGTCGGGAAAATCTCACGCACACTGCGGAGTTGAACCCGGACCACCAGCCTTGAGAAGCGAGTTCACTAACAACCTACGCTACCACGGCTCTCAATGAAGCAAATAGGAAAAGAGAAAATTGAGATATTTTGGACATATAAAAGGACACGAACGACTGGAGAAGACCATCATGAAAGGAGGCATTCCGGCAATGAGGAGAAGAGGAAGACCACGGAGAAGATAAATATTCAGAATGTAACTGATGGTTTGAACATGACGGCTGCAGATGCGGGACATCTGGTCTATGAGAGAGAAATTCCGAAGGACTGTTTGGGTGGCAACGTTCTGCTCAGGACAAGCTATTTGATGATGATGATGGATGTTAATATCCGTCTCATGTTATTGAGCTCAGTTTTTGTCATCCTTATTATCTTTCCTCATCTCGATTCCTCATAATACTGATTGATTTACTGATTGATTTACTGATTGATTTACTGATTTATTTATTGATTTACTGATTTATTTATTGATTGATTGATTTATTTATTGATTGATTGATTGCTAGGACCATCATCACTGCACTTTGGTGAATACCCATGTGTACTCTAATATCGTTCTTACGCAGAAAGATATCAACGTTTCACGCACAAACTCCGGTAGCTTCGACGAGGATGCTGGAAATAATATTGAAAACAAAGAATATATTTGACTTATTTTTCTCGTAAAATAGAATGAATGATTTGCCCCCGAAAAGCAGCTTTCCAAATTAGGCGTATTGATTTTCAAACGTCAGTGATTTTTTAACATGCTCAACTTGAACTCGAGACTTTCGCTCTATCGACCATTTCCAATATAACTAAGAGTTTGATGTCACCCATACTGAGATCAGGGATCACTGGAAAATGTTTCCTACACTTTCACATGGGAAGCAAACCGAGTACTTTTAGAACGTGAAGTGCGTACTCTATCGCTATGCAACAGAGATATCATACTGATAATGATAACAGTTGCATATCCTTTACAAGACTTAGCCATCAACAAGAGTAAACCAGTCGTCGATATTCTAGGTACCACTTATAAGTTCAGTAGTTTGCCATTTCTTTCTGAACGGTGTGGTCTATTTTTATCGTTCGTAAAAATCTCAGGGAACCAATTTGCTTTCAAACTTGCCCACCGAAGAGTTTGAGCCAGGTACGCTTGGATTGTGATTGAGCTCACTACCGCTTAAGCTACAGGTGCTACAGATCTCATACTACAGGTCTCATACTACAGATCTCATACTACAGATCTCATATTACAGATCTTTTTTTTTTTCGTCCCTTTCAAATCAGACAAGTTCCATCTCTGAAACTGATTTCGTGAAAATCTGTTTTCCATAACAATGGCAGCAGGACATTTAAATTACTTTACACTGGCAGCCGTCTCAATGTACTGTATAGTATTCCTCGCCATACAGGCAGATTTTCTCAGACTTCAGAGGTACTCACGTTATCGTCCTGGTAGAACAGGACTCGACAAATGCCGGACAGTAGTTGACCGAGCTATGAGCGTCTACAGCTAGCAGGCCGAGCTACATCAACTACTCTAGGCAGTCCCATACAGATCTCATACTACAGATCTCATACTCAGATCTCATACAGATCTCATACTACAGATCTCATACTACAGATCTCATACTACAGGTCTCATACTACAGATCTCATACTACAGATCCTACTACAGATCTCATACTATATATTAGTAAAACAAAATCACGGTCAAATGTAGTGTAATACCACAGCCAACTCTAAACTCATACGGCCGGCGGACTCAGGTAAATATTCTAGGAAATAAGACCACAACCGGTCACGTGACTCACATTCCAGTATTGTTGTATTAAGACGAATTCATTTTAAAATCAACACAACATGCTAAATCAATGTTATATTATGTTACAAGTTAAATTTAACAATAAGGAATATCAGTATTATGAATATTTTTCATTAATAAATAACCATAGATTCAAAGAATTGAGTAAAATTGCAACAACAACAAAAAAAACTTGCAGTGTTCTATCAAACATATAAAATCCAGCCCCCAACTGAAACTAGGTAAGGGTTTTCCCGGTCAGTTATGCAGCCGATGTGATAATACTTAATAGTTCCGAGAGAAATCGGAAATTCCGTGGAAGTGGCCTTACTTTTGATAGGCAAGTTGTTGATTTATTGCACTGAACACGATTCAATGAGTACGTGATTATTTATTGATGAAAATTGTTAAAAATATATATATACTGATATTTCTTAGTGTTTCATGTAATCTATGACATGATATAACCTTGTTTTCGTGTGTTATTTTGTTTTTAAATGAATTCTTCTTAATGTAACAATGCCGGAATATGAGAGTTACGTGACGTAACACAGACGATATCAGGGAATGTCCACTATTTGATCGTTAACTCTGCCAATGTCGGTTCCAAGCCCGGATGAAAAAGAAGGAGGACTTGTGCGTGAGGCTCATCACAAGAAATTGAAAGAGCTACAGAAACTTGCAAGAAAGATATAAAATGGAACGAATTCAGGAGAAGTAATGAAATAAGAGATATTCACAAAATATTTTTTTTGAGACAGCAGTAAAACTATTTGATTGGCAAAATAGGTATTTGTTGGTCGAAACGTTGCTGTATTTTGTCATTGTTTTTGTAATTTGTAAAACTACAGTACTTTGTGATTACGTGTTTTGAAATTTAGAGACATATCTGGTCAACCACTAGTGACAACTGTTATAAGAAAGAGAAGATGGAGATATGTTGGACACACCTTGAGGAGAAATGATCAACGAATATCAAAGCAGGCATTGAAGTGGGATGCAGAGGGTTTAAGAAAGAGAGGTCGACCTAAGGAGACCCTGAACGAACTTTGCTGAGAGAGGCAAGAAATATCGGTCTCAGTTCTATGGATGAGATTGAGCAAGGTGCCCAGGATAGAGCGGTATGGAGAAATTACTTGCAAGCCCTATGTAACGTATAACGGTACGAGATGAATTATTATTATTATTATTTGATCGTTGCGCAGCCCCCGGTAACATAAGGCCGAATAGCTTAGTCAACAAAACGGAAATTCCTGTTAGATGGGGGCTGGTTTTTGTATGTTTGATAGAACAGTGCACGGTATTTTTCTTTTGGAAATTCTACTCAATTCCATGATCTCGTAGTTACTAATTTGTGAAAGATGTTGATAATACTGATATTTCTTAGCTTTAACCTTTTCACTCTGTATTTTGTTTTTAATACCTTCAGAAGAATTTCCAATGCAACGGAGACTAAATTAGCCAGTGTACTGGCTTTGTGACATCTTAAAACAATACTGCAAGCCAGTATAACGCTCAGAATGGCGAAGAGGTTAAACTTAACTTGTAACATAATAACACCTTGATTTAGCATGCTGTGCTGTTTTTTACATCTTAAAACAATACTGCAAGCCAGTATAACGCTCAGAATGGCGAAGAGGTTAAACTTAACTTGTAACATAATAACACCTTGATTTAGCATGCTGTGCTGTTTTTTACATTGAATTAGTCTATATACAACAACACTGGAATGCCAGGATCACGTGACAGTTGTGTTCTAATTTCCTAGAATTTTTCCTTAGTTGTTCGTGAATCAATTATACACGTACGTATTTTACTATAGTTCGTTCCAAAATTCGTGATCACACTAAGGTTTAATTTGTACGAAATCTATCTGATGGATACAAGTAATTTTTGCATGCAGTCTTATATACCTCACGACGTTACGAATCCGTGTTTAACTAATTGGTAGGTAGCTTAGTTGATGCAAAAACGTTTTTGTTATATAATTTTGCATAAGAACATCAAAATGATCATCAAAGTTTAGAACTTACAGTAATACACAAAATGGTGGCGAATGATTGCAAAGGCGTATTTCTATTACATATTATAAAAAGAAAGGTCACATAGTGAACAAATGATACCTTCTACTTCTATAAATGAAAGTAAATGTTGCGTACATACGCCAATGACAGTCGGTAGGAAACATTGTGAACTGATTAATTCCACGGGATTACCGATTTTGACGTGCACTGAATTGCATTTGGAACACGGAAAGGCTTAGTTATAGATAAACTTGATAACCGTACTGTAAAATTTCGACAAGTATACCAGATCAACATCGCGGTAAATTTAGTAATAACATATAATAAAATTATTACAGAACTAAAGGTTTGGGTGGGCAAAAATACTTTTGGAACGTCGTCACTGTTCATCATCATCATCATCAGGTGCCGTCTCCACATCGAAGGTTGGCTGCAATGAATCTCCAGCATCCTCTGTCTGTCGCCTTGGTGTTGCACACTGCCAGACTGTAACCTGTCCATTTCTTAAAGTTTCCCTCCCACTTATCTCTCGGTCTTCCTCTTGCTTTTCCCTCAACTTTCCCCTCTAGTAAATGTTTTATCATGGTGTCATGTCTTTTATGTGCCCAAAATACTTTACTTGTCTGAATTTTATTTCTCTTAATAATTGTTTCTTCATGCCTAGTTTTCCTAAAACTTGTTTATTTGTCTGTTTTCTGTCCATGAAACTCTGTCTATTCTTCTATATATTCACATCCCAAATGCATCAATTCTGTCTTCTAACTGCTTGTCCATGTTTCCGAGCCATACATCAATATAGGATATATATAGCATTTGATCATTCTCATTTTAGCCTGTTTGTAATTTGTTTGGATGTCACTGTTACCTATATAAAAATGCAAAAATCAAGAATTTCTGTCAAGTGGATGATTTTATATCGGTCGGTAAAGATGATCACGAATTTTGGAACGAACTATAGGATGGTTAATGATCCTAGCAGGATTGCCGAAATCGATGTCGATAACATATTGCGCTAATTGCAACGTGCCGTAAAAATTCCGTGTTCAATGCCAGCTTGGGTCAAATATACTCGGTGTGCACGGATATACTACAAGAAAAACGGATTCTTTACTTGGGCAACAACTTCTTCTTCTTCGAGCGCTCCATATCGACCACTTGTTAAACCACTCTTTCTGATTTGTATGTGATCTGAGCCTAAGAGCGATTGTAAGTTGTGCCAGTTATGCGCCTCTTACGACACGTCGTGTAGGTCACAGTGTTACTAATTCTTGCTCCCCTTGCGAGCCCCAGCAACAAGCGGGCGACTTGGGGATTTAATTTACTAGTTTCCCTGAAGTCGGAGTAAAACTCGACTGAATGGCTAGGGACACTGATGACGAAAAAAGCAATCCTTTGCACAAAAATCAGACAGAAGTGATGTATTAGGTGCCATTACTACGCTTGGATTCACAGCGAAGGAACAAATTCAAACGTTCCTATTTTTACAAAAATGTAAACGTGTGTATAAGATGACTTTTTGTATCGTTCGAACAGGTTCCATATCTTCATCTCTCTTCCTACATATTTGATTGTGGATCAGGTCCAAGCCCAGACATTACGGTGCCACGTCTGTGGGAAGTGGATTCACTCGACAAGCCCACGCTATCGAAAAGAAGATCATAGTGCCAGGAGATTTGATCGGTTCAGTTGTCCATTCGCCAGGAGAGACAGGACATTACCAAATCGACTGACGTCAAACGCCGCTACATTAAGTCCGATACTCGTGTATGTTGCACACGCGATACGGACACAGGAAATGCATTCATTATATGATCTCGTGAGATCTCGTAAGCCATATTCCTTGTCCAACACGAACACTTAGATTATTTTTAGATATAGATAGATCTCTCTTTGACTCTCTCTCTCTCTCTCTTTCTCTCTACCTCTCTCTCTATCTATCTATCTCTCTATCTCTCTCTCTACCTCTCTCTCTCTCTCTCTCTTTTGCCTGACTCTTTGTCTATGTGTATCTTAAATTTCTTTGTCTCTCTCTCTCTCTCTCTCTCTCTCTCCCTCTATCTCTCTCTCGCTCTCTCTAAATATTAGTAAATATTAGAGGACCTGGACTTTGCAGATGATCTTGACTCGCTCTCCCACAGGTTACAGGATATGCAGGAAAAAAGTATATACTCTGGCAGAAACGGCGCAACGTGAATGTCTTAACATCAGCAAATAGAAGACAAAAGTAATGCAAAGAAACAACATCTGTTTTCTATCATATATTGAATGAGGGAGGCAGGGCGGCTCGTCATTAAGGGCCAGCGGGACCCGCCCCACCAATAATCGAAAGGGGGAATAACTTCCCGGAATAGTAAATACTAAAAAAAGCCATGATTTTTCCGAAAATGTATGTCTGGCCCCATCAAGAAAAATAACCCCGAGCCGCCACTGATGGGAGGGATATAGATGTTGGTGAACTTCTCTACCTTGATAGTAAGATCAATGGATCAGGGGGTACATATGAAGAGACTAACGTCAGGTTCAAGAAAGTCTGACAAGCCCTTGCTAGCCTGCGCACAGTGTGGGAATCTACTGTCATCTCCACTAAAACAAAGCTCAGGATATTCAACTCAAATGTGAAACCCGTCTTGTTGTATGGCTCGGCAACATGGTGAATCACTGAGTTATTGGTTACTGAACTGACGTCATTGCACTTCGCGCAGACCGATATGTGCTCATTTCCCCAACAAATATCGAAGAGTATGCATACTGATGGTTCCCATGGCTCGCTGATTAAACAAACTCCTCACTCTGTCCATCAGGCATCCAGTTCTACTTGTACAACGGGTAACTCCAAACTTCTCAAATCGTAGGATCGATTCAACATTTATTTTAGTGTCCTCATCCAACACAGTCGCGAAGAGACCGAAGAACATCCCCTTATCCATCTTCAACTCCCCAACATTCGATGCTGTGGGAAGTGAATTCACTCGAAAAGCCCACGTTATCGAAAAGAAGATCATAGTCACCGAGTTAAAAACAAATATGGTTTTGATCTCAACAAATGTCTTGGACGTATTCTCAGACTAAGATGGTAAGACAAAATTGAAAACACAGACATGTTAACGAGAACATAGCAAGAACTCATAATGACCGAGGTCAGGGGGAGAAAACATAGGTGGATCGGGTATACTCTGTGGGAGACACGATCGAGTGTCATTAAACAAGCACCTGAGTGGAACCCGCAAGGACAACCAAAGAGATGATCTCCTAAGCAGACCTGGAGACGGAGTATTCTTTATTTGTAAAATAAAAAGAGATAAGTTTAATTCCTATCATTTTTTTTTTTTTTAAATCGGAAGAGCAAATCCGAAAAAAAGCATGACGAAATAGGATGTGATGTACATAAATGTGAATATATCACAGCTTTAATGTAAACATAGCACAACATACTTAGACTGAAATCTTGTTTTAGACCACTCTTTGTGATTTGTATGTGATCTGAGCCTACGAGCGATTGTATGTTGTACCAGTTATGCGCATACAAGTAGGCCAGCACATCCAATTTCTACTACGCTTTTATTTACTAGGGTAGCTTTCCTAGGCCACTACCTCAGTCGCCTATTGGCTACAATCTTCAATGAGGCTTACATGGCTCAGCCATTACTTTAAAATGTTTGGTTCAAATCCTAGGAGGCTGTTTGACTGCAATCTACATTGAGGCTTACATGACTCAGCCATCAATGAAAAATGAGTTAGTTCAAATCCTAGGAGCCATCAATGATAGTGGTTTATATTTGAGTGAAATTGCGACTTACCTTTGCCAGCGCTGCAGATTGGTCAGGAGTACGTTAAACTCCACGTAAATTTGGGGAAAACGTCAAACTGTGGAGATTAATAAAGTATTTATTGTTACCGAGTTAAATCTATCCAGAGATTTAAGGAGGTTGGAATACACATTAGACAATTATAATTGGATGCCGAGGGCAGAGTGAGAAGTGGGCTTAACCAGCGAGCCTCAGGTACCATCAGATGCTTACCATTTATATATGCTGGGGGAGACTACGCACCTAGGAGTCTTCTTGTAATGATATAACGTTAGTTCGTTAATCAGTAGCTATTGTCACATACTGGCAAAATATGGATAGTAATGCATTCTTTATTTTCACGAAATATTTCACACAAAATATTCTTGAAAAATTCCAAATAGTTATATTTAAATTCAACGAAATAAACTCCAGAAAATATGTAAACTTATCAGTTCAAATCTGAGGAAATAATAGTAAGAACAAAACACAGTCAGAATAGAAAGACATGGAAAAAACAAAGTCAATGCAAGAATTTATATAATAACAGAAGAACCAACAATAGTGAGTGCACAGAGTTTAGAACCGTCAATAGGGAGTGCACAGAGTTTAGTACCATCAATAGTGAGTGCACAGAGTTTAGTACCATCAACTATGAGTGCACTGAGTTTAGAACCATCAATTGTGCACATAACTGTTACAGTTTAAAAGTTTAGATATTAAATAATGAAACACATTACTACATTACAGCAACGTGACATAAAATCAAATGAGATTCCATTACCACGACTCTTTGTTATATCCTTCGGCGAGACGAGGAGTATTGATGATGTTTTATTGCTGGACTTTCTCTGCCAACCAACTTATTGACTCTATTGATGATGTTATAGTCCTGGACTTTCTCTGCCAACCAACTTATTGACTCTATTGATGATGTTATATTATTGGCATTTTCTGCCAACCAACTTATTGACTCTATTGATGATATATTGCTGGACTTTCTCTGCCAACCAACTTATTGACTCTATTGATGATGTTTCATTGCTGGACTTTCTCTGCCAACCAACTTATTGACTCTATTTATGATGTTATATTGCTGGACTTTCTCTGCCAACCAACTTATTGACTCTATTGATGATGTTTTATTGCTGGACTTTCTCTGTCAACCAACAATGAACTAAACATTGACTCTAATATACTAATAGCAATTAAAATATTCATAAACTTGCAATTTTGGAGGCGGCAACTAGTAGACAGAAAGGAAACCTTAGATAAATGATGACCCATGAGAATATATTCAAGGAAAAAGGATGATGAAACTTGCGATAAACAATATTTAAAATATACAAGACGAAATCAAAGATAAATATAGACTAAAAGACAAGGTAGTAAAAAGAGATTTGCTAGAAGAGATCAAATACCATAGGTCGATCGACTAGAAGAAGGGAAATGATGGGAAACAGTAAGATACTCTAAAATACACTAAAACAACGTTTGTTTAAAATGGTAACCCAAGCAAAAATAAAGATGGTAAAATGCTCGCTAATCAGATACCGATCAGAAGAAAAGATGGGCAGGACATTTTAACTACAAAATAAATATCTCTGACCCACAAGAACTATAAAGTTTGATGAAGAAGAGGTAGACAAGAAACAAGACTCTGCCAATTAAAGAAGAAGTGATAAATGCCAATGAAGTCAAGGAGGCAATCCGTTCCCGGATACACAATAAGGCAGCGGGTGATGACAACATGAATGCAGACATGCTCAAAATGGCAGATAATACAGCAATTAAACAATAAGGCAGCGGGTGATGACAACATTAATACAGTGATGCTCAAAACAGTAGATAATACAGCAATTAAACAATAAGGCAGCGGGTGATGACAACATGAATGTAGAAATGCTCAAAACGGTAGATAATACAGCAATTAAATAATAAAGCAGCGGGTTATGACAACATGAGTGCAGAAATGCTCAAAACGTAGATATACAGCAATTAAACAATAAGGCAGCGGGTGATGACAACATTAATGTAGAAATGCTCAAAACGGTAGATAATACAGCAATTAAACAATAAGGCAGCGGGTGATGACAACATTAATACAGTGATGCTCAAAACAGTAGATAATACAGCAATTAAACAATAAGGCAGCGGGTGATGACAACATTAATGTAGAAATGCTCAAAACGGTAGATAATACAGCAATTAAACAAGATCTATTTAATAAAATATGGAAGAAAAAACAATCCCAGAACAATGGAATAATTTTAAGATTCCCCAAAAATGGTGATCTCAAGGATTACAACTACTGGAGACGGATCACCCTATTATCAGTAATCACTAGGACGTTTTGCCAAAATCATTCTCCATAAATATCAACGGAGAAGTGGAAGCATCCCTGAGAGAAAGAAGAACAATCTGTTTTAGACCTGGGAGAAGCGGCATACACATTAACAATCTAATATACGCTGATGACAACAATTCGCATGGCGACAAATGAACACGATCTACAGACTTGATAGACATATTAGTGAGAGAAAGTGAAAAGAAATGATTAAGCATGAATATAAAGAAAACAGAGGTAATGGTCATTTCTAAGTAAAACATGAAACATCAGAATGCAATATCAAAATAAAAATCACAACACTGAAACAAGTCTATCGATTCACATATTTGGCAACATTGCTAACATCAGATAGAAGATATACAACTTAGATTAAGAGTAAATTAACTAAAGCGAAAGCAGCTGTTATGAGCATTAAAAAAACATACTGTGCGTGAATTTACTACCAAAGAAACTGCAGAAAAGAGTTATCCATTGCTATATTGAACCAATACTTATGTATGACAGCGAATCATGGACAATGAACAAACAATCAATAAGACAAGATCGCTGAAGGCTACATAGATGTTGTTTTAAAGGAGAATGCTGAAAATATCACTGACAGAGAAGAAAACAAAAGATGAGGTTTTACAAGACGCCTGCACACAACGAAACCTGATCACAAGAATAATAATCAAGGGATTCAATGTTCTTCGGTATATAATGCGAAGACGAGGTTTGAAACAATTAGTGACAACTGGTAACATACAGGGACGGAGGTTTGGAACAATTGGTGACAACGGGTAACATACAGGGAAGGAGGCTTGGAACAATTGGTGACAACTGGTAACATACTAGGAAGGAGGTTTGGAACAATTGGTGACAACTGGTAACATACATGGAAGGTGGTTTGGAACAATTGGTGACAACTGGTAACATACAGGGAAGGAGGTTTGGAACAATTGGTGACAACGGGTAACATACATGGAAGGTGGTTTGGAACAATTGGTGACAACTGGTAACATACAGGGAAGGAGGTTTGGAACAATTGGTGACAACTGGTAACATACAGGGAAGGTGGTTTGGAACAATTGGTGACAACTGGTAACATACAGGGAAGGAGGTTTGGAACAATTGGTGACAACGGGTAACATACAGGGAAGGAGGTTTGGAACAATTGGTGACAACTGGTAACATACAGGGAAGGAGGTTTGGAACAATTGGTGACAACGGGTAACATACAGGGAAGGAGGTTTGGAACAATTGGTGACAACTGGTAACATACAGGGAAGGTGGTTTGGAACAATTGGTGACAACTGGTAACATACAGGGAAGGAGGATTGGAACAATTGGTGACAACTGGTAACATACAGGGAAGGAGGTTTGGAACAATTGGTGACAACTGGTAACATACAGGGAAGATGGTTTGGAACAATTGGTGACAACGGGTAACATACAGGGACGGAGGTTTGGAACAATTGGTGACAACTGGTGACATACATGGAAGGTGGTTTGGAACAATTGGTGACAACTGGTAACATACTGGGAAGGAGGTTTGGAACAATTGGTGACAACTGGTAACATACAGGGAAGGAGGTTTGGAACAATTGGTGACAACGGGTAACATACAGGGAAGGAGGTTTGGAACAATTGGTGACAACTGGTAACATACAGGGAAGGGGGTTTGGAACAATTGGTGACAACGGGTAACATACAGGGAAGGAGTATTGGAACAATTGGTGACAACTGGTAACATACAGGGAAGGAGGTTTGGAACAATTGGTGACAACGGGTAACATACAGGGAAGGAGCTTTGGAACAATTGTTGACAACTGGTAACATACAGGGAAGGAGGTTTGGAACAATTGGTGACAACTGGTAACATACATGGAAGGTGGTTTGGAACAATTGGTGACAACTGGTAACATACTGGGAAAGAGGTTTGGAACAATTGGTGACAACTGGTAACATACAAGGGCGGATGTTTGGAACAATTGGTGACAACGGGTAACATACAGGAAGGAGGTTTGGAACAATTGGTGACAACTGGTAACATACAGGGAAGGAGGTTTGGAACAATTGGTGACAACGGGTAACATACAGGGAAGGTGGTTTGGAACAATTGGTGACAACGGGTAACATACAGGAAGGAGGTTTGGAACAATTGGTGACAACTGGTAACATACAGGGAAGGAGGATTGGAACAATTGGTGACAACTGGTGACATACATGGAAGGTGGTTTGGAACAATTGGTGACAACTGGTAACATACAGGGAAGGAGGATTGGAACAATTGGTGACAACTGGTAACATACTAGGAAGGAGGTTTGGAACAATTGGTGACAACTGGTAACATACAGGGAAGATGGTTTGGAACAATTGGTGACAACGGGTAACATAACCAAAAGGAGGTTTGGAACAATTGGTGACAACGGGTAACATACATGGAAGGTGGTTTGGAACAATTGGTGACAACTGGTAACATACTGGGAAGGAGGTTTGGAACAATTGGTGACAACTGGTAACATACAGGGAAGGAGGTTTGGAACAATTGGTGACAACGGGTAACATACAGGAAGGAGGTTTGGAACAATTGGTGACAACTGGTAACATACAGGGAAGGAGGTTTGGAACAATTGGTGACAACGGGTAACATACAGGGAAGGAGGTTTGGAACAATTGGTGACAACGGTAACATACAGGAAGGAGGTTTGGAACAATTGGTGACAACGGGTAGCATACAGGGAAGGAGGTTTGGAACAATTGGTGACAACTGGTAACATACAGGGAAGGAGGTTTGGAACAATTGGTGACAACTGGTAACATACATGGAAGGTGGTTTGGAACAATTGGTGACAACTGGTAACATACTTGGAAGGAGGTTTGGAACAATTGGTGACAACTGGTAACATACAAGGGCGGATGTTTGGAACAATTGGTGACAACGGGTAACATACAGGAAGGAGGTTTGGAACAATTGGTGACAACTGGTAACATACAGGGAAGGAGGTTTGGAACAATTGGTGACAACTGGTAACATACAAGGGCGGATGTTTGGAACAATTGGTGACAACTGGTAACATACAGGGAAGGAGGTTTGGAACAATTGGTGACAACTGGTAACATACTGAGAAGGAGGTTTGGAACAATTGGTAACAACGGGTAACATACAGGAAGGAGGTTTGGAACAATTGAGTGACAACGGGTAACATACAGGAAGGAGGTTTGGAACAATTGGTGACAACTGGTAACATACTGGGAAGGAGGTTTGGAACAATTGGTGACAACTGGTAACATACTGGGAAAGAGGTTTGGAACAATTGGTGACAACTGGTAACATACAGGGAAGGATGTTTGGAACAATTGGTGACAACGGGTAACATACAGGGAAGGTGGTTTGGAACAATTGGTGACAACTGGTAACATACAAGGGCGGATGTTTGGAACAATTGGTGACAACTGGTAACATACAGGGACGAAGGTTTGGAACAATTGGTGACAACTGGTAACATACAGGGAAGGAGGTTTGGAACAATTGGTGACAACGGGTAACATACAGGAAGGAGGTTTGGAACAATTGGTGACAACTGGTAACATACTAGGAAGGAGTTTTGGAACAATTGGTGACAACTGGTAACATACTAGGAAGGAGGTTTGGAACAATTGGTGACAACTGGTAACATACAGGGAAGGTGGTTTGGAACAATTGGTGACAACTGGTAACATACTAGGAAGGAGGTTTGGAACAATTGGTGACAACTGGTAACATACTAGGAAGGAGGTTTGGAACAATTGGTGACAACTGGTAACATACAGGGAAGATGGTTTGGAACAATTGGTGACAACGGGTAACATAACCAAAAGGAGGTTTGGAACAATTGGTGACAACGGGTAACATACAGGAAGGAGGTTTGGAACAATTGGTGACAACTGGTAACATACTAGGAAGGAGTTTTGGAACAATTGGTGACAACTGGTAACATACTAGGAAGGAGGTTTGGAACAATTGGTGACAACTGGTAACATACTGGGAAGGAGGTTTGGAACAATTGGTGACAACTGGTAACATACTGGGAAGGAGGTTTGGAACAATTGGTGACAACTGGTAACATACATGGAAGGTGGTTTGGAACAATTGGTGACAACTGGTAACATACTAGGAAGGAGGTTTGGAACAATTGGTGACAACTGGTAACATACAGGGAAGGAGGTTTGGAACAATTGGTGACAACTGGTAACATACTAGGAAGGAGGTTTGGAACAATTGGTGACAACTGGTAACATACTGGGAAGGAGGTTTGGAACAATTGGTGGCAACTGGTAACATACTGGGAAGGAGGTTTGGAACAATTGGTAACAACTGGTAACATACAGGGAAGGTGGTTTGGAACAATTGGTGACAACTGGTAACATACAGGGACGGAGGTTTGGAACAATTGGTTACAACTGGTAACATACTGGGAAGGAGGTTTGGAACAATTGGTGACAACGGGTAACAAACAGGGACAGAGAGATCGAGGAAGACAGAGTGGGAAGATGGTGAGTGGTCTGGCATCGTAGTTTGCTAAAAGATCGACATCACTGAATAAATTGCACCAGAGCGAAAAAGTTGTGAAGAGACATGATCATCTACGCCGGCGAGCATGCCACTTGATTGATTGAATGAACACGGAGATATATGTCGGTGAACCTACAATAACACAGCAGTAAGCACTGAACACGGACAAGTGTGTTGGTAGTGCTATAAAAATACACCAGAAGCTAAATTTAGCAGTGTGTTTAATATACTTTAGTCACAAAACTACGGCAGCTGTTGTGACCTCGTAGGTTCACGTGAGACTGAGAATGCAGGACCGTCAGTATATCAAATTTAATCAGCGCGACATCTGTTCTAAAACTTCATATATATATACACACCAGTGGTTCTCAAAGTTTTTGAAGTCGTGGTACACTTGAAGTTCTACCAAACAAATCGTAGCGCACTATACACAAAAGCTTAAAAAATAAGATGCAGAAAGCAACGAAATACAGAAATAATCGAAAAATACTTGGTACCTTTATACATCATTTAATTTCTGTTTATGAGAAGCATGGGTATAACGTGTTAACACGTCCTTAGCCTACAGAGGAGAAATACTAATAGACGAGTAAACGCGTCTTCATCAGTGACCGGAATAACAACTAAACAAGTCTTTAGCGGCGAAAAGGTTAAAAAGTCAATTGTTCCGTCAAAAACGTACGAAAAAAGGCAAAATTTTGTTATTTTCTAAAAATTGCTTCGCGGGTACACTAGCGCCCGCTGCACGCGGTGCCGACCCCTGATCTGGTATTTCCTAGGGCATACCTAGGAATGTCACCGGGCATACTAGTGCGCCTGGACACACGCTTTGAGATCCACTGATATACACTGTGCTCTAAAAGTTGGCATATCATGTGACTGACGTGAACTATAACAGCAGCGTAGTAGAATTGAAAGAATATTTGCGATCAATCCGGTTACAATAGAATATGAACATTAATCCGTTCTGACTCAGGTTCTGAGCGTGTCCATGCTAAACAAATATAGGGATGGGTCCATTATGAAAGTATCTATATGTAATTCATAGGCGTGAGCGTCTGTAGCTTAAGTGGTAGTGAGCACGATCACAACCCAAGCGTATCTGGTTCAAACTCCGCTGCAGGCAATTTGGAAGCAAATGGGTTTTCCGTCGGATTTTTACGAAAGGTAAAAATAGACCTCACCGTTCAGAAAACAATGGCAAACTACTGAACGTATAAGTGATGCCTAGAAAATCAACAACTCGTTTACTGTGGTTGATGTAAAGGATATGCCACGATTTTCATTTCAATGCATATGTTACTCAGTGCTACACAGAGCCAATACTAACATACGGCTGCGAGTCATGGACAGTAAACAAACAGATAGAAACATTTCTGGAGGTCACAGAGATGTGGTTTTACAGAAGAATGATGAGAATCTCATGGACTGCTAAAATGACACGTTGAGGTGTTGAATGAGGACAAGACACGGAGAAAGCTTATTATTAATATAAGAAAGAGGCAGTCATCATTTTACGGACATGTGATGAGGAGGGGAGGCTTTGAACACATTCTGACGACCGGTAAAATTGAAGAGAGAAAAGACAGAGAAAGAAAAGAGGCTTGTGTACAGTCTGACTTCATGGCACAGAAGGGCGTCAACATCTGAGATGATAGCAAACAACGAGGACACAGATTTATTGAGATTTAAGATCGCCTACGCAAGCCTGCACGGCACCTGATGATGATGAGAAGAAAAGTTGGTATGAGAAGAAAGGCTATAGAAATAGCAGGAAAACAAATGCCGAGTCTACAAAACAAACATAATATTAACAGATGATACTGATGATTTCAGAATCACACAGCGCTGTAAAAATGTTATTATTGGCGATTTCAAAATAACACAATCAAATAATGAAAAGATATGTGTTTTGTTCTTTTTTTGTGTGACTTCCAAGTAGTACAACTAGAGAATGAACAGAGAGGTGTGTTGTTATTGTTGGTGACTTCAGCGTGACACAACACAATAAGAGAAAGAGCACAGTAGTGTGTTGTTATTGTTGTGTTTTAGTAACACATCAAGAGAACGAACATAGACAGTGTGTGTTTTAGTAACACATCAAGAGAACGAACATAGACAGTGTGTGTTTTAGTAACACATCAAGAGAACGAACATAGACAGTGTGTGTTTTAGTAACACATCAAGAGAACGAACATAGACAGTGTGTGTTTTAGTAACACATCAAGAGAACGAACATAGACAGTGTGTGTTTTAGTAACACATCAAGAGAACGTACATAGACAGTGTGTGTTTTAATAACACATCAACAGAACGTACATAGACAGTGTTATGTTTTAGTAACACATCAAGAGAAAGAACACTGGAAGTCTAAATGGTCTTGAGGTGAAGGATTAGCTTCATTGCCCCAGGTTTCCCCATATGGCCCCGTCCAACTCGACATAAATGGGCAAGCCACCTACCGAGAGTGTTACCTAAAGCACGAACTTCGCGGCTTCATCAACAATGCTAGGGATCTTAGGGGAAATAATTCCCTTATGAAATGGGCGTGTCGATCCGAATTCGAACCCATAATGCAAAAATCTTAACCACGAGGCCATAGTTACACCGAAATAAAGGCCGTAGTTGTGTGTTTGCATGCGTATGTGCGTGCGTGTGTTGTGTAGTCAACAGTAGCACAATAATAATAATGAACACATGCACTATATGTGTGTTTTACACTCAACATTAACACATCAAATGCATGAACACAGGCAGAATGTGTTTTAATGTCACTAAATTAACACATCAAACATATAAACAAGACATGTGTACCTGGAAAATACATATGATGAAAAATCCAACAAATTATACACACTACAAAAACACACTATACGAAAATATGTTGCTATCTACCAGTAATTAAAGAAACCAAAAAAAATAATCGACTGCACACGGCACAGCATACCAACAATTTACTAGCCAGCATTTATTTTGGTCGTGGAATAAACAATTCGCAAAGTATACCTACACTAGTAACAACGGTTATAAGAAGGAGAAGATAGAGATATGTTGGACACACCTTGAGAACAAATGATCAAAGAATATCAAAGCAGGCATTGAAGTGGGATGCAAAGTTCAAGACAAAGAAGACGACCTAGGAGACCCTGAAACGAACTTTGCTGAGAGAGACAAGAAATATCCATCTCAGTTCCATGGAGGAGATTGAGCGAATTGCTCAGGATAGAGCGGTATGGGGAAATTGCTTGCATGTCCTATACAACGTATAACGAACGGTACGAGAGGAAAATAGTATTATTATTAAAGTATACCTAATATAAGAACATGCAATAAACTATTCACTAAAGTATATCTAATATCAGAACATGCAATAAACTATTCACTAAAGTATATCTAATATCAGAACATTGAATAAACTATTCACTAATGTATATCTAATATCAGAACATGGAATAAACTATTCACTAAAGTATATCTAATATCAGAACATTGAATAAACTATTCACTAAAGTATATCTAATATCAGAACATTGAATGAACTATTCACTAATGTATATCTAATATCAAAACATTGAATAAACTATTCACTAAAGTATATCTAATATCAGAACATTGAATGAACTATTCACTAATGTATATCTAATATCAAAACATTGAATAAACTATTCACTAAAGTATATCTAATATCAGAACATTGAATAAACTATTCACTAAAGTATAACTAATATCAGAACATGGAATAAACTATTCACTAAAGTATATCTAATATCAGAACATTGAATAAACTATTCACTAAAGTATATCTAATATCAGAACATTGAATAAACTATTCACTAAAGTATACCTAATATCAGAACATGGAATAAACTATTCACTAAAGTATATCTAATATCAGAAATAATAACGTTAAAAGCTTACAGAAATGAGAAAATCACAGAAACGATCCTGTCTGCAGAATGGAAGCTTCAAATAAACCAAACAGTTGAATGGTCGTGCCCGCAAGTTATAGCTCGGATTTGAGCACCGAGTCTGCAGGTCTGGCTGTCTAGTTGAGCACTTTATTGCGAGAGGTCGGTATAGATTTTGTGCCGTGTCGTGCCGTCAGCCTCTGGTTACTTCACGTTCCATCCCGCTAGCTCTAGGACCTCTTTTGATCTGTCGCGTGAATATATGCTATGGACGGAAATATTCGTATTGACATTTCGATAAAGTTGTCGATCAAATCTAAAATTACAATATTAAGTGTTAACTGGCTTCTAATCTTGGAGCTAATATAACCATTGACTATAGTAGTTAACTAGTCAATACCCATCACAATAGATAGAAGTTCACAGACTTCACAACGTTCTCTCTCTCTCTCTCTCTCTCAATGTGTGTGTCTGTCCATCTCATGTGCTATTCAGGCAGACGTACACGTTCATGGATCATAGATCAGGTCTCTATATTGTCGTTAACTAGTTCTGTTTGAAGATTTCTCTGCCTATAACATGAGGTTCGTATGTCCATTACTTTTCTTGATTTTCTTGTCTCCAAACCTGGTTTGTCTCACAGCGTCAGGATAAGACCCAGCGTCAGGATAAGACCCAGCGTCAGGATAAGACCCAGCGTCAGGATAAGACCCAGCGTCAGGATAAGACCCAGCGTCAGGATAAGACCCATTACATTCTCTCATTATCGTCTTCTATTTTTTTCGCTAATCCATAATATATTACAACTGTCAACATTAAGTTCAAGATTAACGCTCCTATTGTTACGTATATTATACTAAGATTATCAACATTAACTCCAAGATTAACGCTCCC
Source organism: Arion vulgaris (assembly GCA_020796225.1). Lineage (NCBI taxonomy): Eukaryota > Metazoa > Mollusca > Gastropoda > Stylommatophora > Arionidae > Arion > Arion vulgaris. The sequence continues at coordinate 15,370,054 of CM036769.1, forward strand.
ATTGTTACGTATATTATACTAAGATTATCAACATTAAGTTCAAGATTAACGCTCCCATTGTTACGTATATTATACTAAGATTATCAACATTAAGTTCAAGATTAACGCTCCCATTGTTACATATATTATACTAAGATTATCAACATTAACTCCAAGATTAACGCTCCCATTGTTACGTATATTATACTAAGATTATCAACATTAAGTTCAAGATTAACGCTCCCATTGTTACATATATTATACTAAGATTATCAACATTAACTCCAAGATTAACGCTCCCATTGTTACGTATATTATACTAAGATTATCAACATTAAGTTAAGATTAACGCTCCCATTGTTACGTATATTATACTAAGATTATCAACATTAAGTTCAAGATTAACGCTCCCATTATTACGTATATTATACTAAGATTATCAAAATTAAGTCGAGGATTAACGCTCCCATTGTTACGTATATTATACTAAGATTATCAACATTAAGTTCAAGATTAACGCTCCCATTGTTACATATATTATAGATTATCAACATTAAGTTCAAGATTAACGCTCCCATTGTTACGTATATTATACTAAGATTATCAACATTAAGTTCAAGATTAACGCTCCCATTGTGACGTATATTATACTAAGATTATCAACATTAAGTTCAAGATTAACGCTCCCATTGTTACGTATATTATACTAAGATTATCAACATTAACTCCAAGATTAACGCTCCCATTTTACGTATATTTTACTAAGATTATCAACATTAACTCCAAGATTAACACATTTAAGTGGTCTCAGTGGTGAAGTGGTAATGTTTGCCTTGCACACTGAGGGTCGTGAGTTCGAATATGCGTCCTTAGGTTCATGTGTGACTGTCTTCCAGAGGTCACTAAGATTGTTACTGGATCTAGGAAGTTCGTACTGTATGCAATACTATCGACAGGCTGCACTGTGTGCAATACTATCGACAGGCTGCACTGTGTGCAATACTATCGACAGGCTGCACTGTGTGCAATACTATCGACAGGCTGCACGGTGTGCAATACTATTGACAGGCTGCTACTGTTGCAATACTATCGACATGCTGCACTGTGTGCAATACTATCGACAGGCTGCGTTTTATGAGAGAGTAATCAGGTGAGCCATAGCTTTAGAAAACCAAGTGCAATCCTTAGTCTTTAAACTCGTATTTTTAATGACTTTCAAAAATAAAATCCAAGTTTGACGCTCATACTGTTATATATGTTAATATGATGAATAAACAAATAGTGAACAAGTATTACCATCTGCGATGGTATGACATGATCACAAACAGAGAACTGTGGGATAGAGCGGGACAGTGGCAAGTGGAACAAGAGATAAGGAGCAGAAGATGGCGATGGTATGACATGATCACAAACAGAGAACTGTGGGATAGAGCGGGACAGTGGCAAGTGGAACAAGAGATAAGGAGCAGAAGATGGCGATGGTATGACATGATCACAAACAGAGAACTGTGGGATAGAGCGGGACAGTGGCAAGTGGAACAAGAGATAAGGAGCAGAAGATGGCGATGGTATGACATGATCACAAACAGAGAACTGTGGGATAGAGGCAGGACAGTGGCAAGTGGAACAAGAGATAAGGAGCAGAAGATGGCAATGGATAGGACACAAACTGAGGAACCCCTGACAGCATCATGAGACAGGCTCTCCAATAGAATCCCCATGACAATAGAGGTAAGGGAAGAGCCAGGAACACCTAGAGACGGGAGTTGGAGACGGAATGCCAAAAACAAACGGGGGGATAGTGGAGTGATCAGGAAAAGATGGCCTTGGATAGGTGGGGCATTGGAGTGGGATGCCAAGCGTTCAAGAAAGAGAGAACGACTTAAGGAGACCTTGAAACGAACTTTGCTGAGAGAGGCAAGAAATACCGGTCTCAGTTCCATGGAGGAGATTTAGCAAGTTTTCCAGGATAGAGCGGAATGGAGAAATTGCTTGCAGGCCTTATGTAACAAACAACGGTACGAGAGGAATTATTATTATGTTATATATAGACAATGTCAACATTATGTCCAAACTTGACGTTTATGTTGTTACAGTTTCACGTCAAGATATCCAGCTCTGGGACTCTGTTACGAAAACTATTTTTTTAAATGATATTTGTTCCAAGCATAATAAACAAGATGCGTCGGTGAATATTGTGCAAAGATCGTACTACATGCTCTAACATGAACTACGGCGGGGCTTGAATCGATAACAGAAATTCTTTGTGAAGGATTTAGACAAAGGGAGGGAAGTAATTGGAAAAGAAAAGCAAGGGAGAAGAATGATATTTCTCAATCCAAAGCCAGTGTTTTGCAATATGGTGTTTCCTAATGTAAACACAAACAAGTTAGCATAAACAAGTTAGCATATGCAAGTTAGCACTTATGTAAAATGTCGCAATAATTCGTCAAGTTTGTTTGATATCATTAGTGATGTTACATCTGGGTGTTTCTGTGGCGTAGAGTAAGGTGTTTGTCTAGCGCTCGACGGTACTCGGTTCGTTTCTCCATAAAGCGATCGGGATAATTTTTCCAAGATTCGTGAATTAAGTGTAGACTATATCGAGATGAGGGGACAATGAAGCGGCGCGCCAGATCCCTGCTCTTATCTCCACGTGGTGACCCTGGTAACAGACGGTAGTTCCGGTCTGGTTAAGAGGGCAGGTGCCGTGGGAGAGCTACTCTGGGGCAAGTAGAGATGCAAAGGTAGTCACGCTAGATGGGATCCGCTCGCAACACAGACGAGCGAACTCCCAGAGTGGCTATTAATGCTCGCCTCTAAAGGCCGATGGAAAAAGATGGAAAGATGAACGTGGAACGTGTGGCGAAACTCGGGAGCCATCGCTTGCTCTCTCTCTTGAGCCGATGAGTATGCTGGGTGTTGAGTTGAGCCGCACGCAGGTCCACATAGATCAAAACTCTGGCTCAAAGCCAACGAAGAGACGTTGACACTCGCAGGGCGAAATTGGAGTCCGCGCATGCTCTCTCTTGAACCCTTAACTCTCTTGAACCTCTGAGCCGATGAGCATCCAGGAAATCGAGTTGAGCTACGCTGGGTCCACAGAGAATTTACGGAAATCGTGAGGTCAGGCCCAGGCAGAGACGTGCATGCATGCGAGCGATGCACGGTGACCTCAGGTGCGAAACCCTTGACTCCATCCAGGTGGTGAGACCGCTGAGTCAAAGGCGGCAAAATTCCAGGCAAATGGAAGCACTATACGAAGGACGAAAATGTGAACACGGCGAGAACTGATGGTGACCAGACACCAGGGCAGAGCTAGCCCGCACGCTGGCGATGCCATAGTGGGCCTCACCGTGGGGCAGGCGAGCATAGCACGGCATGCAATGAAGGCACGGCAGGCGAGGCAGGCACGGCAAGCGAGGCAGGCACGGCAAGCGAGACAGACATGGCACGGCATGCGAGGCAAGCGCGGCAGGCACAGCAAGCGCGGCAGGTAAGAGGGTGTGCGTCCCACCCAAATGTGCAGAACAACTGGAAAGCCCAGCAGAGGTAAAGCCAGTGCGCGTTTCCGCCCGCAGGAACTACTGCTGCCTTGTAGTTAATTGGGGACAATCAAAGTCTAGAGGAGCAAACCGTACACAAAGCTGGACGGTAGGCAAACCAAGTAGTCCATCAACAAGACGGGTATAGCTGCCCTGAAAAACAATAGCAACCTGCTGCCTTGTGGGTTTTGGCTGGGGACAGCAAAAGGCTAGCGTAGAGCGAACCGTACACAAACGCTGGTTGAAATCGAACACACTACCGAAAGATAAGCACCTGAGCTCCAATTGGTACTGAAGGCTTGTGCACGTACATCACGTTCTGATGTTTGGCTGTTTATATATCACAATAGAATAATAAAAACGGCTTAAGAACGATCGCGAGAGAGAGATAGCGAGATTATATCAGAAACAGACGATAAAACGTTGGTCTCCGTGTTCAAGTTACACTGCAGACTCAACAGAAACGTACATAGACTCAACATCAAGTAGCTTGTCCCTTCCGGAACTTGGCTCCCATGACAACAGTCCTGAAAAACTATATGTTCTATGTGTAAGTTGACCGGCGTCAGCAGCAGTCATTCTCAGATGGTCAATGACATCGTCTTCTAGGTCTTCCTCTCATGCACCATTCAATCCAAAATTATTTTCTCCATGCACACATGTAGTTTGATGTGACTTTGACTACATTGACTAGGAATAAGTAAAACAGCTCTCTGTCGGTGTCAACAGGAGGAACAGACACCGGAGCATGTCCTGTAAGAATGTCCTCTTTTGTGTGAGCTTAGAAGCAACACGTGGCCACACCCAGTCGACTTAAAAACTAAACTTTGGGGAAACCTGACATACCTGAAGCTGACTCTCAGTTTGAGGTCCACGGTAAACTAAGCGTATGACCAGAGATCGCTGAAGAAGGAAACCTGACATACCTGAAGCTGACTCTCAGTTTGTTGTCCACGGTAAACTAAGCGTATGACCAGAAATCGCTGAAGAAGAAGAAGGAGTGTTCAAGTTGAGTACGTAACAGAACCATTAGAAGTTGAAAATTGTTAAGAGTAGGCGGCAACGTGACCGCACGTTCATTTCCCGCCACCAGAATGTCTGTTGGTCATGACGAGTTCTACCAAATTCTAGACCAGTGTCAAAATGTTTAGGACGAGAGAACGTCAAGTCCAAGTCTTTGCTGCTTTACAATGGTGTCAACCGTCAGTTGAACGGAGAGCGAACCCAGTAAACGCTGGCTGAAACCGGACACATTGCCGAAGGATAAGCACCAGAGCTCCAATTGGTGCTGAAGATGTGACGTAAAATACACCAAAGCTAAGGCTGCATAAATCAGATTTCCTCATGAATAGAATTTAATGGGAGATCTGGTACATCAGTCTGGGCGGTGATCGCAAGAGAGAGAAAGAGAGAGATCAATGCATGATTGAATGCTGGAGAAGGACACCGCAATAGATGGATGAGTGATGATCAGAATAAGAAGTTTGAAAACAACCGTGAGACGAACAGGAAGGAACACGAAAGAGAGTGGTTCAGACCGACAAGAATATCTGACGTGCGACTGGAACAATCAACATATTACCCTTCATCATCTGTTTGACGGGCACTTAGAATATATGGGTCCGACCGTAGTGCATTGACGAATGTTTTTAAACAATGATCTCGTGGGCTGCCCTTTCCGGAACAAGAATGTGTCCATGTGGGACATGCATGATACAGGTGATATAGTTGATTAATGACAACAGAACAAAAGTCTGTAGAGAGAAAGATGGAAAATATGAGAAAGTAGACAATTTCTGCAGAGAGATTAAGAGATGAACGTCTGCAGAAACACAATTTAGCTGCAGAAGGTGGCAGCAATGTCTCTGATACCCCACGCCACCCTTTTGAAAGAAATTTCTCGGCGCAGATTAGTCTTGCTGCTCACTAGCGTCATTGCCTGCTAGTGTAGTTCCCTCCCTCTTTATGGTACAGTCTCACAGCGAAAACAAAAGTTACATCGCCTCATTGGGGGTTAAACCAGGTGAAGGTAGCCGATGAGTCTCACATCCATCGGTAAGCTAAGCCCTGTCTACCTATGCATGTGAAACCTGGATCCGGTTGATTTCGCTGATGAGGCCACTAGCTGACTCAACGGTTTAGAAAGGTGGATCTAGTCGAGCGATGTGGACCGCATAGAGCACAGCGAGGCACGTAGAAAGCCCTGGTCATCCACTACTGCATCCGGTACTATCTCCAGTCGTCTCCACTTGTCTTGCACCTGGATACAGGTAGTCTTGGATGAGAGAACGAGGTTGAAGAATATGGTAACTTTTCCTCACTTAAATTCAAATACGGCGCAAGCAACAGTTTCAGAGGGCACAACTTACACACTATTTTCTGCTAAGACAGAAAGGTGTCAACACGAGTTCTGAAATTGTTGCTGATAAGTGCACTTGAAACACTTGTACTTCTTATTCAGTTTTAGTGTGCACATTTTTGACGTGCATATCAGTTATATTCAAAGATATCTCTAGGGTGGTATTTTTCACGTTGATAACTCGCAGATCTATGCGACCTCGATATGGTAGGGATGTGAGGAGGAGGAGGAGGGGGGCTTGTCACACAAGATAGAATGAGGAAGTAGGGGTACCTACGAGGGTAGATGAGACTCGTGTATGATCAGTGAGGTACAGGAACAGTATACAGACACTTCGCCATATACTGAAGAAAACTGAACGTCATATGTTTGCCATGAGGGAACTGGCATCGCTTCTATTCATCATCATCATCAGTTATCGTCTCCTCATCCAAGACTGGCTGCAATGGACCTCCAACAATCTCTGCATCTTGTCTTGATGTTACACTCTGTCAGGCTGTAAACTGTCCATATCTTGATGCTTCCCTGCCACTTGCATCTTGGTATTTCTCTCTCTCACTACCCGTCAACCTTCCTCCTGTTTCCATTAACCCAATAATTAACTTCCTCCTGTTTCCATTAACCCAATAATTAACTTCCTCCCGTTTCCATTAACCCAATACTAACTTCTCTCTGTTTCTATTAACCAAAATTAACTTCCTCCCGTTTCCATTAACCCAATAATTAACTTCCTCCTGTTTCATTAACCCAATAATTAACCCAATAATTAACTTCCTCCTGTTTCATTAACAAAATAATTAACTTCCTCCCGTTTCCATTAACCCAATAATTAACTTCCTCCTGTTTCCATTAACCCAATAATTAACTTCTCCGTTTCCATTAACCCAATAATTAACTTCCTCCCGTTTCCATTAACCCATAATTAATACATGCAACCTAATATTTGCTACCCCTCTCCTCCTCTCCCAAATCTCTCTCATCTATCTACAACAACAACAAATATTGTAATGTTGTTCTTCACAAACAAACAAAAAACCATTAGCAGAGCACAATAATGGTGCACAATAATGGAGCACAATAATGGAGCTCAATAATGGAGCACAATAATGGATCACAATAATGGATCACAATAATGGAGCACAATAATGAGCACAATAATGGAGCACAATGGAGCACAATAATGAGCACAATAATGAGCACAATAATGGAGCACAATAATGGAGCACAATAATGGAGCACAATAATGGAGCACCTAAACCAAAAGGAAAAACAATAGAACAAGAACTGAAAGAAATGAATCAAAGCTGAAACACAATACAGAGGAGACTAGAACAGAAGAGAAGGTTATGTATAACATTCTGATGAACTGGCAAGAGTTGAAAGCTTATTTTGCTTCTGCTGAACTAGACCAATCAAAACTTGACACAAAATTCAAAGCAAGACTATTAAAAGAAATGTTGTCAGATTTCAAAAACCACCTTTTCTTTGAGTTTGCAATACCAGTTGTGCAAGAATTTGAAAGACTGAACAGCCTGTTTCAACAGACAAAAGCAGATCCTCATGAACTGTACCAACAGCTATTTCTACACCAGAACAGGCTGTATGATGGAAGGAGACAGAAAAGAGATCTTCATCAAGTTGATTTTGGTATCAAATTCATAACAGCATGTAATAAGTTCTTGCAGCAGAATAACAGTACTGAGGCTCATCAGGAAATACAATTTGTCAAGGAAAGATGTATGTCTATGCTAGAAGAAGCTCTCAGCCAAATTACAATTAATAATAGCGTCCATCGCAAGCGATGATGACAACAATCTCAGACGTGTACTGTTGCACCTCTCTGGTGTGTGCGGAAGTGACTGTAGAGTCCAATCCTAGAACAGAATCCCCGACCACAGGTGGGGCATACATGATCAAGGTTAGACATGTGAGTGTTGTGTGCTCTGTCTTTCGCGCTGCTCGTTTTCTCTGTGACTCAACAATACGATGATTCTCAGCTATTCGGGTTCCTCTTTGTTGTTACAGCGCCACATTTGGCGATCTTGCGCAAGGATTCCCAGCACGTATTGTCTATATCGAAGCATTTCAGAGACACTTTAAGAGTGTCTTTAAAGCGTTTTTCTGTCCACCAGCTAAACGTCTGCCCCTTCAAGCTCGCCATACATCAACTGTTTTGGGATGCGTTTATCAGGCATTCGAGCAACGTGACCGACCCATCTCAGTTGGGCCTTCTGCAACAGGGTGTTGACGCTGGGATCTTTGCTCTTGTGAGGACTTCGCTGTCTGGAATTTTGTCCTGCCAGTTTATTTTTAGTATTCTGCGTAGACAGCTTGTGTGGAAATGGTTTAATTTTCTTGCGTGTCTGCTATACACTGTCCATGTCTCGCTTGCGTACAGCAGCGTGGTTAGCACTATGGCCTGGTAAGCTTTCAGCTTTGTGACTATGCTTATCTCCTTCCGTTCCCACACAGTGACACGTAACCTTCCGAACGCAGCACTGGCTTTGGATATCCTATTGTGGACCTCAGAATCTATGTTTGCCGATCTGGATAGGAGGCTGCCAAGATAAGCAAAGTTGTCCGTTGACTGGAGACGCTGGTGTTTAATGTTGATGACTGGATCGTAATACTGTTCTCTAGGGGCGGGCTGGAACATGACCTCTGTTTTTGGTGTTAATGGTGAGGCCAAACCTATCACATCTCTTTAGCCTGTTACGCCCTGGCGTTTAGGGCAGCAACAAACGTACACCATTCTTCCCTGTTCATGGCCTTCCTCTGTATTGTGTTCCAGCTATGATTCATTTCCTTCAGCTCTTGCTCTATCGTTCTCCTCCATGTCGTCTTGGGTCTTCCACGCTTTCGCCTACCCTCTGGAGTCCATCTCAGTGCAGTTTTCGTGTCGGAGCCAGTCTCCATGCGCATCACATGTCCAATCCATCTCCAGCGTCGTCTTCGGATGATAGTGCCCATATTCTCTTGTTGGCATCGTGCAAGCAATTCTTGATTCGAGATAGTAGTCGGCCAGTACACGCGTAAGATTTTTCGCAGACAAGTTGTATGAAAGGCGGAGAGTCTGGACATATCCTGTTCTGTCATTCTCCAGCATTCCGATCCGTACAGCAAAGTTGACAGCACACAGCTGTTATAGATACTAGTCTTGGTTCTGATGCTGTATTGGGCAGATTTTCAGGCGGTCTGAAGGGTCATGAATGCACTGCGTGCTTTACTCAGTCTGTTTTAATGTCAGATCCAGCGCCTCCTTCATTGCTAATAACACTTCCAAGGTATGTGAAAGCGGTTGTATCTCGGAGGGTTTTACCTTCTAGTTTGACTGGTGCTGGGGTTGCTATGTTCAGAGTCATTACTTCAGTTTTCTTCTGATTTATTTTCAGCCCAACCATCTCACTATATTGGTTAAGGCGGCTGGTCTTTTCCTGGATATCTCTATGTGTATGAGATAGGAGTGCGATGTCATCTGCAAAATCTAGGTCTTCCAGAGTGGATGTGAGCGTCCATCTAATACCTCTTGCCTTATCTTCCGTTGTTTTACGCATCACCCAATCTATGACAGTGTTGAATAATAGGGCTGACATAACAAATCCTTGTCGCACGCCTGTTTTTACTTCAAACTTTAGTTCTGAAGTTTCAACACTGCGTGCAAACTTGCTGTAGCAGCTTTTTATAATATTTATAAAACACAGTTGGATTCCATACCATCTTAAGATACGCCATAGACTTTCGCGGTGTATACTATCAAAAGCCTTTTCAAAATCTACAAAGTTAATATAGAGTTTGCTTTGCCATTCTGTGCATTGTTCTATGATATTTCTAAGAGCAAATATTTGGCCTATACAGCTCCGTCCTCTGCGAAATCCTGCTTGTTCCTTTCTCAGTTTCTTATCCACAGCGTCAGTAATACGTTGTACGATGATTTTGCTTAAGATTTTACTTGGGACAGAAAGCAGTGTTATTCCACGCCAATTATTACAATCGGCAAGGGAGCCCTTTTGGGTATCTTGATGATGACTCCTCTGTTCCATGCATCAGGTATTATTTGGGCATTCCATATAGTAGTAAACAAGGGTTGCAATATATTAGCTGCAAGTTCTGGGTCTATTTTGAATAGTTCTGCGTTTAAGTTATCATTCCCTGGTGCCTTGTTATTCTTAAGAGATTTAATTGCTGTAATGATCTCATCCTGGCTGGGTGTTTCAATGCCAATTTCTAACTCCTCTGTTGGTTCTGGTATGTCTGCTACTACCGTTGGAGGTGGTCTGTTTAGCAATTCTTTAAAATGCTCTGTCCATCGTATTTCTTGTTCCTTTTCCGTTGTCAATAGTATTCCATTCTTATCCTTTATGAGAGTATTTGATCTTCTGTAATGTTTCCGCTTATTAGCTTTGTAATTTTGTACACTTTTCCTGATCACACTTTTTGCTGCTTCTTCTGCCTGTACTGCCAGGTCTTCAACATACATTCTTTTGTCGGCTCTCACAGCCCGTTTGATTTCTTTACTTGTGCTTTTGTACTGTTCTTGGTATCTTGCTTTCAGTCTTTCGGACTTTGCTTCTAACAATTTCTTTTTAATATTCTTCGGCTGTCTATTATTTTCCATGTTGTTGGTGTTATCCATTCTTTTCTTTTCTTTGTGCGGTACCCTAGACATGTTTCACTGCTCTTGCTATATATAGATGCTATGTTGTCCCATGTTTTATCTATGTTGTCAGTTTCATCCGTAGTTTCATTACTTTCTAGGGCTTGGAATCTGTTCTTTATCTGCATTATAAACTTATCCCTTACTTCCGTGTCTTTTAGTCTATCCACATCGAACCTCTTTTGGAAGTTTTTCTGTTGTCCTGTTTTTCTTAGTTTAAGTTTGACATAAGCTGTGACTAGGTGGTGGTCACTACCAACATCTGCACCTCTCTTGACTACAACATCTAGCAGCGAGCGTCTCCAGGGTCCATTGATCATTATATGGTCTATTTGGTTTTTATCTCTGCCATTAGGGGAATACCATGTTAATTTGTGGATATCTAAATGTTGAAATAGGGTTCCTCCTATAACGAGATTGTTCATGCTGCAGAAGTTTACTAAACGTTCCCCATTTTCGTTCATCATACCACATCCATATTTTCCCATAGTTCTATAACTATGCGTGTTGTCTTGTCCGACCTTCGCATTTAGATCTCCCATAACAATGATAACATCATGGGATGGTGACTTGTCTAATTCTGCTTGTAGGTTTTCGTAGTACGAGTCTTTCTTTGTATCTTCGCTATCATTAGTTGGCGCATAGCATTGTAGGATTGTGATGTTTGTATGCTTCCCCTTTAGCCTGATCTTAATCAAGCGGCTGCTGATAGGTTTCCATTCTAACAGACACTTTTCCACGCCCTTTCTTAGGATTACTGCTACCCTTCATGGTGTAGGTCATCGTCTCGTCCAGAAAAAGGACTGTTTCACCTGTTGCAGTGGTACTTCTTCCATTTCCTGTCCATCTGCTCTCGCTAACCCCTAGGATATGTAGATTATATCTTCTCATTTCTGCTGTTATTTGTGATAGTTTTCCGGTTTCGTACATTGTTCTTACATTCCAGCATCCAATTCTGGTCTTGGTTTTGGCATTCAGGACTTCCGTCCTCATGAAAGTAGCTTCCTTTCGGCTTTCACCACTTCCAGTCATGTGAGTCAATGACTCTGGTAGCCCTTCATGCCCGTAGATAGGTTGTATGTTTGTTGTTGTTTCCGTAACTTTAATTTTTTTAAAGGATGGGATCGTTAGTCCCAAGCCCAACCCCAACCTGGAGGACCAGGAGACCATGCTTCGTCTGTCCCTCCTCAGTGACCTTTCCGGCTTGGTAACCTTCCGGGAACATAAGTTCCCGCCGTCATAGCTCACTGTATCATTGGAGCACGCAAGCCTCCCCACCACTACAAGGTAATGGCCTCATGGGGAGGAAACCTATCACAGGCCATTGAGAACTTGTCCATGTAAGTCTGCATTTCTTCCTCAGAGTTGGTAGCGAGGGCACAGTCATCAGCAAACAACAGGTTTGAGATAGTTGATTCTTTTACCTTGGTGGAGGATTTTAACCTCCGAAGATTGAATAGGTTACCGTCTGTCCTGTATCTAATCTTTACCCCATGTTCGTCGCCTTCCCAAAGACATCCGTGAGCATGGCAGCAAACATCATGCTGAAGAGTGTTGGGGCCAGTACACAGCCCTGTTTGACGCCGCTGGTGACATGGAAGGCTTCCGCAACAATTGGATTCACTTGTGTCAACTGTGATATTTTTTGGTTCGCCCGATATTAATTCAGGCGTAGTCTAATATGGTGACTGACTTATTTTGCGTGAAGGATTACTTTCTCTATCCCCATTCACTCGTAATTGTGGCGAACCTTGCTTGGACTTCAGAGGTACTTGTAGTTTAGTACCCAAAGTAAAAGATATCCTGTCGTAGAACTGTGTACCACGTACACACCGAAAACTATTGACATAAGCTGGCCTCGAACCACGGCACTTGTTCACTAGCGAAGCGTGTTATCAACTTCACTATCGGCGACTATGACATGAAGAGGATACATATACTTTCAAGAAAAAACATTACGCTTACCTAAAGAAAAAAAACACAGTCTAAAAACAATAATGAATATCAAACTTCTCAAAGAAATGGGCTTCGATTGAGAGGGTCACTAGATAACTAGCATTTTATACTGGGAATCGACCGGGTGTTGTCTGGGCTTGCAAGGGGAGCAAAGAATAGTAACACTGCCACCTACAATGTATGTTGTAAGAGGCGACTAAGGTAGGGGCCTAGGGAAGCTATCCTAGTAAATAAAAAGCATCCCAGAAATCTGATGTGCTGGTTTACCTGTAGGCGCATAACTGGCACAACATACAACCGCTCACAGGCTCAGATAACATACAAATGACAAAGAGTTGTTAACAAGTGACCGATGTGGAGCGTTCGAAGAAGAAGCACCGCCCGAGTGGTTACCGGGGCCCGAGTGGTTACCGGGGGCCGAGTGGTTACCGGGGCCCGAGTGGTTACCGGGGCCGAGTGGTTACGGGCCGAGTGGTTACCAGGGTCCAAATTGGGGTGTAAAGAATAGAACCACTGTTACCTGCCATGCATGTCGTAAGAGGCGCCTAAGGAGGTCGGGGTTGGGGCTAGCTACCTCACACCATAAAAAACACTAGATGGATACAGAATGGAGAGTGAACCGAGTAAACGCTGGCTGAAACCGGACACATCGCCGAAGGATAAGCACCAGAGCCCCAAATGGTGCTGAAGATGTGACGTAAAACACACCAATGCTAAGGCTGCATGAATCAGATTTCTACATGAATATAATTTATGGGGGGATCTGGTACATCGGTCTGGAAGGTGATCGTGAGAGAGAGAGAGAGAGAAGAAGAAGTACTGGGAACGACTGAAACTTATAAACAGGCGTATAATGTCCCCCAGGCCTTACTCATAGCAGATTGTCAGACACGATGCTGTGTACGACAAGAGTTTGCCATATTATGCACCCTTAAAACTGTCAAAACCAGTTAGGCCAGCAAATATGGCGAAACCAACCTTATTTGAGTTCAAGCACATCACGCGCATGGTCTCGATCGATAATGTATTCTAGAAACTTGCCAGCACATTTTGATGTTGATATTAAATTACTCTTTATATTTAAGAGGCAGTAAGTCGTTCTCTCTCTTCCTCCCACTCTTCCTCTCTCTCTCTCTCTTTATATATCTGACGTAGGTTGAGGACGTGAGAAGACAAGAAGAAAACATAAGAAAATAGAGAGAAAGATTCGTCAACTGAGAGAGAAGCTAGACGGACGTATCCCGTCAGGAAGAAATGATAGTAAGATTGTAGCTGACAGATAGGGGAGTATACATAGATTATACTTAAATAGTAACCGCTTCCTACACTAGAGAGAATATAATTGAATAGCCGATAATGTCAAGACAAAGGCATGGATATCACTAATCGTACTATGAGGTAGGAATTCGTATCAAGCACATCATGATAGTAGGACACGTCGAAGGTGAAGTAAAATAACACTATAATAAAGAAATCTAAAATCAACGAATGAAATAACTGAAATACTGACATCAGCGACATGTTAGTGATACTGCCATAGTAATGAGTTTGTGAAGTCCATAATTTTGGTCTTGGCAGAATTAATCTGGAGACTACCTTCTCTGCAAGTGAGCAAAGTTTGCTATTTAGTTTTTGAGTTCCTTGTGTGGTTGAATTCAATATTGCCACGTCATCGGCTAAGACAAGATCAAATAGTCTGCTGTTATTAAATGGCCAAACACTGGAGAAAGTTAGACATTTGACATATTTGGGTAGTAAAGTGTCAAATAACGGAGACACGATGAAAAAAATAAACTCTCGTATTGCTATAGCAGCTAGTGTCTTCACTAAGTTAACAAATAGCTGGCAATCTCAAGACCTTAGTATATGTACAAAAGTTAAATTGTTTAGGTTCTGTGTGATACCTGTACTGACCTACGGTTATGAAAGTTGGAAATCAACAAAGAAAATTGATAAGAAACTGGACAGCTTTGAGAATAAATGTCTACGAAAATTATTAAAAGTAAAATGGAGTGATTTCGTTTCTAACAACACAGTGAGAGATAGAACACATCAACAACCCGTATCAAATATTATAAGGAAATGAAGGTGGAAATATTTAGGTCATGTTCTTAGATCAGACGAAAAGAGACTAAATCGACAAGTACTTATGTGGTCACCAGTTGGGAAAAGAAAACGTGGAAGACCTAAGACCACTCTTCGAAGAACCATCCAACAAGAAAGTAAACTATTGGGATGTAAAACCATACAAGATCTCCAACTGCTAGCAAAGAACCGTATCACATGGAGATCTAAAACCTCTGCCTATGTGCCGCCTTTGGCTCGAAAGGAATAAACTAAGTTGGGAAAAGAAAACGTGGAAGACCTAAGACCACTCTACGAAGAACAATCCAACAAGAAAGTAAACTATTGGGATGTAAAACCATACAAGATCTCCAACTGCTAGCAACGAACAGCTATAAAACATCTGCCCTATGTGCATAAATATACGTCACTGGGTGCAAGATCAAGATCACAAGCTCTGTATGTTTGATATTTCTTTTGTTGTCCTCCATGTTTCCGACCATAGTGCAGTTCTAAGTGCTGATTTCACATTTGTTTCACCTTGATTTTTCTAGGCATCACTTATACGTTCGGTAGTTTGCCATTGCCTTCTGAACGGTGAGGTCTATTTTTACCGTTCGTAACAATCTACGGAACAAATGTGCTTCCAAACTGCCCGCCGCTGTGTTTGAACCAGGTACTCTTGAGTTCTTGGGGAGGAGCGTCTGGACGAACGGATTAGAGCGCGGCTCCCATGCGAGACATGTGTCCAATCCACGGTAAGGCCGATGATTTTATTTTTTTCTATCGGGGGCATGAAAGAAAAATCCTAACCTGAACAGTTTCGAAGTGATTACATTAGTCATGCAGCTATTAAATCTTCGGTCTTCCATGTCCTACTCCTATTCTACTTCTTCGAACGCTCCTTAACGACCACCTGCTAAACCCCTCTGTGATTTGTATGTGATCTGAGCCTATGAACGATTGTACGTTGTGCCAGCTATGCGCCTACAAGTAGGCCAGCACATCCGATTTCTGCGATGCTTTTCATTTACTAGAGTAGCTTCCCTAGGCCGCTACCTCAGTCGCCTCTTACGACATGCCGTGTAGGTCGCAGTGTCACTATTCTTCCTTCCCCATAAGAACCCCGGCAACACACGGGCACCTACACTGCCCTAAAAAAGCGGTATTACAAGCAGTAACGACTGTTTTCTACTCGTGAGTTGCCATGGAGATCACCACCACCGCTTAAACTACAGACGCTCTAGAGTACATTAGATTGTTATTGGTTATTGGTTACTAAACTGACGTCATTGCACTCCGGGCAGACCCGTAGGTGCACAGTCTCCCCCAACAGATATCGAAGAGTATGCATACTGATGGTTCCTGTGGCTCGCTGATTAAACACACCTCTCACTCTGTCTCTCAGGCATCCAGTTCGACTTGAACAACGGGTAACTCCAAACTGCTTAAATCGCTTGATCGATTCAACATCGATTTTAGTGTCCTCATCCAACAGAGAGTCGCGAAGAGACCGAAGAATATCCCCTTATCCATCTTCAACTCCCCAACAATCGATGCCGTTGATGCAAGCCTGTCCGCTCTCTCATTACCGTACATTAGATATTATTTAACATCTTTCATCTTCGATGTCTCTGCAAGATTATGAACATCAGGTGGTACGACAAGATAACCAACTCTGAAGTACTGCAACGTGCAAACCTGCCTTCCATCATGGGCATGCTGAGCAGTAGACGACTACGATGGTTGGGGCATGTGAGAAGAATGGAAACTTGTCGCATACCAAAACAAATGTAGTTCTGTGAACTTTCGGAGTGGAAGAGGCACCAGGACAGACCACTGCTCAGATATAAAGATGTCTGCAAGGCCTCAATGAAGAACTTTTCTAATAGGTCCCAGCATAAGGGGAAAACTAACTGATGACAGAGTTGTGTGGAAAGCGATATTGCGCTAGAGCGCAGAATCTTTGAGAAGAGACTTATGTATGAGCTGAAAGACAAGAGAGAAAAGCGAAAACTCAGAAGTTGTCACAATAAAATACTTGCCAACAAGCGAAAGTCGATGAAATTATGTAGAGTAAAATGTACAAAAACACAAGATTTTTGACACAGATAAGCGTAGGTGTGAAATGTCAGACTAGGTACCAATCACTCATCGATCACAGCAATTGTTCTACTTTTGTGCAGATTACACCTCTTACGATGCTCTCGTGGAATTGCTTCCGAATCAGGAAATCACACACCAAGTGTCAGGCAGGAAGTGTAGGTGGTGAGGGGAGGAAATGTCAGAGCCGCATCAACTCAAGAGTTCATGTAAGCTATGTTTAGTAATGGCGGTGAGAGACAATAACTGTAGAAATCTAGAAACAGCATCGAATATTATATCGAACTTGTATTTATATAGAAACAGCATCGAATATTATATCGAACTTGTATTTATATAGAAATCAATCACACAAGCCACCAGAACAGCGCAAGACAAAAACAGAAAACCACGACACTTGGCAACAACCCGGTAGCAGTATAACGACAAAAGAAAGAAGAAGAAAATTTATATAGACGCCAGTTATGCGCCTACAAGTAGGTCAACACGTCCGATCTCTGCGATGCTTTTTATTTATTAGGGTAGCTTCCCTATGTTCAACATCAGTCACCTGTTACGACATGCCTTGTAGGTCGCAGTGGTACTGTTCTTTGCTTCTCTTGCGGGCCCCGGCACTACATGGGCAACTGGAACTGTTCAATCGGCGCGTGATGACGGATATACTGAAGATAATATTTGAGCACTTTTTCTTCTCCTGCGATCGCCCGCTGTCAATTCTGACAGTAGTCATGACGCCTGGCGTTGCGCTTCTGACTGATTTTTGCATGATGCCTGCTTACCATTTGACTGGTGTGCCTCGCCATGCGGTGGGCCGTTGCCGATATCAGAGGTAATGTGGGCACTTATGGACGTGTTCTGTGTGCGATGACAATGATCTGATGACTAAGTAGTATATATATATATATCATGAGGCGTGCAAGTCTATGTGGCATTAAACACAACATGTTGTTAAATCGATAAAACTGTCATTAGTAGGAACAATGTACTGGTTGTATCGCTTAACCGACGGGCTGTGACCACAGCAGGTGTGTTATGTGCCGAGACAGAAACAGGTAAAAAACATATCAGGTGAAAAACTCTGGGCAACAGTGTGAGGTATGGACTGACTGCCCTATGTCTCTATTGTATACTTGTTAGGGCATTCCACACACTTTTACTTCAAAGTCTACAGTTAACACTAGCCACTTTCCATCTTTCTTTCAATCCCCAATACAAATAAGCACACACGCATCTATATACATTTTTTTTTCACATAGGCGTATAGGTTAGGCGCTCGTCTCTCGTGGCGTATAGGTTAGGCGATCGTGGTGTCAACTGCATATTTTCCAGCGATCCCTGATCTCAGTGTGAAAGATAGTAAAGGTGGAAGAGTTCAAATATCGGGCAGCTGTGTAACCATACATGAGGATGTAGGAAGTGAAATCAATGCAAGAATCTGAATGGGAGCTGGAACATTCAGATCGTTGGATAACATATGGAGATCATCAGAATACAAGACACAGATTTAAATCAATATATACAAATCAATCAGTCTTACTTTATGGATCAGAGACATGAAAAACAAGGAAAGATTTCTCAGAATTCGTTAGGATCAAAGCATACCTAGTACATGTGCACATGCATCAAACTTTTCAACGAGGAAATAAAAAGGAAGAGTTGGTAGTGGTTGGAACATACTTTAAGAATTCAGAAGACCAAACACCCACAAGTGTGGGCTCTTAAATGGAATCCGGGAGGTAAAAGAAGTAGGAGAAGACCTAAAGAGACATGGAGGAGAACTGTAGACAGAGAAAGAGACGGGGATGAACTAAGCCGGCTTGCCCAAGACAGATCTGATTGGAGGAGATTTGTTAATGCCTTGTGTTTCAAGACGAGTTAAAAGAATAATATGGACAAAAATTTCGGATGCCCTGCCTCTACACGTATTATCAGTCATCAGTTATATGAGGACTATCATCATAGCACTCCGGACATGTCCATAGGTGCTCCGATCTCCGCCTCAGCAAATCCAGCGGCCCAACACGCCAGTTCGATGTTGATTAATCAATCTCTTTGCATATTTAGTATGTCGTTCCTTTCGGGCTACACCAATATTGACACCCATCTCCATCAATCTGGTCAGCGATTCGATTCACAGCCTGAAACTCTCGTTCGAAAAGACTCTCAATGCGTGAAGAATGTCATTTCGATCCATGGCAGCTCCTCTGATATTGTAGCCAAGTCAGCCAATCTATCAGCTCGTTCAATACCCCTAACTCCTGCGTGCCCAGGAACAAAAATGAAGGTCTATACACTTGTAGGGCCTAAGAACCGGGGTAAAGTACAGTCGCTCTTGGCAAAGATTAATTAATATATATCCCAAAAAGAATGATCAAATTGATCGGAACGAACGTTCGCAAACAAAGATCAATTAATATATATCCCAATAAGAATGATCAAATTGATCGGAACGAACGTTCGCAAACAAAGATCAATTAATATATATCCCAATAAGAATAATCAAATTGATCGGAACGAACGTTCGCAAACAAAGATCAATTAATATATATCCCAATAAGAATGATCAAATTGATTGGAACGAACGTTCGCAAACAAAGAAACAACAACAAAAGATAATAATAACAACAATAAAATTACAAAGAAATGAGAGAACCAAGTGACATACAACAACATCATAAACTCACTCCCTATCCAGGGTAGTCTTAACGTTTGGACACAACATGCATTGTCTAGTGACTCCACGAGCATAGGCGTCCAAGAGTTGACCAATTGTGCACGAGAACGTTCATTCTCAAAACTTAAATCTCCTTTTTTTAACAAGCTTCGCAGCACAATGAGATAACATCGTTTAAACAATTACCCTAATGTGTGTGGAAAATGACATATTGACGCAGCACAATGAGATAACATCGTTTGAACTAATTTCCACTACAGTGTGTGGAAAATGACATCTTGACGCAGCACAATGAGATAACATCGTTTAAACTAATTTTCCACTAATGTGTGTACGATGTTTGAACTAACTGTCACCTAATGTGTGTGGGAAATGACATCTTGAGAGCTAATAATAAAGCAATTTATGCCAAGAAAATTCACAAAAGTTTCTGTTAAATTTGATTAAAAATTAATAATTCATAGTAATTTCCTCTTGTTTTCGTACGTATTGTATCAGTTTCGCCCGTGTGTTGCTGGGGTCCTGAGGGGAAACAAGGAATATCAACACTGCGACCTACAAGGCATGCCGTAAGAGGCGACTGAGGTAGGGGCCTAGGGAAGCTACCCTAGTAAATAAAAACGTCGTAGAAATCGGATGTGCTGGCCTACTTGTAGGCGCATAATTGGTACGATGTTCAATCACTCATAGGCTCAGATCACATACAAATTATAGTTGTTTAACAAGTGGTGGATATGGAGCGTTTGAAGAAGAAGAAGAAGCTTCAGTTTGTATTATCCTCATTGCATTCTGGATATCTATAGATGCTCGAATCTCATCCACAATGTCTACAACATCGTACAGACAACTGGATAATTTCAATAAAAATCAATTTCTATAAATGATGAAAATAGAAGAATGATTTTATGTACATCAATGTTCTATCAACACAAATGTCAGAATAATACAACATTAGTTTTGAAAAATACAATATTTCAACAAATACATAAGATAGTAGTTGGTATTTAGTAAAGTAGTAGTATAATATAGTAGTTGGTATTCTGCACAGAAGGACTTTCAGCTAAACCAATACAAATCAATACATATTGCAAGGATTGAATATTGGAGTGGCCGAATTTAGCAGCACAACATGAGTATGTGTAGAGCACAGCCAAATATTAACTCATACGGCCAGCGGACTCGGTAAAATTCTAGGAAATAAGATCACGACTGTTGCGTGACCTCGCATTCCAGTATTGTGTGTATATATTCATATTAAAATCAACACAAAATGCTAAATCAATGTTATATTGTGTTACAATTTAAGTTTAACAATAAGGAATATCAGTATTTATAATATTTTTCATCAATAAATAACCATAGACCCATAGAATTGAGTAAAATTGAAAAAAAAAAACTTGCAGTGTTCTATCGAACACATACATTATCCAGCACCCCAACTCAAACTAGGTCAGGGTTTCCCGGATCAGTCATGCGGCCCAATATTACAGTTGACTGTGGTGTAGATGTAGGCTCATCAATGAGCATCGAACTGGTAAGGTTACTGAGAGCGAGAGATATAACTTGACAGCTAAAAAGAGAATGAAACTAGTCCAGCCAAAGAAAAGCAAGTATTCTAAATCCTTTTACCACTTTTACATGGAGTGAAGAATTTTGAAAATGAAGGGACCGAATCAAATTTATGTCATGTTCTTTTGTTCATTTTAAATCCTTAAAGTGCGTAACAAGCCAAAACAAAATGACTTTTTTTCTCTCATTTATTTCAATATTTGTGTATTTTAACTAGTTTCTGATTCAATGAAAAAAAATTGGAAACAGACTTCTTATGTTCGATGTGAAGCAAAACATGATTAGAGAATAGAAAGACAGAAAAGAATCGATTTTCTAATTTTACGTCTTAAACACATACGGGTAGTTAGGTGTATTTATAGCTTGATTATTGATTAATTGGTCCATCATTGTTGTACTTCGGTAAATAACAATGTGTGCTCTAATCTATTTCTTATATATGAACATCTCACTCACTAACAGTGCATGTACTCCATGGCACCGGCAAGGGTCTCTGATGTCAATTTGAGGACGATGAGAATTTGTTAAATTAATATTAATAATTTGTGTCTTTCCGACCTAATCTTATTGATTTTTCATCTGATACAAGTGAAGAGCAGCGCCTGTTCGAATGGATTATAGCACGGTTCCAATGCGGGAGACCCTTATCCAATTCACGGTATAGCCAAAGATTTTTTTCTGTTGTGGGCATAATGAAAAATACTAACCTGAACAGCTTCGCGGCGACTGCACTAGCCATGCCGCCATTAAATTCCTCAGGCGCTCGTCCCCGTCCTACACCGATCTTAAAAATCGGTTCTACAGGCAGTAACGATAGTTTGGTTTTTTTTAACGACGGTGCTTTTACGTGCTCAACTTCAGCATGGGACCTACGTTTGTCTCATTCGTATCTGATAGGACTAGACGTACAATCTCCACTACATTGAGATTAGAGATCATTGGAAACACTGGACGAAAACCGAGTACTTTTGAAGGATTCCAGTACCGTATCGCATTGTTACATAGTCTGTTAATATATCTGTTTGTTTGTTACTTCATCTTCTTCTTCTTCTTTGCGTTCGTTCTTTACGATCAATTTTAATCACTCTTTGTGATATGTTTGATCTTTGCCAAGAACGTGTATACGTTGCACATTGGTTTGGTAGACCCCTAAACGCATAGACTTCTACACGCTTAGGACATGATCATCCGATTTCAGCTAAACCTCCTTTGTCGCCTCTTACGACATGTGTGGCAGGTAACAGTGGTTCTATTCTTTGCACCCCAAATTCGGGCATTTGTTTGTTACCATTATCTTAGTTTGTTAGTCTGTCAGTCAGTTTAGTTAAATTATTGGTCAGTCGTTCGGTCTGTCAGTCAGTTTAGTTAGATTATTGGTCAGTCGTTCGGTCTAACAGTCAGTTTAGTTAGATTATTGGTCAGTCGTTCGGTCTATCAGTCAGTTTAGTTAAATTATTGGTCAGTTGTTCTGTCTGTCAGTCAGTTTAGTTTAGTCAATCATTCCCTACACGACTCATACGCCCAACCCACTTCCACCTTTGTCTTTTATTGATAGTCTCAAATGATGCAGTTTATTGGTTTTATACTCTCTTCATTTGATATCGTATTTGGCCAAAACATTTGCAAGATTCATCTCAAACATTTATTTTGAAATGTCTCCGGCTGCTGTATGATGTTGTGTGTCATTGTCAAGCCCTCCCTTCTGCGTAATAAGACTACCGAGACAACTGCTTCTATATATTTTATGGACAATTATTAAAAGGGACTAAAATCGAGAGATTGGCTTCATTGCACCAGGTTTTACCACATATGGCTCGGTCCTTCTCCGCAGAAATGGCATGCCACCTGCCGAGATTATTGCACAAAGCACGAACTCCGCAGTATCGGCAACAATCGTAGGATCCCTTGGGGAAAAAGTCCCTCGTGAACAGAACGACGCGGTCCGGATTCGAACCAACCACCTTTTGGGTACGCAAGGCAAAGATTTAACCACTTAGCGACAGAGACTCACTCCCTAAGGACAATTATATCAATACTTATATCCATCCGTAGAGGTTTCAAGCAACTAGAACTGCAATCCACTCATGTCACAGTCAACTAAATTAATGTACATATGCATTGTGTCATAAAGTATTCATGACATTGGTAGACATTTAAAAAATGGTAATTCTCATATTAGTTAACTCTTAAACAGTCATATTCACGTTCAAACACGTTAACTCTTAAACAGTCATATTCATGTTCAAACACGTTAACTCTTAAAGTCATAAACACGTTCAAACACGTTAACGGTTAAACAGTCATATTCATGTTCAAACATGTTAACTCTTAAAGTCATAAACACGTTCAAACACGTTAACGGTTAAACAGTCATATTCGCGTTCAAACATGTTAACTCTTAACCCTATTGAGCCAATATACCTACCAAAAACATTTTTTTAAATGTCGCAAAGCCAGTTTACAGGCTACCTCATTATAAAAGTTAATTGCATATCCTTTACATGACTTTGCGAATCAACCCCAGCTTTTTGACGCTGTTTGTGATTTTTCTAGGCATTATAACGTTCAGTAGTTTGCCATTGCTTTCTAAACGGGTGGTGCCTAATCGTCCTTTTCATCGGTATACATTGGAAATATAACGAGCCTGTAGGTAAAAAATAAAAAATTTACGGTTTTAAATTGTTAATAATAAAATTATGTATATGGTCCCCAGTTTTATCCAAATGTTTTATGTCCATGTCCATATGTTGCCCTTTCACAACTCTTCCGTAAGTAACAGTGTGATATATATATATTTTATTGGTTTAGTTTAATCCATGTCAAGGGGTGTTCAGTAAAAGTTGAGCCTGTATAATAATCATTAGCAGTTAAAATTCAACAAGAGGTGGTTGGAGAGCTGACTTTTCATGGAGAAAAAAATTCAAAGATCGTGAGTTAAATGCTAATTCTAGAGATTCAGTCATACTGAGAGCAGCATCATTAAAGGAGGTGGACACATTTACATATCTGGGAAATGTTATCAACATTCAAGGTGGCTCAGATGAAGATGTTATCAACATTCAAGGTGGCTCAGATGAAGATGTTAGGGTTAGAATACAAAAGGAAAGATCAGCCTTTGCCATTCTGAAGAACATATGAAGCTCAAGAATGATCAGAAATAAAACTAAGATAATGATATTTAACTCAAATGTCAAGGATGTCCTTCTAAATGGAGCAAAGGTATGTAGAACAACTAATGAGAACACCAAAAAAGTAGCAGACATTCATCAACAGTTGTCTGCGCTGGATACTACATCTGCTATGGTATGGCAGGGCCAGACACATGGAACTGGGACAACGACAGGTGGAACAAGAGATAAGGAACTGAAGGTGACGATAGATATGACACACACTGAGGAGACCGCCGTACAGTATAACCAGACAGGCCATCCGATGGAACCACCAAAGTAATAGAAGTAAGAGAAGATCCAAGAACACCTAGAGACTGGAGTTAGAGACGGAAAGCAAGAAAATGTGGAGACAGTGGAGAGATCTGGAACAGATGACCTTGGATAGACGGGCTTGGAAGGCCATGGTTGCGGACATGTGCCTCCCTAGATGCGAAGTGTGAAGAAGGAGAAAGCTAATGTACTGGTTACTTTAATATACATTGCAAAATTAGTACGTCTAGTGGTTTAAAAACATGAGGGAGCGAAAGGGTTAAGTTCCCATGATCAAATTTATATTTACAAGGTCCACTTTGCTCCACTTCATAAGTTCTTAGTAAGATCATTTTTTGTTAAACGTTCATATGACATCGCGTTTTTTTTAAATTTCCAAATAATTGTAAACTCAATCATATTCTCTTATAACTTCGTGTATTAACACTGCAATCATATTCTCTTAAAAGTTTTCTGTATTATAGGAAAACTACCATCATATTCTCTTATAAAAGTTAGTTGTATATTCTTTACAGGACTTTGAGAATCAACCCCAGCTTTTTAACGCTGTTTGTGAATTTTCTAGGCCCTATTACGTTCAGTAGTTTGCCATTGCTGGTGTTATCGTCCTTTGTAAAAATCCATGCGAAACAATTTGCAACCAAACTGTCGGCAGCGTGATTCGAACCCGGAAGGTCGGGGTTAATTAACCGAGTCACTATTCCCTGAGCCACAGACGCAACCTATAGCTTCGCGTATTAAAACTACAATCATATTCTCATACTTTATAATACAATCCCTCTCCGATCCAGCAGTCATCTGAGCATTTGCCCTTCGACTTGTAGCCATGGCACTGAACTTACAGGCATGTCTGAGATGTGGTGTGTTAGCATAGAGAGTGTTTTCAACATCTGGATATGGGGGTAGGTACTTGTGGCATAGGTCACTGAGTGCAGGGCAATGGAAGAGATGGTGTGTGACAGTTTCTTGTGAATAGTCATACAGTTGACATTGTGGGGCAATCTTTGGTTGCATGCGATGTAGGTGAGCATTCAGTGGCACATGTTGTGTTCTAAGGAGGAAGATAATGACTTATTCGAGTCTTGTGAGGTGATTTATGGCATCTTTTGGATTTTGAGTGCTCATGTCTGTGAGTGCGGTTCAATTCCGCGGGATGGCAGAACAGCCACAGGTTCTCCAGATTTACGGTGTTCGTGGCACCAAACCAAAGGGTTAAGATGTCCATGGCATCGAGCCGAAGAGCTGAAAGCTCAAGTACTTCTGGATCGGAAAAATGAGGGCTCGCCTGTTTTGCCCATTCATTCCGTCACTCCTCCTATTTGTTCAGCAGTCTGCAGTGTTATTTGTCTGTCATGTTGTTGACTATTCTCTCAAAGCTTCGTGTATTAATCTTACTCTATCTTTGGTGTTTGATATCAATTCAGATGTTGACGCTCCACTGTGCCATGAAGTCAGGCTATCCAAAATTTTCTCTCTGTGTCTTCCTCTGTCTCGTCTACCCTCGATTCTCACACAGCTTAGTTTATTGACAACTCATTTCTGATATCCTGTATTTTTATTTTTGTTTTATGTTTAATGATAGTAATATTTTATAAAATTATTAATATACGAGCAAATTCTTATTTCACGTTTTTTCACAAACAAAAGTGATAATGTAGAAATGTACATACGATGTTACTGGAACATGAACCTTCCGGCACAGTTCCTGGTCACTTTCTGTTGATGTTATTAGCTGGCAATATGGACTTAACTCTTAGTGAACCTGCGCAAAAGCTATTATAGAATAAAAACGCCGCTTAGTGTGGCTCCTGGTCCACAAGGAGTTAAGCAACGTAAGCCTTTTCTACATAACAATCTAATCTGCATTTTTTGGTTTGTTGATATTATTCAATCAATCAATATACATGCTTGCCGGCGAAGGCGATCATGTCTCTCCACAACTCTCACCTTCGAGCATGGTAATCAGTTCTGACGTCGATCTTTTGTCGAACCAAGACACCAGACCATCCAACATCTTCGCCCTCTGTCTTCCACGATCTCTCCTTCCCTGAATTATACCTGTTGTCACCAAATTTTCTAAACCTCATCTTCGCAATAAATGCCCGAAGAACCTTGATTGTCTGATTCTTATTCTTTTGATAAGGTTTCTTTGTGTGCAGGCCAGATTTAAAACCGCATCATTTGTTTTCTTCGACATCCATGGAATTTCAGCATTCTTCTGTAAAACCACATCTCTGTGGCTTCCAGTGATCTTATTGATTATTTGTTCATTGTCCATGATTCGCTGTCATACACAAGTATTGGATCTCTTCTTCTTTTCTTGCGTTCGTTCTTTACAACCAATTTTAATCACTCTTTGTGATATGTTTGATCTTTGCCAAGAACGTGTATACATTGTACATTGGTTTGGTAGGCCCCTAAACACATAGACTTCTACACGTTTAGGACATGTGCATCTGATTTCAGCCAAACCTCCTTAGTCACCTTTTACGACATGCATTGCAGGTAACAGTGGTTCTATTCTTTACACCCAAATTTGGACCCCGGTAACCACTCGGGCGAGTATTGGATCAATATATAGCACTGGACAACTCGTTTTCGCAGTGTCATTGGTAGTGAATTCACGCATAGTGTGTTTTTTCATTTTCATAAAAAACGCATTTGCTTGAGCTATTCTGCTCCTAATCTCTGTTTTACATCTTCCATCTGATGTTATTAGCTAGTAATATAGACTTAGCAGCCTAAGATTTCTCTACGTAACTATCAAATCTCCACTTTTTGTTTTGCTGACTTTGACACATTTACTTTAATCAAGTAGAATGTAGGGGACCCAATAGATGCAGCACGGCATGTTGCAAACGCCAGGGACACACTCTTGCATGTTTATCCAGAATTCTGAGTTACCCCCTGTAACTGGGGTTTAAAATCCGTGGCCTAAATGTATAGCACATAGAAGAGCTGGGATATCCTGGTGCCATAAATTTTTTTATTCTTTGTAGTCAAAGTATGAGCGTAGAACATTATCAAGAGATGTATTTAAACAATGAAATGTGAGTAAGCTTTTGTGATTTTTATCATCGATATAAGGGAAGACTGTAGTAAAACTATGTAACAATGGCGAAACAGGGGCCAAGGGCAATAATATAAGAATATACAGTAGCGCCGGGGTCAGTGAGCTGGCACTGATCAATATCCTACCCCACCTCCAAGTGGTGACCCTGGTAACAGACTAAGGTCTGGCTAAGCGGGTAGGGATCGAAGGAGAGCTACTT
The DNA here is from genome assembly GCA_020796225.1 of Arion vulgaris. NCBI lineage: Eukaryota > Metazoa > Mollusca > Gastropoda > Stylommatophora > Arionidae > Arion > Arion vulgaris. The sequence continues at coordinate 15,397,669 of CM036769.1, forward strand.
GGAATTGGTAGAAGAGTGCATACATGTCTGATATGAGACCTGATTGCAATATAGACTATGAGAATCTCAGCACATGCGCCTACACATCTCTCCTGTCCAATAATGAGTCAAAAATGGTTCATCATACAAATCAGACGTCCGTGTGGTTACCGAGGCCCAAATTCGGGGTAAACAATAGAACCACTAATACCTACCACATGCCATATATGGCGAAAGTGGAGGTTTGGCGTGGGATTAGCTACCCCATCCAGTAAAAACACTCAGCTATAAAACCGCAACCAAGTGCACGAGTGCTTGCAAGGCCTTGGTTGGGAACCTATACCTCCTTTGATGCGAAGGGCAGAAGAAGAAGAAGAATGGCGAAACACGTAAAAACAAAGTACTGCAGTTTTACAAAATACAAAAACAATGACAATACACAGCAACGTTTCGACCAAAAGGCCTTTATCAAGCAAAGGATACAACAGAATTGAATAATTTCACTTCTTTCACAGCACACTACATACAGAATACAACAATAAGTTACTAACAGCTCTAAAATAAATGTGACTAAAAACAAATAACGAAATAAATGAAAAAAACTAGAAGTTGAAAAAAGAAGAGAAACAAGAAAAAAAATCAAATATATAATATATGCATTTAACATATACACATATAGAATATATGAACATGAGAAGAGAAAGTACTAAAAAAACATAGGAATGCAGTGCGTTGAGTCCATGAGGTTGCAAGGTACCATATATCAGAAAATCAACACAGTTCAACAGTCAAATCTAAGTACAAAATAGTCCGCCTGACCAGCGTGTTCGTAACGCGTTGGACTGCGGGGGACTAGCCCTCTGTGAGTGCGGGTTCAATTCCGCGACTGGCAGAAAAGCCACAGGTTCCCCAGATTCACGGTGTTCGTGGCACCGAACCGAAGGATTACGATGTCCATGGCACCGAGCCGAAGAGCTGAAACTCAAGTGCTTCTGGATCGAAAAAAAAGTACATAATAAGTAGGCCACAACAGAATTCTAAAGTTCACAGGAGTAGTTGTCCTTGATTTCTGGAGTGTGTGGGTGTGTATGTGTGTGCATGCGTGTATGAGCTATAGCCACGATTGTATTGCCCATTGAGTCAGTGATATTTGTCACAATCAGCAGCAGTACTTAACGGTTAGGAACGTGACTACAATAAAAGTCGACTGTACAGAAGTGTTTATCTCAATCTATACCATAGGCTCCCAAAGTGGGCGGTACCGCAGAATTGGGGGTGGAGGCGCAGAATTGGGGGAGGCGCGATAGTGGGTGCAGAAGCATTGGGGGTGGCGGTTAGGGGTCGGTGGCTTCTTGTAGAAGAAATTAATAATATATATTTTCAAATAAATCATTTTCGTGATTTTGCGATTGAATAATCATTTTAAATCCGCAAATTTTAATTCATTTTATGTTCGCCTTACACGATCAATTTTTTGTCATCAATTTACTATTTCAATTAAATAATCATTTGAAAATTTTCAGTTGGTCAATTTGCAATGTCAAAGAGAAAATAAAGCATATATACATGTGTGGAGAGGGGCGGCCAAGCTGTTATAATTGGGAGGGGGCGTTACAAAGTTTATGTCGTGCAAAGTGGGCGGTGGTCCGAAAATGGTTGGACGCCTCTGATCTATACCACTAAACCCCTATAGTGGTGTACAAATATGAGCCAATCATGCTATTAGACACTAAAGTGGTTTTTCACCGAGGGCACTTTCTTTCACTGTATACTAAATCTTTCAAGATTTGATTGTAGCTAAAAATAGTTATATATCATCATGATCATCAAATAGCTTGTCCTGGGGAGAACTTTGTCACCTAAACAGTGCTTCGAAATTTCTCTCTATCGTAGACCAGATGTCCCGTCCCGCCTCTGCAGCTGTCATGCTCAATCAATCAGTCACATCCTGAATCCATCTTATCCGTGGTCTTCCTCTTTACCTCCTTCCATGATGGTCTTTTACAGCCCTTCATGTCTCCTTATATGTCCAAAACAGTAATATATATATATATATACAATTATATATATACATATATATATATAATATATATGATTAACTCGTTCACTCCGTAATTAAACTAGCTTTTCGTCATCTTAAAATGTATTACGAGCCGGTATATAGTCTAGGAAGGTAGAAGGGGTTAATACGATACAACAAAAAACAATATCAACATAAAACATTTGTGCAATACATAAAAAAAGTATGATGCCATAAAAGAACTTGTGGTCAGAATTTAGTATCAATCATGGTATCGAAAGAGTTCTTCTTCTTCTTTGCGTTCGTTCTTTACAACCAATTTTAATCACTCTTTGTGATATGTTTGATCTTTGCCAAGAACGTGTGTACGTTGCACATTGGTTTGGTAGGCCCCTAAACGCATAGACTTCTACACGTTTAGGACATGTGCATCCGATTTCAGCCAATCATCGAAAGAGTTAAAACAGTTCCAGTACTATTTCTATTAGATGTCCGTAGCCTTTTCAGACCTTATGGTATGAAGTGTCTGTCACTTCATATTTAAAGTTCTTAGTGTGCAGGATGTAGGAGAGCTAATTCCTTTTCATCACGTGTGGAACGTCGAGTGAGAGAATGAACACAATCTCATTTTGTCTGAGTCGCTAAGCAAACGCTTACGCATTTCGCTAATCCGTCCCACTCTAACCATGCACAATAGCTAAATCCGTCCCACTCTAACCATGCACAATAGCTAAATCCGTCCCACTCTAACCATGCACAATAGCTAAATCCGTCCCACTCTAACCATACACAATAGCTAAATACGTCCCACTCTAACCATGCACAATAGCTAAATCCGTCCCACTCTAACCATGCACAATAGCTAAATCCAGATCCCACTCTAACCATGCACAATAGCTAAATCCGTCCCACTCTAACCATGCACAATAGCCAAATCCGTCCCACTCTAACCATGCACAATAGCTAAATAGGTACTGGGGCAGTTAACACCACTGTTGTCCACATAAAGAGATACCACTAACAACTAAGAACGATTTTCTGGCCAACACTATGCTACCAGTGTCAAACATGGCCAATAACAGCAGCTAATGAGCGGGAAATCATAACAACGGAGATGAGGTGTCTTAGAAGAGCTGAAGGTGTGACAATAAGAGACAGAATTTGAAATAAAGAAATCAGAAGAAGACTGGATGTGAAACCAATCATGCAATTCATAAAAGAACAACAGATTAAATGGTTTGGACACCTGACAAGAATGCCCTGGTATCGCCTACCCCAGAGAGTCACACAGAAAAAGTATAGAGTACAAAGCAAGAGGAAGACCACGCAAACGATGGAGCTACGGCATCAAGAAGAGCCTTACGAAAATAAATATCAGCTTACAAAGTGCCTTAAAACAAGCACACACAAGATCACTAGCCTATCGGGTACTGAGGTACAAATACAATCACTGAAAACATAGCTAGAATGGCTACTACTCAAACAAGCAGATCACTTTGAAATGTGTCCTACGTGTGACCGGATCAGATATCACATCAAATACAATATGAACAATCAATGCAAACAAGAAGACAAGTAAATATGGAACTCCAAATGTGTGTAATTTCTCATCATGTAAGGGTAGCATTGACTAATGTGTGTAATTTCTCATCATGTGTGGGTAGCATTGACTAATGTGTGTAATTTCTCATCATGTGTGGGTAGCATTGACTAATGTGTGTAATTTCTCAACATGTGTGGGTAGCATTTCTCAACATGTGTCATTTCTCAACATGTGCCATTTCTCAACATGTAAGGGTAGCATTGACTAATGTGCGTAATTTCTCAACATGTGTGGGTAGCATTTCTCAACATGTGTCATTTCTCAACATGTGCCATTTCTCAACATGTAAGGGTAGCATTGACTAATGTGTGTAATTTCTCATCATGTGTGGGTAGCATTTCTCATCATGTGTGGTAGCATTTCTCAACATGTGTGGGTAGCATTGACTAACGTGTGTAATTTCTCATCATGTGTGGGTAGCATTTCTCATCATGTGTGGTAGCATTTCTCAACATGTGTGGGTAGCATTGACTAACGTGTGTAATTTCTCAACATGTGTGGGTAGCATTTCTCAACATGTGCGGGTAGCATTTCTCAACATGTGCGGGTAGCATTGACTAACGTGTGTAATTTCTCAACATGTGTGGGTAGCATTTCTCAACATGTGCGGGTAGCATTTCTCAACATGTGCGGGTAGCATTGACTAACGTGTGTAATTTCTCAACATGTGCGGGTAGCATTTCTCAACATGTGCGGGTAGCATTTCTCAACATGTGCGGGTAGCATTTCTCAACATGTGTGCTTTCAACATGTGCGGTAGCATTATCATCAGTCAGTAGCATTTTAACAGTGGTAGCATTTCAAAAATGGGTAGCATTTAATCAATTGGTAGCATCTCAACATGTGCGTGATTTCTCATCATGTGGGGTAGCATTTATCATCATGTGTGTACATTTCTCAACATGTGTGGGTAGCATTTCTCAACATGTGGTGCATTTCTCAACATGTGCGTAGCATTTCTCAACATGTGCAGGGTAGCATTACACATGTGCGGTAGCATTTCTCAACATGTGTGGGTAGCATTTCTCAACATGTGTGGGTAGCATTTCTCAACATGTGCGGGTAGCATTTATCAACATGTGCGGGTAGCATTGAATGATGTGTTTGATTTATCAACATTTCTTCATCATCATCAAGTAGCTTGTCCCTTCCGGAACTTGACTCCCATGACAGCAGTCCTGAAAAACTCTCTGTATAGTGCAAGTTGGCCGGTCTCAGCAGCAGTCATTCTCATATCGACAATGATATCTTGCACACATCGTCTTCTAGGTCTTCCTCTCATTCTTCTTCCAGGCACCATTCCTCCAAAATTATTTTCTCCAGGCACTCATGTCGATTGATGTGTCCGAAATATTTAATTTTCCTTGTTTTTTATGCTCGTGAATAGCCAACTCTCTTTAATATCAATTTTTTATGCTCTTGAATAGCCAACTCTCTTTAATATCAACATTTCTTAGCATTTACAAAAACTGAGACTAATGTAATTTCAGGATATTTCACAGACAACTACATTAATCTTTCAACAGTGTAACTGAATTTCAAGGAAATACCACTGTTAACTTTGGACAGATAAACCGAAATCTAATTAAAGAAAATCGAATTATCTTTCTCTCTCTCTCTCCGTTTATATTGATATAAGTATTTGTCGTGTCGTTGCGTTTATCATTTGTGCGGAGATGGCGATCAGTTATATTCTGAATCCATCTTCTCCGTGGTCTTCCTCTTTGCCGGGATGCCTCCTTTCATGATGGTTTTTCCAGCTATTCGCGTCTCTTTATATGTCAAATCAATATAATATATATATATATATATATAATATATATATATATATATATATATATATATATATATATATATATATAATACGATACAACTAAAAATATTTATGCATGATCAACAGAGACTGTCAATAACAACATGCTTATAATAGCGTCCTGGAGAGAAGGGACTTGCAGCTTTGGCTCACGGTGTCAACAAAACAACGACACACAACGCCCCTTTTTCCCCCTCATATCTTCCTGGGTACTACGTCAATTGTCTCTGGAGAGTACGTAGTTGTGTACATAAAAGAACACATGGCAGTTAAAAATCGAGAAGAGCAGGCTGGCAAGCCACAGCCCGAACAAAATGCATTAGAAAAATCCACAGCCCGAACAAAATGCATTAGAAAAATGTTTAAAATGAAATGTCGACAAAATATTTTCGCCCTCTTCTAAATTACATCGGGGACCCTCGCTGGTGCTACGGAGTTCGTGCAGTTCCGCTGAGATCTTCCTGTGTAAGAAAGAGATCGGAGCACACATGGTTACTCACCGAAGTGCAATGATGATGTCCTATCAATCAATCTCTGAAGAGTAACATAATATCATATATAAAAATATATATATATATATATATATATATATATAGCAAGTTTCTGTGGCTAAGTGGTTATATCGTTCGCCTTGTGTCCCGCAAGTGGTGAGTTTGATTCCGAACCATAACCGTTCTGTCTACGAGTGCATTTTTTCCTGAGATCTCTGAGATGCTGGAGCTACGGTGTTCGTGCAATACTCTCGGCAGGAAGAGTCCCATTTATGCGAAGAAGGACCAAGCATATAAGAGAACCAGATGCAATGAAGGTTAATCTTTCGTCTTTAGACTCTATATATTGAGAGTCGTGAATAACGTAGTGGTTAGTTTACTTGCTTAATAGTCGCGCAGTTTAGTGATCAAATTTCAGTGAGATACTTTCCGACCGTACGACTCTCAACCTTACATGAACACCAGAGAAACACTGGAACTAACTGTGTGAAGTTGGTCAAAGACAAATACGGGTCTAACACTGTATGTCCCAATATACTCGTATCTCATTGCATGAAAACGGGATCTTTACTTTTTCTATATTTATATATATGGTATAGAGGCGAAGAATTGACGTCATTGCACCAGGTTGTCCCATATGGATCCGTAACCTTTCGGCACAAATGGTAAGCCACCATCAGACAGTGTTGCACAAAGTGCGAACTCCGTAGCTCCAGCAATAATCGATGGAATCTCCAGGGAAGGGGGGATGCAGATATGAACTGGACGAAGCGATCCGGATTCGAACTCGAAACCTTCAGAATGCAACGTAGACGTCTAACCACTACGTCAAGACCTCCATATATATATAAAACCAACACAACACTGAAACAGGTTCATCGATTCAGTTATCTATGAACATTCATAACATCAAATGGAAGATGTACAACAGAAATAATGAGTAGAACAGCTCAAGTGAAAACAGCTTTTATTAAAATGAAAAACTTACTGTGAGTGAATTTACTACTAACGACACAAAGGAAAATAATACTTTCGTACTATATTGAATCAATACTTCTGTATGGCGAGAGCCGCTGTAGCGTAGTTGTTAGTGAACTCGCTTCGCAAGGCTGGTGGTCCGGGTTCAGCTCCCGCAATGTGCGTCGAATTTTTCCCGACCACGACGGCACCCAGCCTCAACTGGGTACCAGACATGCTCTGGGAAAGTAAAGGCGGCCGGCGTGATGCTGACCACATCACCCATCGTGTGCCGACGGTCAATGAAAATACAGGCCTAACACTGTATTGACCACGAGGTATGAAAGGGTTCCTTTACTTTTACTTCTGTATGGCAGCGAATCATAGACAATGAATAAACAATCAATATGATCGATGGAAGCCACAGAGATGTGGTTTTACAGAAGAATGATGACAATTCCATGGACAGCAAAGAAAACAAATGATGAGGTTTTAAAACCGGACTGCACACAAATAAACCTTATCAAAAGTATAAGAAGCAGATAATTTAGTCTCTTCTGGTATAAAATGCAAGGAGATTTAGAACATTTGGTGACAGCAGGTAAAATTCAGGGAAGGAGAAATCGTGAAAGACTGAAGAAGAACGCCAGAGTGGTTACGGGGCCCAAATTTGGGGTGTAAGGAATAGAACCACTGTTACCTGCCACGCATGTCGTAAGAGGCGAATAAGGAGGTTTGGCTGAAATCGGATGCACATGTCCTAAACGTGTAGAAGTCTTTGCGTTTAGGGGCCTACCAAACTAATGTGCAACGTATACACGTTCTTGTCAAATATCAAACATATCACAAAGAGTGATTAAAATTGGTCGTAAAGAACGAACGAGAAGAAGAAGAACTGAAGGAGAAGTCTGACATCGTGGTTCGACAACAGATCGACAGAACTGATAAATTGCACCAAGGACAGAGAGATATGGAGAAACATGATCGCCTACGCTAGCAGGAATGGCACTTGATTTATATATATATATATTTTATAATATCGTGGGCGTGTATGCATCCCACTTTCTCTATTTCTCCCTTTCTAATCAATAAATCCATCCATTTTCCATTCATCTATTCTACTTTAACACATGCAAATTATGGTTTGGGAATATAAACGACATTGGACCGGCCGTTATTTTCTTCAATAAACACGGATATCACATAAAGAAGGAGAAAACAAGGTGCAGATTTACAATATAAAATGTATTCAATTACAACTTCAATAAATATTTATAGCCTACAAAATCAGATATTAAGAGAAAAACAATACGAGTAAGTTTGATCGCAAAGAGAAGATGAGAAGGCAAAATTAAAGGTTTCCATTGTAAGATAAAAAGAACATGAAGAACATGAAAGCACAAGCAAACCCGAAATCAATTTGATATTCATGATGTATCATTGATATAAGAGTACACTGCAGTCAAACTATGTAGCAATGACTTACTATTGATATAAGAGTACACTGCAGTAAAACTATGTAGCAATGACTTACTATTGATATAAGAGTACACTGCAGTAAAACTATGTAGCAATGACTTACTATTGATATAAGAGTACACTGCAGTAAAACTATGTAGCAATGACTTACTATTGATATAAGAGTACACTGCAGTAAAACTATGTAGCAATGACTTACTATTGATATAAGAGTACACTGCAGTAAAACTATGTAGCAATGACTTACTATTGATATAAGAGTACACTGCAGTAAAACTATGTAGCAATGACTTACTATTGATATAAGAGTACACTACAGTAAAACTATGTAGCAATGACTTACTATTGATATAAGAGTACACTGCAGTAAAACTATGTAGCAATGACGTACTATTGATATAAGAGTACACTGCAGTAAAACTATGTAGCAATGACTTACTATTGATATAAGAGTACACTGCAGTAAAACTATGTAGCAATGACTTACTATTGATATAAGAGTACACTGCAGTAAAACTATGTAGCAATGACTTACTATTGATATAAGAGTACACTACAGTAAAACTATGTAGCAATGACTTACTATTGATATAAGAGTACACTGCAGTAAAACTATGTAGCAATGACTTACTATTGATATAAGAGTACACTGCAGTCAAACTATGTAGCAATGACTTACTATTGATATAAGAGTACACTGCAGTAAAACTATGTAGCAATGACTTACTATTGATATAAGAGTACACTGCAGTAAAACTATGTAGCAATGACGTACTATTGATATAAGAGGACACTGCAGTAAAACTATGTAGCAATGACTTACTATTGATATAAGAGTACACTGCAGTCAAACTATGTAGCAATGACTTACTATTGATATAAGAGGACACTGCAGTCAAACTATGTAGCAATGACGTACTATTGATATAAGAGGACACTGCAGTCAAACTATGTAGCAATGACTTACTATTGATATAAGAGGACACTGCAGTCAAACTATGTAGCAATGACTTACTATTGATATAAGAGGACACTGCAGTCAAACTATGTAGCAAATGGCGAAATACGTAAAAACAAAGTACTGTAATTTTTAAAATTCAAAAACATTACACAGCAACGTTTCGACAAAAAGGTCTTTATCAAGCAAAGAATACAACAGAAGTAAAGAAATTAACTTCTTACACAGTCTTATTCATTATGAATTTATTGTCTGTTTCTATATGTAGTGTGCCGTGTAATAAGAGAATTTCTTCACTTCTATAGTATCCTTTGCTTGATAAAGGCCTTTGGTCGAAACGTTGCTGTGTATTGTTATTTGTTTTGTTTTTTTAAGACTACAGTACTTTGTTTTTACGTGTTTCGCCATTGTATACGTGATACAAAAGACTGTCAGGAAAAAAAAAGATAAAACTGAATACAATAAACTTCATGGCACATTAAGAAAACAATATCAAAGAAACCAGTATTAAGTGTTTCTGAAACTATTAGAAAAATGAAAACTATACGGGAAAACCTCAACAAAAAGGCAGTAAAATGTTGGTGACGGAATAACTCATTTTGAAGACGACATGACAATTGAAAGTAATAGAGTTGCGTAGTGTATACAATCAATATACTGATTTGTGGATATGATACGTTGACAGAAAATAAATCAACAGAAAGATCGATTACTACAACAGGCGAGAGGGACTAACAGGACAAGTATACTACAGTTTTACATAAGCAAAGAAAACATTAATAATCAAATATGAAAAGTAACAATATTGTTATTGTAAAAAAGTAACATTATGTTTCGACTGTATGTCTTTATCAAGACAACACAGAGAAACACTAAATTAACTACTAAAACATAGATCCTAAGCATAAGAGAGAAGAAAATAAAATATATCACATGTATTATGAAATGGTACAATTCTGATTCGAAGATCCGATCACGCTCAGTGACAACTATAAACGATGAATGCAAAGTGAAGACACAGAGAGGTCACATGTAGGTTAACAAAGACGCAACTGTTTGAACAAGGAAATGTGTACAACTGTTTGAACAAGAAAATGTGTACAACTGTTTGATCAAAGAAATGTGTACAACTGTTTGAACAAGAAAATGTGTACAACTGTTTGATCAAGGAAATGTATCAACTGTTTGAACAAGGAAATGTGACAACTGAACAAGGAAATTGTACAGCTGAACAAGGAAATTGTACAACTGTTTGAACAAGGAAATGTGTACAATGTTTGAACAAGGAAATGTGTACAACTGTTTGAACAGGAAATGTGTACAACTGTTTGAACAGGAAATGTGTACAACTGTTTGAACAAGAAATGTGTACAACTGGAACAAGGAAATGGTACAACTGTTTGAACCGAATATGACAACTGTTTGGAAATGTACAACTGTTTGAACAAGGAAATGTGTACAACTGTTTGAACAAGGAAATGTGTACAACTGTTTGAACAAGGAAATGTGTACAACTGTTTGAACCAGGAAATGTGTACAACTGTTTGAACCAGGAAATGTGTACAATTGTTTGAACAAGGAAATGTGTACAACTGTTTGAACAAGGAAATATGTACAACTGAACAAGAAAATGTGTACGAACTGTTTGAACAAGGAAATGTGTACAACTGAACAAGGAAATGTGTACAACTGTTTGAACAAGGAAATGTGTACAATTGTTTGAACAAGGAAATGTGTACAACTGTTTGAACAAGGAAATATGTACAACTGAACAAGAAAATGTGTACGAACTGTTTGAACAAGGAAATGTGTACAACTGAACAAGGAAATGTGTACAACTGTTTGAACCAGGAAATGTGTACAATTGTTTAAACAAAAATTGTACAACTGTTTGAACAAGAAATGTGTACAACTGAACAAGGAAATGTGTACAACTGTTTGAACCAGGAAATGTGTACAACTGTTTGAACAAGGAAATGTGTACAACTGTTTGGGCAAGGAAATATGTACAACTGTTTGAATCAAGGAAATGTGTACAACTTATGGCAAAAATCGTTACGACTGTTTGAACCAGGAAATGTGTACAACAGTTTCAACAAAAATCGTGTACAAACTATTGAACAAAGGAAACATGGTTCATATTTAAACAATGAATGAGACGTGCTTCACTATTTCTAGAAAGATGTCATTGTATATATAAACGGGGGATGGAGGGAGGGGGAACTGGTTAGAATCGACATCTCTGCACTCAGGGAAACTCCTATGGATGCTTGAACCCTTTCAACTTGCCAATAGTGTAGCACTTATCTCACAACTCAGAATACTTTTGTTTTCCATAAATACTTTCCATTCTTCTGTGAATCCACATCGCAACCGTTTAAAATATATCGAAGAGTATGCATACTGATGGTTCATGCGGATCGCTGGTTAAACACACTCCTCACTCTGCCCCTTGGGCATCCAGGTCTGCCCGTACAACGGGTAACTCCAAACTGCTTAAATCGGTGGATCGATTCAACAATAATTTTAGTGTCTTCATCCAACAGGCAGTCGCGAAGAGACTGAAGAACATCCCCTTTGTTCATCTGACCCATCTTCAGCTCCCCAACAATTGATGCTGTTGATGCAAGCCTGTCCGCTCTCTCATAGCCGCAAACACCCGCATGCCCTGGACAGTAGATCCGCGTAAGCTTCTGAAGGTTAGAAACTTCTATAGACGACATCCAATCATACGGAAACCTGCACTTTTGGATCTTGTGAAGTATCGAATTGTGTATTAATTAAGAATACATTCAACATTTGACGATACTCATTTTTAATCTACAAGTTATTCTCATTAAACACTGCATGTTTCGTATAATTAACAAATCGATTAATTTTGCTCAAAATAAAACCTCAAATAAAAGTTGAATGACCGGAATAATAAACTCACGCAAGCATGATAAATTTAAACAAAATCTGACATCTGTGGACTGGGATTGTGCTTTTGTATCGACAGGGACGAAGGCGAAACGAGTGAATGATTGGTTAAATAATAACTAGCAGAAGTACACGACTTGGCCCGGCTGTGATTTATCGTATTGAATTTTGTTATTTGGTGAACAGTGGGTTTATGGTGTATGTACACATTTCTCAGAATCGGTGCGCTCTAGGACTTTAAACGTGGTTTTCCAGTTTTGTATCTTGATGGTTCGGTCTTTCTATGACAACTTTGATAATTTTCCGATATTAGGCAATGTCGTTTATATATCTGACTTTTAAAAATAACGTCTTTTTATGCCTAGGTGCACATCATTCATTTTAAGAACTAGTCGTTTGGTGGTGTGGGTGTTGTTGTTGTTGTACCAGGGCACAACATCAATACAGACAGGCAAATTTAGACGTAACTTCTTGAGAAGAATACAGCTGTATTAATATGTGAATATAAATACAACTATGCAAATATTCTGGTCAAGCATAATCGCAGAGCCTTTAAAACGAGCAAACTGTGCATCATTAGAGACCATCACTGAAAGACAAAGATGGAGGTAGATTGGTCGTATGTTTTGTTTGCCAGCACAGCTAGAACATTGGCTAGAACAGCTCTCCGATGGACAAGTTAATTGCATATCCTTTACAGAACTTTGCGAATCAACCGCAGCTTTTTAACGCTGTTTGTGATTTTTCAGGCATTATTACGTTCAGTAGTTTGCCATTGCTTTCTGAACGGGTGGTGCTATCGTCCTTTAGGAAAAATCCAAATTGTCCGCAGCGTGATTCGAGCTCAGAACGTCGGGGTTAATAGACCGAGTCACTATCCCCTAAGCCACAGACGCCATCACTCTCCGATGGACATGGAATGGTAAATGAAGGACTAGACGTCTAATGAAACACCGAGAAGAACTGTGGAAAGGATTGAAAGATTGTGACCTGACATGGGAAACAATTAGTAGAAAGGCAACAGAACGGCAACAATGGACATCTTTTGTGGAGTCTATATGTGTCAAACGGAACGCAAAGATGATATAAGATAAATATATTAATATATGAAGAATTTCGTTGATATAAATATGTGGTTTTCTTCATGTAAGAAGATAGCAATATCTTCAAGTGCAACTATTCACATACTTGGTTCAAAGTCATGAAACGGCTTAGAATTGTAGAAGAAACCAACATGCTATCTAAAAGGTCTAACGACAAAGAATTAACTTCATTGCGCCGAGTTTTACCCCGAATGGCTCGGTTCCTCTTCCCAGAAATAGTACGCCATCTGCCGAGAGTATAACTCCGACAACAATCCTAGGCATCTCAGAAACAAATGCAAACGTGAATAGAACGACGATGTCCGGATTCTAACTCGTAACCTTCGGAACGCACCGCAATGGCGTAAGCACTTAGCCACAAAGCTAGAGACTTCCCAAAGTTTTTGTTTTATCGACATATATATATATTTAGTCTATCCAGAGGCGGATGATGGAATTGTTTGTCCACTCTTGCCTTTAAGCATATAAAAGTATATATATATTTAATCTATCCAGAGGCGGATGATGGAATTGTTTGTTACAGTCTTGCCTTTAAGCATATAAAAGTATATAAATATTTAGTCTATCCAGAGGCGGATGATGGAATTGTTTGTTACAGTCTTGCCTTTAAGCATATAAAAGTATATATATATTTAGTCTATCCAGAGGCGGATGATGGAATTGTTTGTCCACTCTTGCCTTTAAGCATATAAAAGTATATGTATATTTAGTCTATCCAGAGGCGGATGATGGAATTGTTTGTTACAGTCTTGCCTTTAAGCATATAAAAGTATATGTGTATATATATATATATATACGCGCACAAAGAAGAGAGAGATAGAGAGATAGACTAGAAATAAAGAAACAATGCTACTTTCAGTGTGTAGAAATTAAGCCTATTTGTTCATGTAATGATTATAATTGCAGCACACAGAGAGAGAGAGAGAGAGAGAGATGGACTACAAATAAAAAGGCAATGCTACTTCCAATATGTGGAAATCTAGCCTATTTGTTCCTGTGTAATGATTATAATTGCGCACACAGAGAGAGAGAGAGAGAAAGAGAGACAGAGAGAGAGATGGACTACAAATAAAGAAGCAATGCTACTTCCAGTATGTGGAAATTTAGCCTATTTGTTCCTGTGTAATGATTATAATTATTAGCTACTACAGAGAAAGGGAGACCATTATGACGGCCGCACAGAATCGAGCGTGTTCTCAGTACACCAGGCCAGAAATAACGTTCTCTAATTAGATTTATACAACACATTATTTATAGTAGCCTGCTCTTTAGCCCAGCCAACGAGAAACATTGTCCCGAGTTACTGTACACAAGGGACATTTTTACAAGCTATACACCAAAGAATGTGATACCAAGCCTTTATTCTGTATGCAATTAGTGTGCTCATGACAAAAAGGTCCAAATCGAGTTTTACATGCAGACGACCATCCAAACAGTATTGTTAAAACTATGATCAATATTAAAAACATACATGTGTTGGGTACAATTCAAATAATAATTATAATTGGTGTGGATTTTGTTGTGTTCTTTATGTTAATTGCAATTAATACAATTACTCATGCAATGAGTGAGCCTGGACGCTGACAATAAATGATAGAAGAAAACTAGTCACGACAGAGATGAAGTGTCTGCAAAGAATTCTGGGGGTAACAAGAAAAGACCGGTTGAGAAATGAGGATATCAGGAAAAAATTGGATACATCATTCAGTACTAGACTTCATCAAGAAACAACAAATTAAATGGTTCGACCACATAAGCAGATTACCAACAGACAGTGCACCTCAAAGCAATGTTGCTCCGATACAATAGATACAAAGCAAAAGGCCGGCCATGCAAAAGGGGGACCTCAGAGATAATAGAGGCGATGAAAGACACTATTTATGTAGCGCACACAAGGGCTCGTTCTATAAATCTCTTCTTATCCTGACGCTGTGAGGCAACTCAATATTGCAGAAAAGAGAAGAGAGACTCATCCACGCCCGACTGACTAATTACTTGAAATAGCCCATGGATAAAACAGATGCATACTTTGGAAGCACAAGCTTCAATATCTTATTATACTAAACATCTAATAGATGGAGATGAGATGAAGGAAATTAAAAGAAGAACAAACATGGCCTTACAAAAATTTTTAACAACTAAAACAGTATGGAATGGAACTGATAGGGAAACAAAGATCTGAATACTAAAAGCATGCATATTACCAGTGGCAACGTATGGATGTGAAGCATGGACATTTAACAAGCCAGTGGAAAACATATATGTGCTTTTGAATATAAGGTTACAGAAGAGTCCTCCGTATATCTTGGACAGAGAAGAGAACAAATAGATCTATCCAGAAAGAACTGAAAATCATAGAAAACTGGCTGATGCTACAAATAAGAATGAGAAAATTGAAGTATTTTCAACATATAAAGAGATATATTGACCACGGAGAAGACCATTATGGAAGGAGACATCCCTGAATAGAGGAAGACCATAGAGAAGATGGATTCAGGATGTAGCTGATAATTTGAGCATGACGTCTGCAGAGGAGGGACATCTAGCCTGAGAAATTCCGAAGGACTGTTGGGGTGGCATAGTTCTACCAAACTTCCCATCGGACCATGATTTAGAGAGATAGCTTTGCTGTAGATAAAAACTGAAAATTGAATCACAATGCGTTGATGTAATTTAGCAATAATTTTACATGGAACAATGCTTGACGCAGTGTACGGTAGTTGTTTATTTTAATAGACATTCTTGTTGCACTCTCGGCAGTTATACGGAGTGATAAATGACTTGAATATAACAGCAACAGAGGCAGAACATTCACAACTTCTAAGTCTGTAAAACATTAGGAACAATAAGATAATCATTACAAACTGTAAAGATACCAGACTGTCTGAAGATAACATACATCAATATGGTTCAAACATTGTACAGTGAACCATGATAATAAGAATGGAATTAGTCAAGATTACCTTTACATGCAAGCAAAGTGCCACTATCTTTTGATAAGGAGTGTGTAGTGTGTGGTGATGGTAGGGTGAATTCTTTGCAAATGTTCAACCCTTTCTCAGATTAAATTCAAGCAATAATAATTCCTCTCGTACCGTTATTTGTTACATAGGACCTGCAAGCAATTTCTCCATACCGCTCTATCCTGGGCAATTCGCTCAATCTCCTCCATGGAACTGAGACCGATATTGCTTGCCTTTCTCAGCAAAGTTCATTTCACAGTCTCCTTAGGTCGACCTCTCTTTCTTGAACCCTTTGCATCCCACTTCAATGCCTGCTTTGATATTCGTTGATCATTTCTCCTCAAGGTGTGTCCAACATATCTCCATCTCCTCTTTCATATAACAGTTGTCACTAGTGGTGACCAGACATATCTCTGATTTCATCACTTCTCCTGAATTCGTAAATTCAAGCAAGGAACACATTAAATGTAGAGTATGAGAAGAAATTGTTGTTGAAAATAAACAGCCAGAAATGTCCATACAAACATGTGTATTAAATTACAACAATGAACCATTCAGAGCACAAATTCTCAACAAATATTTACAATACATTTCTATCTTTTGACATCTTTGCCAGTTCTTTACCTTACCAGTTACAGGCCACGCAAAATGTGGACCTCAGAGATAACAGAGGCGACAAAGACACTATTTATGAAGCGCACACAAGGGTTCGTTCTAGAAATCTCTTCTTATCATGATGCTGTGATGCAAAGCAGGATTGGAGATAAGACCAGTTCTTTTCATGTTTTTCCAATAACACCAATGTTCATTACAAACTCTTTTCTTTATATGTTGTTTGATCTATATTTTGTTATTTCCTTGTAGATTCTAGAACAAGGCCCTCCATGATATATTATATCCCCCTATATAGATAATACTATTCATCATTTTGCTGCAACTTTTCGTAGTGACGTATTAGGTAAGATTTAGTACCGTTGGAATGTCTGTTGTAGTCTAAATGTAGTGTGCTGTGAAATTTATCACTTCTGTTGTATCGTTTGCTTGATAAAGGCTTTTTGGTTGAAACTTTGTTGTGTATTGTCATTGTTTTTGTATTTTGTAAAACTACAGTACTTTTTGTTATTACGTGTTTCGCCATTTTAGTTTTACTGCAGTCTTCCCTTATATCGATTATATTATTTGCTGGTCTTCTTAACTCATTCCGTACTAACTGCAGCAGAATGTTCCAAGACTGTCAATTAAAATAGCTCAACTGCAGCACACTGAATCAAGCATTGTTTCATGTAAAATTAGTACTAAATTTTGATCTAATTTCAGGTTTTTATCTAAAGCAAAGCTATTTCTACACCGTATTCCAGAGATTGTTAAAATTTGTTAAATTTATATATTTTTCAAGCTGGAAAATATAGAAAACAAAATAATTCTGCCACATCATATTTTCAATTTGTTAGTTCTTTTTTCTAATTTATTAGTCCTTTTCTCTAATTTGTTAGTTCTTTTCTCTAATTTGTTAGTTCTTTTCTCTAATTTGTTAGTTCTTTTCTAATTTGTTATTCTTTCCTCTAATTTGTTAGTTCTTTTCTCTAATTTGTTAGTTCTTTTCTCTAATTTGTTAGTTCTTTTCTCTAATTTGTTAGTTCTTTCCTCTAATTTGTTAGTTCTTTTCTCTAATTTGTTAGTTCTTTTCTCTAATTTGGTAGTTCTTTTCAATTGTAGTTCTTTCTCTAATTTGTTAGTTCTTTTCTCTAATTTGGTAGTTATTTTCTTGAACTTGGTTGTTCTCCATGTTTCTGATTCATACATAAGGATTGTCCTGGGTCACGCTGGGGTGAAGGGCAATGAGAAAGCAGACGCACTGGTGGGCAATGCTACGATTGAGAATGGGTCTTCTATGGACAGAAGAGACATCATCAACGCTCTCCAGTAGATACATCAATTAACACAGAACGGGAGTTGTTAGCCTAAACACACTGAGATACATGCTTGGGAAGAGATCGGGGCAATTATGGACATGTCCGATGAAGATGATCCTCAAATGAACAATCAACATGAGGATTGACTTGACAACTGAGTTGAGCATACTTAGTTTAGTATTGGACTTACATTTTTGTGATTTACAAATGTTTACCAGCTCACTAAAAGGTACTCTTATCAGAGACATGTCTGGTCAACCACTGGTAATAACTGTTATAACAAAGGAGAAGATGGAGATATGTTGGACACACCTTGAGAAGACATGACCAAAGAATATCAAAACAGGCATTGAAGTGGGATCCAGAGGGTTCAAGAAAGAAAGGACGACCTAAGGAGATTCTGAAATGAACTTTTGCTGAGAGAGGCAAGAAATATCAGTCTCAGTTCCATGGAAGAAATTGAGGAGTTGCCCAGGATAGAGCGGTATGGAGAAATTGCTTGCAGGCCCTATGTAACGTATAATGGCACTAGAAGAATTATTGCTTATTTTAAAAGCTATTCTTGCCTTTTGTATTTTTATATGTTCCTTAATTCTGATCTATGTTCATCATCAAATAGCTTGTCCTGAGCAGAACTTGGCCATCCCAATATCCCTTCAGAATTTCTCTCTCTCTTAGGTCTTAGCAGCCGTCATGCACAAATCATCAGTTACTCCCTGAATCCATCTTTTTCATGGTCTTTTTATTCTCATCTTTGCTGGGATGTCTCCTTCCATAACAGTCTTCTACAATCCTTCATGTCTTTATATATGTCCAAAATACCTCAGATTTTTCTTATTTGTAGCATCAGCCAGTTTTCTTTGATTTTGAGTTCTTTCTGGATAGATCCATTTGTTCTCTTCTCTGTCTATGGTAAACGGAAGACGTTTCTGTAACACTTATATTCAAAAGCACATATATGCTTTTCCACTGCCTTGTTAAATGTCCATATATTGCCACTGGAGATATGCATGCTCTTAGTATTCTGATCTTTGTTTTCTTATCAGTAACATTATATACTGTATTTAGTTGTTGTAAGTTTATATTTCGTCTTCTTTTGATTTTATTCATCCCATTTTCATCTCTTGTAAGCTGTGAACCGAGATATTCAAAACTGTTGACATTTGCTATTTTCTCTCCCTTGATAATAATATCCTTGTTATCTATGTTGCTGAGCTGCATCTTCTAGTGTTCCCAGTATCAAAGTCTACTGTTGGGATGGATATGTTTTCTTATTGTAATGGCTCTTAAGGTCAACCCAGTCTCAAATGGGTACCGGAGAAAAACTGTTGGGAAGTAAAGGTGACCTGCATGATGCTGACAGCATCAACCATCGTGTACTGTTGGTCAAAGACAAATATGGGACTAACACTGTATTCCGCAATATACTACATTGTATCTTCGTATTCTTCGAATGCTGCATATGAACCACTTGTTAAACAACACTTTGTGACTTGTATGTGATCCGAGCCAAAAAGCTATTGTATGTAGTGTCAGTTATGTAATAACATGTTGGGCCAGATATGTGGGCTACAAATAGCCCATCCAATCAATTTATTCACGCTTTTTATTTACTAGACTAGCTTCCCTAGGCACCTACCATAGTCACCGCTTATGACATGCCTGGTAGGTTGCAGTTACTATTCTTTGCCCCCCTTGAGAGCCCCGACAAGACACGGGTGATGTACTACATGGTATGAAAACAAGTTTATTACTTTACGTTTACTAAGACGAATGACTGCTCTGTCTTAAAACATTCATACGAAGGTCTCTATGGTTAAATCTTTGCTTTGCATTCTAAAGGTCATGTGTTCAATCCATACCGCCCCATTCTGTTCATGTTTGCACTTTTCCAGACCCCTAGGATTGTTTCCCAGATTCGAACCAACAAACTTCGGATCACAAGGCAAGGGTTTAACGGCTTAGCCACAGATACCCTGATCAACCTTTCTATGGAGTTTGTACAATACTCTCTGATGGTGATGTGTCATTTCTGCGGAGAAGGACCAAGCCATATAGAGTAAAACCCAACACAATGAGGTCAAACCTTTGACTTACTTACTTAATCCCGTTATGCCTAGTGACACATGGGGCTTCAGAAAGGACTTTCCATGCTCTCCTGTCCCGTGCAACCTTCAGCGCAGAGCCCCCCGTCAGAGATGCGGTGTCCAGTTCCTCTTCCATCATGCGCCTCCATGTTGTCCATGGTCTGCCTTTCTTTCTCTTTCCTTCTGGTGTCCAAGTGAGGGCTACCCTTGCAGGCATTTCTTGTCTCATTCTCATAACATGTCCAAGCCATTTCCATCTTCTCTTTTGAGTATGTCATTCATTGCCTCTTGTCTTGTATCTTGGAGTAGTTGGTTATTGGATATTTTTACTGGCAAAAGATTCCCAAGATTTTGCGAAGACAAGAGTGGTGGAAAACTGACAGCCTGCTAGTATCTCCTTTGGTCATCCTCCAACACTCCGATCCGTAGAGCAAAACTGGCAAAACAATGCTTTTATAGAGTTTAAGCTTTGTGGTCCTATTGTAGATTTTGGACTTCCATACTGGTTTCATTCTGGCAAAAGCGGTTCTGGCCTTACTTAGACGTGATTTTATATCTTCCTCTGTGACACCATTTAGTGTCAGTACGTTACCAAGATATGTAAACTGTTCAACCCTTTCCAGTGTTTCATTTTCTAACATTACTGGTTGTTGGATTTCACTGTTTGTCATAATTTTTGTTTTCCTGTGTTTGTTTTGAGGCCTACTGTCTTTGCCGTGCTGTGAAGTATTGTACTTTTCTCTTGTATATGTTCATATTTGTGTGACACCAGGGCTATATCATCTGCAAAGTCCAGATCCTCAAGCATCTCGAAGGGGTCCATCTTATTCCTCTTGGTGCTTGTTGTTTTATGGCATTTTTAGCACCCAGTCAATTGTAATACTAAACAAAAGAGAGGACATTACGCATCCCTGTCTTACACCAGATTTTACTGGGAATGTTTTGCTGAATTCTTTAGGTTGCAGGAGAAATCTTTATAGAAGAGGGCTATGATGTTGACAAGCTTCTGCGGTACGCTGTATTGTCTTAGTATCTTCCATAGGCTGTCTCTGTGGACGCTGTCGAATGCCTTTTCAAAATCTATGAAGTTGATGTATATAGTCCTTTGCCACTTGCTACATTGTTCTAAAATGTTACGCAGGGTAAATATATGTTAATTTGTTCCTCTTCCTTTTCTAAATCCTGCTTGCTCCATTCGTAGACACTTATCTATTGCTTCTTGTATTCGCATTATGATAATTTTGCAGAATATCTTACTTGGGATTGAAAGCAACGTGATTCCTCTCCCGTTATTGCAATCTGTTAGATCTCCTTTCTTGGGGATTTTCACTACAGTACCCCTAGTTCAATCCTTAGGCAATTCTTCTTTCTCCCAGATATCTGCAAACAGTGGCTCTAATATGTTTGCAGCTAAGATGGGATCGATCTTGAAAAGCTCTGCTGTCATTTCATCATTTCCCGGTGCTTTGTTGTTTCTCAGGGATCCAATAGCTTTTACTATTTCTTGCTTTTCTGGCAATTTGAGGTTAATATCAATATCCTGTGCGGTCGGTGGAATATCCGGTGGATGTTCAGGATCAGGTCTGTTTAGCACATCTTCAAAGTGGGATGTCCATCTCATATCCTGCTCCTGTTCTGTTGTCAACAGTTGTCCTAGACTGTTTCTGACTGGCATGTTATGGTTGTGTCTTTTACCTCCGCATAATTGAAACCTTTGGCTTAAGCCCCTTTAAAACATTCTTGCATTTCATTAAATATTAGCAATGTCAAATCAATTTCAGGCAGTTAGAAACAGCTGTCAGAAATCTTGTTTTCCTAATCACAGTTTTTGGTGGATGTAATTACCATGTAACATGATTACACCCAACAGTACCCTACAACAAGCACCACTATCAGATACAATGGTGTCAAGACTAAAGGTGGTCCTCGCAAAAGATGCAGAAATATCAGATGTGTTAGAAACCCACATAAGCGAGACTCACTAGAGGTAACTTGCTAGAAGATCTTGCATACTCTGGCACTGAAAGGCACATCAGGAGCATACAAAAAGAAGAAAAGTGTAAACACATATTTCATAAATATTTTTACTTCCGATATTGCTTGACAGTGAACTTCATGGCAAAGTCATAGTTAGTTTAGTTTTTAGTTAGTTTGTTCCTTTCGTGCCAAAAGCGGCACATAGTGCAGAGGTTTTAGATCTCCATGTGATGCAGTTCTTTGCTAGCAGTTGGAGATCTTGTATCAAAAGTCATAACATAAGGGAAAAACATCCCCAGATATATGTTTTGGATGACTGAATGTTAGGATATCAACATTCCACTTGAGTGAATAACCATGTGTGCTCTGATCTCTTTCTTACAAGGAGGATCTCAGCGGCAGTGCACGAACTCCAGATCACCAGTGATTGCCCCCGTTGTAATTTTACAGATAGTAAAAATGTTTGTGCTAATTTTATTTTAATCTTTTTAATGAATTTGGACTGTGCAGCGGCTTGGCAGTCTACTATTATCAATTTTCAACTGCCAAGGGCTCTTTTATGTGCTTAACTTAAAATGGGACTTATGTTTTATTATCTGTCTCCGATAGGATTAGGAACTCAATCCCACCCATACTGAGAACAGGGATCTCTGGCAAAATATCCTTATTTCTCTACATGGGGAATGAGCTGAGTACCTTTGGAGCAAGAGGTAACCACCTTACCTGCACTTCACAGAGATAGGTCATTTAGTGATACTATTGGTTCAGCAGCCCTTAGAACAGGACACAATCGACTCAGCAGCCACAGGTATACAAAATTCAAGATGGCAATTCAGCCATGTGGACAGGCACATCAGACTGCAGTCAAAACTGCACCAAATATGATATACTGAGGCAAACTCACTGGCCTAACGAAACAACACTTGACAGCAAACTACACAGACCTCTGTGTGAGCTACAAAAGACAGTGGAAGTTTATACAAGAGACAACATTGAAAATATAGACAATATTTCAAGCGTACGAAGGAAGGTACAACAGCTACATTATCATTATGGTTCTATAAATTAGACTGGCATGGAATTTTGGTCAGTAAATTGTTAAACAGTTATGAAATGTTATATAAATGAGGTAGTTGGAGCAAAATTCGGTCTTACCTGATTGACTAAACGTGTAAAAACAAAGTACTGTAGTTTTGCAAAATACAAAAACAATAGACAACAACGTTTCGACCACTACTATCTTACCTTGACAGAAATTATCTCAATCTTACAAAGGGCAGAACAGTACACCTGACTGTATGTAGTCTCTAAGTCTCACCACAAAGAGTTAGTGCTGTAAAGCATAGACATAAGACATGAGATGATGATAGTGACAATAAATTATAAATCATAAACACATGTATGGTAGTTTTCATGTTGTTGTTTTTTTTGGTAGGTAACATCTTATGAGATATATACATCTCATTCATAGATATAATATATCAACACTGAAATTGTATTGTACATGAAAGCGAGACTACATAGTATAATCCGCACACAAGTATTACTTAAATTATTTGTATTGACACTTCAGACAGATTTGCTGACTGGCGAATATAGACTTAACAATATATAATAATAAAAATTTATAATTGTCATAAATTAAATTACACGGGATGCAAAAATTCAAAACAGATTTCAACATTAAAACACTCAATATTAAATGCAAATGGGAAAATTAAATAAATAATACAAATTTAGTATCAATGTACACAAACAGTAAAACAGAACAAATATACATGTACAAAAGAAACAGAAACACAAACCGAGCCACTTCTTACCAACAAGAGATTGACTATTGTAATTGTTACAATAATCTTCCCCGGATGTCACAATATTATTGAAGAGTGGGCGTGGCATATATTTTAAAGCTGCGACGTTAAATTTTGTATTCGGTGTATTCTTATAATTTTTTTTTTCACCGTACATCTACTTTCTTCTCTTTCACAATCAATCAATCTAGTACCATGTATGTCAGTGTAGGCAATCATGATTCTGCACAGCTCTCTCACATTGGTGCATTTTATCAGTCCTACGATCTCTTGCCAAACCCTGATGTCAGACCCTCCAACATCTTCCTCTACCGACCACGATCTTTTCTTTCCTTTACCCGTTGTTACAAAATGTTCCAAACCTTTTATTCTCAATATGTGCCCGAAAAACATTGATTGCACAATTCTTATTCTTTTAATCAAGATTGAAAAAATCATCATTTGTTTGTTTTTCGTTGCCAATGGGATCTTTAGCATTATTCTGTAAAACCACATCTCTGTGACTACAAATGATGTATGTTCTTATTTGTATATTGTCAATAATTCGCTGTCACATATAAGTAACGGATCAAAATAGAACTGGGGAATTCTTTTCTGCAGAGTAGTTGGTAGTGAATTCAAGCATATTATGCTTTCAATAAAAACCACTTTCGTTTGATTGAACTATTATATTCCTGATCTCTGTTATACGTCTTCATTCTGATGTTATGAATGAGAATGTTTCCATTTATTTGAATCTTTGGACTTGTTTTAGTGTTGTGTTGTTAATAATGGCATTGCGTTGAAGTGTTTCCTGCTTTTTAGAAATAACCATTACCTCTGTTTTCTTTATAGTCATATATGATCAATTCTTTCTTTTCCCTCTCTTCCCCTATTGTGTCTACCTTGTATTGAAGATTTTGTTCATCTGTCGACATGAGAATTGTATCATCGGCGTACATTAGATCGTTCGTGTTTTGTCCGCCAACTGTTATCATATCAATTGTATCATGTCGCACGATGCTTTCACTGTTTAAGTTGAGAATGTCTGGTGAGATAAGCTGTGCGTCTCTGTTTCCCTTCTAATTGTATCTCCTGGTAGATCATACTCTGATTTTCCACCAGTCTTTTATCTGCTATTACATATTTTTGATCGGTCTCAGATCTTTGCCCAGCAATAAGTTTTCTAACATGTTACATATTTCTACATGTCTCACTTTGTCAAAGCTCTCGAGTAGTCTTCTTCTTCTCTCGTTCGTTCTTCACAGCCAATTTTATCGTTCTTTTTGTTATATATAATTGATCTTTGACAAGAACGGTTTTTTACGTTGTGCGGCAAGACCCGCTACCTATTTATTTACTAGGGTAACTTGCCCTATAACGATCCGTAGTGCTGTACATTTTGGCTTGGATCTACGCCTTTGAAAATGAAAATCATGGCATATCCTAAAGGACGTAGCCATCAACCACAGTAAACTAGTCGTTGATTTTCTAGGCACCACTTATACGTTCAGTAGTTTACCATTGCTTTCTGAACGGTGAGGTCTATTTTACCTTTTGTAAAAATTCCACGGAAACGAATTTGCTCCCAAACTTGCCCACCGTGGGGTTTGAACCAGGTACGCTTGGTTCGTGATCGAGCTCACTACCGCTTGAGCTACAGACGCTCACATTAACGCCTTTACGATCGTCTTTTTGCTGTATATTTGGGCTTTGTGATCTACGTCAAACAGTGAATCTACACGGAGCGCCCTTTCTGACTGTGAGGTCGTTCTGGACTATGAACATTTCTCAGTTTTTTGGAGCACATAAGCTTGTCCTGGGGACGGCGTCTTACTCGTATAACGCACCATTTAAAGTGTCGGCCTTTGTCAATGTTTGGATTTGGACAGACTGTCAAATCTTTACATTTTCGGCCTAACTTTTCTGACTGAAAAATCGTGGCATATCCGAAAGGACTAGCCATCAACCACAGTAAACAAGTCGTTGATTTTCTAGGCACCACTTATACGTTCAGTAGTTTGCCATTGCTTTCTGAACGGGTGGCGCCATCGTCCTTTGTTAAAATCAACGGAAACAATTTGCAAGCAAACTGTCCGCAGCGTGATTCGAACTCAGAACGTCGGGGTTAATAGACCGAGTCACTAACCCCTAGGCCACAGACGCCACCTTTTCTGACTACTTAGAGTTTATTCCGGAGTAGGAACATTTTCAGCCTTTTCGTGGCGCGTGTCAACACTTGGAAATTTGCAGTTGCTACTCTGCATTTTCCCTGGCCCTGGGAAACACTGGACTGGGGCTACGCACAAATAATATAGAGGGTCGTTTCATTACACGCTAGCAAAGCAACTGAAATTTTGCGCTCGCCAACATCACTCCCCTCAGATCTTCCGGGAATGTTAGTTGTAAATGCAACAGTACCTTGCCCGGTTGTCTCATGAAGGGCAGTCTCGTTAGGCATCACCCACCCCGTTCTTCCGAGGATGTTAGTTGTTAATGCAACAGTACCTTGCCCGATTGTCACAGGGAGGACAGTTTCGTTAGACACTAAAGCACAACTTTAGAATTTGCGCTTGGCCAACCTTACCCAGTATATGTATCTGCGCTAAGCCTTTGATAACGGAGTTTGTCGCAATCTTTCCATGTGTCGACACGATACGTATCAGTGTTTGCAGAGACACTTGCCGAGACCTTTGATTTGTTACACATCGTTCTTATTGATTCTTACCCCACAGTTGGCAATTTATTTGCGGGCATTTAATCCGGGGGAGTTTGGATTTGTCCGCAGACAACTCGTACACTGCTGTTTCTTACGTTTAATCAGATATTTGGACAACTTTTTATCGGACATCGGTCAGGAGATGCGTGCATTTTCTTCACTAATTGTGTACCTGCATTGCTTTTCCGTGCTTGCACTACTACAACTACCTGTAACTCTTCCTGGAAAAATACGGGCATAACACTGTATTGCCCAACATAACTGGAGGTATGAAAAATGGTTCATATGTTCCATTGAGAATGGAAAGAAGAAGAAGAAGAAAATATCCACATAGACATAGGCTTATGATTGAACTGTTTTCAAATATTTTAGCTGATGAACTCACATAATATAGAGACAACAGAATGTATGTATCATTAAAATCTTTATTTCAATTGTCCTGCAACTTTATCAGTTATAACAGATATCAAGATAATCATGCAACAAATATCACAAATATGTTGATACATGCAACATACATCCAGACTAATCTAAACACAAAAACGAATCGATGTGCAATCAAAAATTTGTGTTATACCATTTTTTTCCCACATAAATTCAATGTGTATGAATGCATAATATCTATATATCTATATTTAGCTGAATTAAATGAGTATACATATTCTATACAATATCATTTTACTTGAAGATGACATCTCAAATTATAAAGATTTGTTATATTATATAAGAGCCTCCACATTCTTGGCTATATTATTCTGTTTATCATTGTGATCAAGTTTGAAAACTTGCAATCTTATCATGATATGTTGATGATAATGCTTACATTTGTTTTAGATATCATGGAAACATTGTGAAAAGATTAAATTAAGTGTGTGTTCGGATGTGTTGAAGAGATTGTTGATAAGTTTTGTATATGCTGTATTTCTTTGATGTTCTATATCCATTTACATAACATGGTGAACACTGCAAGGTCTATCCATCTACACAGTGAACACTGCAAGGTCCATCCATCTACACAGTGAACACTGCAAGGTCCATCCATCTACACAGTGAACACTACAAGGACTATCCACATCTACACGCCCGAGTGGTTACCGGGTCCAAATTTGGGGTGTAAAGAATAGAGCCACTGTTACCTGCCATGCATGTCGTAAGAGGCGACTAAGGAGGTTTGACTGAAATCGGATGCACATGTCCTAAACGTGTAGAAGCCTATGCGTTTAGGGGCCTACCAACCAATGTGCAACGTATACACGTTCTTGGCAAAGATCAAACAAATCACAAAGAGTGATTAAAATTGGTCGTAAGAACGAACACAAAGAAGAAGATCCATCTACACAGTGAACACTGCAAGGTTCGTCCATCTACACAATACAGTGAACACTACAAGGTCTATCTATCTACACAGTGAACACTGCAAGGTCTATCTATCTACACAGTGAACACTGCAAGGACTATCCATCTACACAGTGAACACTGCAAGGACTATCCATCTACACAGTGAACACTGCAAGGACCATCCATCTACACAGTGAATACTGCAAGGACTATCCATCTACACAGTGAACACTGCAAGGACTATCCATCTACACAGTGAACACTGCAAGGACAATCCATCTACACAGTGAATACTGCAAGGACTATCCATCTACACAGTGAACACTGCAAGGACTATCCATGTACACAATGCAATGAACACTGCAAGGACTATCCATCTATACAATACAGTGAACACTGCAAGGACTATCCATCTACACAATGCAATGAACACTGCAATGTCCATCCATCTACACAATGCAATGAACACTGCAAGGTCTATCTATCTACACAGTGAACACTGCAAGGACTATCCATCTACACAGTGAACACTGCAAGGACTATCCATCTACACAGTGAACACTGCAAGGACCATCCATCTACACAGTGAACACTGCAAGGACTATCCATCTACACAGTGAACACTGCAAGGACTAACCATCTATACAATACAGTGAACACTGCAAGGACTAACCATCTATACAATACAGTGAACACTGCAAGGTCTATCCATCTACAAAGTGAACACTGCAAGGTCTATCCATCTACACAGTGAACACTGCAAGGTCTATCCATCTATACAATACAGTGAATACTGCAAGGACAGTGGTAAAAATGGAGACATAAGGGTACATGTAAGAGAACTCTTGAAACAGAACTACTTAGGCGAAGATCATAAAGTCCAGATATACGGCGTAAATCACCCTTAAAGAGCAATGAATACATGAGGGAAGGGAAAGTGTGGGGGACTGACTGTCAGTGAGACAAACTCAAAACATTTCTTGTAGGATAAAACCGAAAGCCCTGCCCTACACGTGTATGGTAACATACAAAAGTAGGGGCCTAAGAACTGGGATTTAACGCACAGTCGTTCTTGTCAAATATGAATTATATATCACAATAAGAATGATCAAATCGGTCGCAAAGAACGAACGCTAAGAAGAAACAGAACTACAAAAATTCATGAGACTTGGTCTGAGGTAGAAAGAAAGGCACAAGATTGAATTGAGTAGAAATTTTGTATCTCTTGCCTTATGTGCTCTTGAGCGTGACAACAACTCTTTCTATCATTGACGTCTTTGTAATTCTCATTCACTTAAACAAAATTTGCCCACTAGTGTAGGTGTCAAGGAAATAAGGTATACTTTTACCTAAAACATCTACTAAAATCTAAGTCCTATAATGCCAAGATCATAATATGCTACACTGTAATAAGAATAATTATTCCATACGGATAGGAAACCCGGAACTAAACAAAATGAAACATTATTACAGACCTTTGAAAAAAATAGTCGCTGATTGGCTGCCATAAGCCTCTGGAAGCGTCACTATTTATTTCTTTGTTTAAGAACAATTTTAAAGACAATTCATTTACCTACAAAATGATATATTACTCATAAAAATCTATTCATAATTAAGAAAACCTGCAGCTGAATTTGTACACACACCTGCAATGGGAAAATAGAACCTAAACTTAATTCAGCCACAACACAGTTTTTCAATTCGGCAGACAATCAATTAAGACAATTCTTTGGACCCAACAAGGATGAAAATATTGGAAAATGGAGAATGAGATCATTATCGGCATCATGAAGGTTAATAGAATAAATTGCATATTTTTACAAAAATGAAAGGAAGAAACTACAAGGGTGACCAAGAAAATGATGGAGAGATAACATTAACGTAGAGCTAGAAATACTAGGAGTAAACAATTAGAAAAGAAGGCAAAGTATAGAGATGAATGGGGGCGAGTAATATCTGCAGCAATGAACTTCAAAGGCTTGGAAAGCTGAAGGCTAGAAGAAGAAGTAGCATACATTGAGAAATAACTAACGCCTTAGATAGTGAAACTTATTTTATTATATTATATATATATATATAGTATATTATATTATATGTTATTTTGTATATTACATGGAGGATATCATGCCTACAATTTTTCTGCTCTGTATTTCTCACAACAGACAAAATGAGTGATTCTTAGGACCATCATCATTACACTTCAGTGAATAGACGTATGTGCTTCAATCTCTTTCTTACACAGGAAGATCTCAGCAGTGCATGAACTCCGTTGCCCTGCGTCAGGATCCCAGATGTAATTTGGAAGATGGTGAAGATAGTTTGTAGGAATTTTATTTTTAATCTTTCCTAATTAATTTTGCCCAGGCAGTGGCTTTCCAGCCTGCTTTTCTTGATTTTGAACTACCAAGGGTTCATTTACGTGCTCAAATTGAACACAGGACCTAAGTTTTATAGTCTGTCTCCAATAGGACTAGGAACTCGATCTCATCTACACTAAGATCAGAACAGAATGATAAACACAGACATCAGACAACTAACTCCTTCTTACTGCTTATTCTCATAATGCTGTTTTGTGGAGAGGTGTGTATGTATGTCTTTTGTCTTCATATTTTAAGATGTGTAAGATATTTTAAATGATTTATTGGTTAATTCTTCACTTCTGAGGGGTATTATCGCTATTTGCAAATAATTGCATTGCATGTAAACACACAATAAAAATGTTATGAACAAACTTTCAGGAATGGTAGTAAGGTATGATTATATAATACAAGACATTATAAGTCCCTAGAAGTGACCTCATTGCATTCAGGACCAACCACTGACTTTCAGCAGATTTTTTTCTCTGATAGTGCATATGACACAGAGTATGTTCTAAAGGGGTTTTAAAGCCGAAGGATTTACTTCACTGCGCCGGGTTTTACCCCATATGGCTCTGCGCCTCTCTCCAGAAATGGCACGCCACCTGCTGAGAGTATAGCACAAAGCATGAACTCTGTAGCTCAGGGCAACAATCCTAGGGGTATCTGGGAAAAAATGCAGCAGTGAACAGAATGGCGCGGTCCGGATTCAAACCCACGACCTTTGGCTCGCAAGGCCTTAACCACAGAGATCCCCAGAGTATGTTCTGTTGCCCCAGCTGCAATTTTGACTCTTTACACAACTCCTCGAGTCTGACACCCATTTACAGTCTTATTAAACTGTAGCTCCAACTACAGTCCAGAACATCTTTCTACAACTCACCGAGTCTAATAACCATTTAAAGATGTGTTAAACTCTGTTTTCATAACTGTAGCTCTGAGCACCTTTCCATGACTCATCAAATCTGGTCTGACACTCGTAAACTGTTGCCCAACAAGTCCTAAACATCATTAGTCAACTCGAGTCTTATACATTTACAGTTGTATCCAACTATTGCTTCAACTACAGTTATAAAACATCTTTCTACAACTTATCGGGTCTAACACTAGCTTACAGTTGAGTTCAACTTGAACATTAACCCCATCAAGCCATGAACATTGTACATTTAGGTTGAGAATCCAGCTCTCTAACCACTCTGCCCTGATGATGGCTCACAAGAAAGTGTACATAAACAGAACTGCACATGAATGACAGCACTGCATACATGATGTTAATGATCACAGACATTTTCCGACGGGGCAGAAACACATCACCTGTATAAGATTAATGTTCTTCTTCTACTTGTACAAAAATAAATTAAAATATACATAACCATCAACCTAAATAAGAATATTCTAGCAATTTGACAACATCCATTAAGCAAACTGCTGGGTATTACATTTCTTCTGCCCAATTGTTTTTGAAACACACAATATATGACAATTGATTTTCCAAAAGAAAAATACTTTATGATTCGAATGATGATATACACAATAAAATAAATGTTATTTATCAATTGGACTGTGGTTCAGAAACTAATCAGGTGAACACAATAATATCTAAAGACTTTTTCAATCCAAAAGCACTTGAGCTTTCAGCTCTTCAGCTCGGTGCCATGGACATCGTAACCCTTTGGTTCGGTGTCACGAACACCGTAAATCTGGAGAACCTGTGACTTCTGCCAGCCCGTGGAATTGAACCGCATCCACAGGGGGCTTGTCACCCGGTGTCCAACGCGCTACGAACACGCTAGATGGAGTCTATACTGCAGCTAAGCTCATTATTAATTGATTAAATGACGAACGATAACTATAATATAAAAGTAAAGGGTCATGAGGTATAATGGGCAATACAGTATTAGGCCTGTATTTTTCATTGACTATAGGCACGAGATGGATGATGTGGCCTTTACTTCCCACTGCTTTTCTGGTACTCTATTGAGGCTGGGTCGACCTGAGAGCTGTTACGGTCTGAAAAATTCCAATTCCACTGTGGAATTGAACCAGGTCCCACGCACCTAAGAAGAGAGTGAACTAGCCACTACGCTACTGCGGTTCCCACCATAATATAAGAAGTACATCAATTTGACAAGAGACATTAACAAAGTCTTTAGAAAAATAAAAGAAGGTTTCAAGGCCAAGGATTGACTAAATTGCACCAGGTTTCCTTA
Organism: Arion vulgaris; assembly: GCA_020796225.1. NCBI lineage: Eukaryota > Metazoa > Mollusca > Gastropoda > Stylommatophora > Arionidae > Arion > Arion vulgaris. The sequence continues at coordinate 15,430,345 of CM036769.1, forward strand.
TATATTTCTTGGTCCCTTTCTGCAGAAATAGCATGCAACCTGCAGACAGTGTTAAATGGTGAATATTTATATTGACAGACAGTGTTACACAAGAAGTACAAACTTCATAGCTACAGCAACAATCTTAGGGATCTCCAGCTTAAATTCACTTTCATAATGTGTTCGTACTCTCATCCATCTCATAGGACAAATAGCACAAATTTTAACATGAAAACATGTCAGCATCAACACAAAATGAGCACTGTTCAACACCATCTTACTTCCAACATTATGATATCAGTGCCCAACCTGGAAGCTGACATCAAATGATAGAAGGAAACTAGTCACAACAGAGAGGAAGTGTCTACGCAGAATGCTGGGAGTATCAAGAAGAGACCGGTTTAGAAATTAAGACATCAGGAAAAAGTGGGTACAACATCAGTACTGAAATTCATCAAGAAACAACAAATTAAATGGTTCGGCCACATAAGCAGATTATCAACAGACAGCACACCTCAAAGAGCAATGCTACACCGATACAGTGGATACAAAGCAAAAGGCTGTCCACGCAAAAGTGGACCTCAGAAATAACAGAGGTGACAAAAAACACTTTATGAAGCGCACATAAAAGCCTGTTCTAGAAATCTCTTCTTATCCTGACGCAGTGAGGCAAAACTGGGTTAGAGAAAAGAAGATGACTCTCATTTCAAATTCACTTTCATAAGCCAGTAATATCATATCCAATTCACTTTCATAATTTGTTAGTCACATTATCTCAAATCTACTTTCACAATTTGCTAGTGATCTTGTCTCAATTTGTGTGACATCTCAAATTCACTTTCATGTGCTAGCTAATTCTAATTCTCTCTCTCGCAATCTCATTCATGTGGAAATCTGTTTCATGCAGCCTATGCATGGGTGGGTTTTGTCACATCTTCAGCGCCATTTGGAGCTCTGGTGTTTATCCTTCTGCGATGTGTCCGGTTTTAGCCAGCGTTTACTGTGTTCGCTCTCCATCAGCCTTTGGCTGTTCCCAGCTGACCTGCAAAGCAGCAGGTTGCTATTTTCTTTTAAGGTAGCTACCCTTAGACAACCTTCCCTCCTGGGTTGTTGAGCGTCATCTGCCCAGGTTACCAGTCTTTTTGGACTACTTGGTTTGCCTGCTGTCCAGTTTTGTGTAAGGTTTGCTCCGCTAGACTTCGATTGTCCCCAATGAAACTACAAGGCAGTAGTAACTCTAATTCAAATACCCTTATATTCATTCACATTCACAACTACTTTTCTCATGGAAATAACACAGAATAAATATATATATATATATACATAATAAACAGAATACCCACTACCACATCTATATTCAGTGACCTGTAATTTCAATCAAGAAAAATCTCACAGATTCATTTTGTGTGTGTATATTTATATATATATATTAAATCATAAAACAATACAGTGTATTAGACAGACTGAACACTAGTATGTGGCAGATTTTTCATTATGTTTTTAAAAACAAACCCATCAAAGACCTGAAATATTACAAATCACTTTTAATTTCATCAACCTGTACATTATTCTGTATATTAACCAGAATAGTGTTCTCATCACAGTCCGTCTAAAGAACTCTTAATCTCTAGCCAATTCGTCTGTATTTTCCATAGTTACGATCAAGGTTGTTTTTTTTAAATGCCCTATTGTCTTGGTTGTTCCTTGTCTCATCTTCAGGAAAATACCATTCATTATTGCTCTCTCCAAACCACTGTAACATTCAATGTGATCAAGCTAGCACAGCTTCCAAGATTGTAACATTAAATGTGACCAAACTAGCACAGCTTCTGAGATTGTAACATTTAATGTGATCAAGCTAGCACAGCTTCCAAGATTGTAACATTAAATGTGACCAAACTAACACAGTTTCCAAGATTGTAACATTCAATGTGACCAAACTAGCATTTGATTTGTTTCCAGTTATTTTAGTTACACATTAATTTTAGTGACTTATTTTAGTTACATATACACATAATTTCTGTGTGAATTTAGTTACATGTGCACATTAAGTTTAGTTACTTTAGTTACATGTGCACATTCATTATTTTAGTTCTTACTTTAGTTACATGTACACACAATCTCTGTGACTTTAGTTACATGTACACACAATCTCTGTGACCTTAGTTACATGTACACACAATGTATGTGACTTTAGTTACATGTACATATTAAATTTAGTGACTTTAGTTACATGTACACACAATCTCTGTGACTTAGTTACATGTACACAAATGTATGTGACTTAGTTACATGTACATATTAAATTTAGTGACTTTAGTTACATGTACACACAATCTCTTGTGATTTTAGTTACATGTACACACACTTGTGACTAGTTGTATGTACACACAATTGATATTATTTAGGTCAGAAATGTGATTGGCATATAATTATTTCACATTATATCTAAGTACGATAGATAGCAGAAAAAGAACATGTTATTACTGCCTGTAATATCGCTTTTGGAGCAGTGTAGGACAGGAGGTGAGGGTGGGGGGGTGGGGGGTCGACAAGAGCCTGTAGAATTTAATGGCTACACTGCTAGTGCAGTCGCAGCGAAACTGTTCAGGTTGTGATTTTTCTTTATGCCCCTGACAGACAAAACTCTTCAGCCTTACCGGGGATTGAACCCAGGTCTCCTGAATGGGAGCCCGCACTCTAATCCATTTGACCAGATGCGCCACTATAAATAGATAAAAATTGTTGCTAAATTGTACAGATTTGTGCTTGCCAGATGTATAATAATTTATGCACCAAATAAAGTTACAAATTCCTAAACAAATTTATGTACTTGAATATAGCAAGTTATAAAATGAAAATTGTGGCATATCCTTTATAGGAAGTCACCATTAACAACAGTAAGCGAGTTGTCAATTTATTTTCTAGGTACCACTTATACACTCAGTAGTTTGCCATTACTTCTTAGCGGTGGGGTATATTGTTGCCATTTGTAAAAATCCACGCTAAACAAATTTGCTCCCAAACTGCTGACTGCGGAGTTTGAACCAGGTGCGCTAGAGTTGTGAACTAGCTCACTACCACTCAAGCTACAGACGCCCTCTAGCCAGTTATACATAACCAAATACAGGGTGTTCAACTTAAAAGTAGCCCGTGAATGGAGCTAATCTGGCATATATGTATGGAAATGGGAAGGTTCAGTTATGACGTAGTATAGGTCAAGGTTGTGTGACGGTGTGTAATTGTAGTGTGGGAAGGGCGATGAACAAATGTGACGTAGGACGAGCTAGTCAGAACCGGTTTAAATAGTAAATAAACACAACTCAATGTGTACCTGGCAACTTTCGAATTGTCAATTGGGCTGCAATTATATTGAACACCCTGTAGATGTGCAGAGTCAAGTGCCAATGAATACATTTACCATATGCTCAAAAAAAGGTTGAACATGTATAAATGTTCAACTGTAAGTAATGATGTGAATAAGGAAAGAAAGAAACATGCAGTGCTGTCCATGTCAAGTTGATATATGTGACTGCAATATCCTACTTCTCATCAAATGAAAGACTTATTAATAATATTGTCATTGAAAATGGAAGTTTCCAGTCACATTTATGGGCTTGCATGTGTGAGGCATATAATAAATAGTAATGAACAAAGTAATTTCAGTACAACTACATTATTATAGTAAAAATTAACATATAAAGAGAAGGCATGACCTACCATATACATTAGCGTGTTAGCTAATCTCTGCATGACCTACCATATACACTAGTATGTTAGCTGATCTCTGCATGACCTACCATATACACTAGCATGTTAGCTAATCTCAATGCTCCCTGGGTACATTGGTTTGTATGTTTGGATTCATTCTTATTTATAGCTAACCACTTTATGATGTGGTGTTAGCTGAGAATGTGTTGCTGCAATATGCTCCTACTATGACACCTCTAATTTCATCCACAGTTAGCTGATATCCTCCAAGGACTAATTTGCATGTTAGTACAGATGGGTAATAGTAAGATTTTACGAACAGAAAACCACACTATAAAGTACCACATCTGGAGTTATACTGTAGCATGGTATCAGATCTGATCGGTCATAGGGAGGCTGACTCATGTCACAAGTACTTTGGTAAAGACAGCTCTTCAATGGACAGCAGATAGAAGGAGATGGGGGCAGACCAATTGAAACGTGGAGGACGGTGGAATGAGAAATCAAATAGTGTGGACTGACATAGGATACTGTGGGTAGAAAGGTAGCAGACTGGCAACAATGGGGGATAAATTGTGAATGTCTTATGTGTCAACTATAGCATGAAGAAGATAAGGATAGAAACTAATCTCAATAAGTTATGTCTTCTTCTTCTGCATTCGTCTGCTATGAATTCAGGCGTAGCCATGGCACCTATTGTGGTACTTCTGACCGAATTTTGTGTGAATAAGCTATGTCAAAATAAACTTTCATCCATCGCAAGCAATGACGATCACAGCTTTATTTACATGTTGTAATAACTCTAGAATGTGTTTAAATGCAACCAAATACTATTCTAGCAAGATAGCTTCTGTGATATGATGGTTACACAACATCTATCTATTCCTTTAGGCATAAAAGTTCCTTTCCACCTCATAAATTTGTGTCGCTAATCTCAGCAACCTACTAAAATAAATAACAGCCTTGATAAAACTGTAGTTAGTGCACTTGTTTCGTACATGCTTGGTCCCAGAATTAAAGTTCCTAGTCTAAGAAGAATTTTATTTCTAACCGCAAAAGCTCAGTTTGACTCAGAAAAGAGATACTGGATAAACACTGGGAGTAAACCATGGTGTACTGTTGGTGGTCAATGAAAAAATATGAGCCTGACATCATATTCCCCAATAACACATGATAAGAAAACGGGTTCTTCACTTACTTTTTTTACTTTAAGTAATCATTCACATCAGATTTATTTTAAATTTCGTACCTAGTACTTCAATAGTAGTTTTCCATTCCATAATATCTTACTGGTATTAAAAAAATCACACATATCCTAATACGAACATAGACATGAATCTAAATAACAGAACAGGAAGATATGGTGTGATACAACATCGCAGCAGCAAGAGTGACACATTTCATTCAGATATACTACATGCATGCAGGATATCCCAGGACAGTAGATCCATGTGAGTCTCTGAAGGTTGGAAATCTCTATAGATGACATCCACTCATACTACAACCTGCCATTCTGTATCTTCTAAAGCATTGACTGAGAGTAAATCAAACATAGACATGACACTAAATAACAGAACAGGCATACATGGTGTGATACAACATCACAGCAGCAAAAGTGATACATTTCATTCAGACGAATATATTACAGATATACTACAAGCACTTTCTTACTCCGAAGAGAAAAGTGTAAGAAAACTGCATGCAAAGCTCTTGTAAATATTACAAGGCATTGATTTGTCAAACCATTTACCAGGAATAAATATCTCAACTTATATGTTAGTATACATGGTATTTATGACAGAGATTACATAAAAATCTCATAATTTGTGTGTAATATTTCACACAATTGTAAAAACTATACGAGAAGGATACAATATCTTGCTAAGTGTGGAGAATACTTAAATCTCATTTACATTCTAAGTCTATATATAGATAAGATAACAAGCATGGTGTCAACAATGGCAGATTGTCAGAGAAAAAAATACATAATTATCACAATGAGTGATTGTAACAAGGTATTATTCCTGGGATTGAAAATGATAGAAGAATAAGACATTTGTTAATGAAACCTGAAATCAGATTCTGAGAGGAAATTATTTCATGAAGTATGGAATAATAGACTGAGTGAGAAATTATTAACTCTTTCCACGCCAATCACCACACCCCTGTTGAACTTCATTCTGCGTAAACTGCACAATTCGAGTTGTTTCCCTTATACAAGTCTTTCTAGTTTTACTTCTATTTTCCTTCTACTTTTTAAAACTTTGTTATTCTAATAGGTTGTCCAGTTTTCTTCAAATGAGTATATAATAAGATTATATATATATATGGTTATTTATTGATGGATAGTTATGATTTATTTTTATTTTTTTTAAATTGTTTGCCTCCCTTGAATTAACTGTGTACAAATGAGGAAATAACTGCATCCAAAAAGAGTTAAAGAGAATCACATGTGAAAGTAGTGTTATCCAAGGAATCCTACTGAAAGTTCTATCCAAGTAATTCTATGTGATCGTAAAATTCTATTCAAGTAATTCTATGTGATGGTAAAATTCTATTCAAGTAATTCTATGTGATGGTAAAATTCTATTCAAGTAATTATATGTGATGGTAAAATTCTATTCAAGTAATTCTATGTGATGGTAAAATTCTATTCAAGTAATTCTATGTGTTGGTAAAATTCTATTCAAGTAATTCTATGTGTTGGTAAAATTCTATTCAAGTAATTCTATGTGATGGTAAAATTCTATTCAAGTAATTCTATGTGTTGGTAAAGTTCTATTCAAGTAATTCTATGTGATGGTAAAATTCTATTCAAGTAATTCTATGAGATGGTAAAGTTCTATTCAAGTAATTCTATGTGATGGTAAAGTTCTATCCAAGGGATTCTATGTGATTGTAAAGTTCTATTCAAGTAATTCTATGTGATGGTAAAGTTCTATTCAAGTAATTCTATGTGATGGTAAAATTATATTCAAGGAATTTTATGTGATGGTAAAGTTTTATCCAAGGAACGAAATTTGATGACAAAATTCTAGTAAAGATTAAATAAGAGATAATCAGATCTTTGGAAGTTAATTTCTAATAAATAAAATAATGATAATCGTAATAGCATTGAGATGATTCTTTGATAGAAATTACTCTTGACAATGGAGATAACAGTGATGATTCCTAATAATTTTGATAATGGACAGATGATTCTTGATAATGCTAACAAAGTAAAGATAGAGAGTGAATCTTGATAATGGTGACAATTAAACGATAGAGAGATAATTCTTGATAATGGTGACAATGAAACGATAGAGAGATGATTCTTGATAATGGTGATAACATAGAGATGGTTCTTGATAATGGTGACAATAAAGAAATTATTATTATTGATGGTGGTGATAACATGAAATGATTCTTGATAATGGTGATAAAGATGATTCTTGATAGTGGTGATAACATAAAGATGATTCTTGATAGTGGTGATAAGATGATTCTTGATAGTGGTGATAAGATGATTCTTGATAATGGTGATAACATAAAGATGATTCTTGATAATGGTGATAACATAAAGATGATTCTTGATAGTGGTGATAAGATGATTCTTGATAATGGTGATAACATAAAGATGATTCTTGCTAATGGTGACAATGGAAAGATAGACAGATGATCCTTGATAGTGGTGATAAAATAAAAAACATTTTTGATAAAGGTGACAGAAGATACATGATTCTTTATAACAGAGAGATATTCTCGCCAAAGGTGATAACAGATACATGTTAATGGTGATATCAGACAGCTGATTCTTGCTACTGGTGACTGCGATGAACAAGCCCAAATACTTGAAAACATGCTATGTCTACTCTAGGTAACATGTAACTGGAATTGTGTAAGAAATCATTTTGATGCTGCAAGAAAAGTATGTGCCCAATATGATTGAAATTCTGCTTAAAGATGTGACCATCCATCTCACTTGTAACAGGTCTGTTAGACTAGAAACACTTTATCATACATGGTTGACAGATGGCCCTGGATCAACAAAGTATTTGCCTGTATAGGATAAAAAAAAAGGACAACAGTTGTAAAATGTGGCATTTTATGTACGATAGTCAGGCATAGTAATGAGGAACTTATGGAGAGAACAAGACAGATTCCAGTGAGCAGAACAGGTTAAAAAGACGCTGGTGCTGGATAGGACACACTTTGCGAAAACCGGGAATATAACAAGGGTCCTTGCCTGGAACCTGCACATCAGAACATCAGAACGTAATGTATGTGCACCGGCCTTCAGCACCTATTGGAGCAGTTGCTTATCCTTGGGTGGGGTGTTCGATTTCAGCCAGCGTTTGTGTGCAGTACGCTTTCCGCTAGCCTTTGGCTGTCCCCAGCCGAAAACTCACAAGGCAGCGGGTTGCCATTTTCTTTCAGGGCAGCGACCCCTAGGCAGCCTGCCCTACCGGGCTTATGAGCGCCATCTGCTCAGCAAAACCGGTCATTTTAATGAACACCTTGGTTTGCCGCCTGTTCAGGTTTGTTTACGGTTTGCTACGCTAGCCTTTGCTTGTCCCCAATCAAACTACAAGGCAGCAGTAGTTCCCTGCGTGCGGAAATGCGCACTGGCTTTACCTATGCTGGGCTTTCCAGTTGTTCTGCACATTTGGGTGGACGCACACCCTCTTGCCTGCCATGCTTGTCGCTGCAGCGCTTGCCGTGTTGCACTGGTTTTGCCTCTGCTGGGCTTTCCAGTTGTTCTGCTCATGTGGGTGGGACGCACACCCTCTTGCCTGCCATGCTCGCTGCTGCAGTGCTTGCCTCGCTTCCCGCGCTTGCCATGCCGGCCTGCCCCTTTGGGGCCCACTATGGCTTTGGCAGCGTGCATGCTCGATCTGCCCTGGTGCCTACCTAACCATTTCCGTCAATTCCCACTGGGCTGTCCAACGTCGAGGGGGCAAAAACCAAGTTTCGCCCCATGATGCCCATGTGCAACTCAACTCGACTCCCAACATACTCATCGGCTCTAGCGTAGAGGCTAAAGAGAGCATGCTTGGACTCCGAATTTCGCCACGCTGGTCAACATGTCTTCGATGGCTTTGGGTCGTGCCCCATCTTTGTGATGGGGCAAGTGCTGACCTATGTGGACCACCGTGCGGCCCAACTCATCACCCAGCATACTCATCGGCTCAAGAGGAGGAGAATCAAGAGAGAGAATGCGCGGGCTCCGAGTTTCGCCTGCGAGTTCCACGTGTATCCTTCTAGCTTTTCCCATCGGCAGGGAGAGATGAGCATTAAGTCACTCTGGGAGTTCGCTTGTCTATGTTGCGGCGGATCCCATCAAGCATGACTACCTTTGCATCTCTACTTGCCCTAGAGTAGCTCCCACGACACCTGACCTCTTAGAAAGACCAGAACTACTGTCTGTTACCAGGGTCGCCACTTGGAGGTGAGAGCAGGGGATTAGAGCCATCTCTAATCCTGGCACGCCGCTTCCTTGCGCATTTGAAAACCCTTTAAAACAATCCTAATGATTGCAATCAATCTCCCCAGAAATGGCACACTACATACAGAGAGTACTGCCCAAAGCACAAATTCCATAGTTCCAACAACAATCTTACGGATTGCGGGTCAATCTTCCCAGAAATGGCAAACTACATACAGAAGTACTGCCCAAAGCACAAATTCCATAGTTCCAAAAGGGGAAGACTGCAGTAAAACTTGGTAAATAGTGAAACACGTACAAACAAAGTACTATAGTTTTACAAAATACATAAACAGTGACGATAAACAGCAACGTTCGACCAACAAGGCCTTTATCAAGCAACGAACAAACAGGAGTGACAAATTAAAATGAAACACAAATGGACGACCAAATACCAACTTATCTAAGGAAAATCTGGAATAAAAACGAATAACGAAATAAATGTAACACAAAAACACACATAAAAACTAGAAATAGAAAAAAACATCTAGTAAATATATAACTTGAATACATGCAACATATACCCATATAGATTATAAAGCATGGGAAGAGAAAGTACTAAGAAGCATAAGAATGTAATACATGCAACATATACCCATAGAGATTACAAAGCATGAGAAGAAAGTACTAAGAAGCATAAGAATGTAATACGTTGAGCCGCGTGGTCGCAAGGTACCATACAAAGAAATCAACCGATTCTCCAGAGCAAATCGACTACGATCATCAGAGGAACATGATCGGATGGCTGTGAAGAAAGTCTTATTCCGTCATCTCTCCATTCTTCAGTCTGATCCTGATACACGTTCAATCTTCCAACACTATCCTTTGGTGGCGTACAGACGGGACAGAAGCCTTAAGGATATGTTAGTTCACATCGCCTCAAGCCTAACATCCAGAGTCATTTTGGCACCATCCAGTGTGGCCGTCGGCGCTGTAACACTTGTGCTTATGTAATACAGACCCGCAAGGTGTCTTTTCCAAAAGCCACGTTCGTTGTTGAAGACAGTTTCACGTGCGAGTCCCGTAATATTATCTATGCCATTATCTGCAAGCGGTGCAACAAGGCCTATATTGGGAAACCGGCAGGAGACTCAGTGACCGATTCGCCCAACACTTGCGCGATATCGCCAATGCTCTGTGACCCCTGTAGCTACCCATTTCAATGATACTGGCCATTCAGGAGCTTGCGATGTCCAGGTCACAGCCATCCGATCATGTTCCTCTGATGATCGTAGTCGATTTGCTCTGGAGAATCGGTTGATTTCTTTGTATGGTACCTTGCGACCACGCGGGCTCAACGTATTACATTCTTATGCTTCTTAGTACTTTCTCTTCCCATGCTTTGTAATCTCTATGGGTATATGTTGCATGTATTACATTCTTATGCTTCTTAGTACTTTCTCTTCCCATGCTTTATAATCTATATGGGTATATGTTGCATGTATTCAAGTTATATATTTACTAGATGTTTCATTGTTTCTTTTCTATTTCTAGTTTTTATGTGTGTTTTTGTGTTACATTTATTTCGTTATTCGTTTTATTCCAGATTTTCCTTAGATACGTTGGTATTTGGTCGTCCATTTGTGTTTCATTTTAATTTGTCACTCCTGTTTGTTCGTTTGCTTGATAAAGGCCTTGTTAGTGAAACGTTGCTGTTTATTGTCACTGTTTCTGTATTTTGTAAAACTATAGTACTTTGTTTGTACGTGTTTCACTATAGTTCCAAAAACAATCCTAAGGATTGCGATCAATCTTCCTAGACATGGCACACTACATACAGAGAGTACTGCCCAAAGCACAAATTCCATAGTTCCAAAAACAATCCTAAGGATTGCGATCAATCTTCCTAGAAATGGCAAACTACATAAAGAGAGTACTGCCCAAAGCACAAATTCCATAGTTCCAACAACAATCTTAAGAATCTATGGCAAAAAACAGCTCTGGTGCTTGTCCTTCAGCGATGTGTCCGATTTCAAACAGCATTTACTGGGTTCGCTCTCCGTCAGCCTTTGGCTGTCCCCAGCCAACTTGCAAGGCAGAGGGTTGCTATTTTCTTTTAGGGTAGCGACCTTAGACGACCTACCCTCCGGGGTTGTTGAGCGTCATCTGCCCAAGTTACCTGTCTTTTTTTGGACTACTTGGTTTACCTACCGACCAGTTTTGTGTACTGTTTGCTTCGCTACCCTTTGATTGTCCCCAATCTAACTACAAGAGAGTAGTACTTTTATGTGTCCAAAATATTTCATTTTTATCTTCTTTATTAAGCACTTTAATTTTATGCTGCTGCAAAATTTACATGTTAGTTCTTTTTTCTGTCCATGATATTCTGAGAACTCTTCTATAGCACCTGTATTTAAAGGCATTGATTGATTTTTCAACTGTTTTATCAAAGCCATACTCTGGGGAAAAATACATGCTCTTAAAAATCCAAGTTTAAGAGAACAGATCTTTTGTCATCATATTGTTGTTGGATTGTTGCAGTGTAGTGGTTGTCTTGCGCTGCTCTAGTGGATTGGCTGATAGTTATTTTGCTATTCCATCTAACCATTTTTAACATAGTCTTATGTTCTGTTGTAGAAGACTGTATACAGTAGAGTTTGGTTGCATTCTTATTGTGGCCAAACCTCTTCATTCCTTGTTTCTTAATGTAATTCAAGCAAGGTTCTGTTCTTTCTTACACTCATGTTGGTGGTTCTTTTCTGGTGTTGTTGGTAACTTTTCATAGGCATTGCATATTGTAGTAATCACAATATAGACGAGACTGCCAGATTTTCATTAGAACCGTTTGTATGTAGTCGTTTATATGTTTTGTTTTTTAATTCGTCACTCCTGTTGTTCGTTTGCTTGATAAAGGCCTTGTTGGTGGAAACGTTGCTGTATTTTGTCATTGTTTTCGTAATTTGTAAAACTACAGTACTTTGTGATTACGTGTTTTGCCATGCCATATTGTAGTAATAATGTTAATTAAAAAGATCTTTTCCGCCATTTACTTCTTTATAGTAGCGTTTGGGTGTGTGTGTGTGGTGTGTGTGTGGGGGAAGAAGAGAGAATATGATCTTGTGTGTGCTTGTTCTACGGCACCTTGTAAGCTGCTATTCATTTGCTTAAGGCTGTTCTTGATGCTATCGCCCCATCTTTTGCGTGGTCTTTCTCTTGCTCTGTACTTGTGATACTTTTCAGTGTGGCTCTTTGTGGAGTCGATAAAAGATCACAATAATATAACTATGGACCAAAAGCTGTGGAAGTTTATTATCTCCGATAACAGCAAGCACATATAAACTACATATTTTAACACTTACCTGCGCCGTGTATTGTCAAGGCGCGCAAAGAAAAGTAACATTGTGACCTACAAGGCATGTCGTAGAGCGACTGAAGGAGCTTAGGAAGGCTACCTAGTAAATAAAAAGTGTCACAGAAATCGGATGTGCTGGCCTACTTGTAGTTGCATAACCGGCCTCGTACAATCGCTCTTAGGCTCAAATCACATCCTGATCACAAAGAGTGGTTTAACAAGTGGTCGATATGGAGCATTCGAAGAAGAAGAACACTCACCTGTAGCAAACCTCTTTTTCTTAAGAGATATCCTATATCCTGCTCCAGTCAACTCAAATTCAGCCCCAGAAAGTGTAGCTCCTTCACCTACAAACTGTATGGCTGTTGTTGCTGGTTTGGAGGGACCTTTAATCATTTCAAACTTTGCTCGAATGCAACCTTGTGACTCTTGCTCACTGACCTCAGAAATATCATTCAGCTTCCATATAGCTCGTTTTGCAATGGCATCCCTAGTAATAGAAGATATTTATATAAATGTATATTTAGCAACCATAGGTGCTCAGTCTTATAAAAGCTGATGTTGAAGATAATTAGTTCCCATAGCATGCACATTCTACATATATCTCAGTTGTTCTAACTAGAATCTCTGCTGACTCATGTCATGATTCATACACAATTCAATGTCTCAAGATTGGATCCTCATCTATGGCTTGGTCATTATTATGGAACAGGCAGCCCTGACATAACCTTAGTATGTCACCCGTACTTCACTCCACGTGGAGCATTGAGTCTCAACAGTTGTCCTCCACTTTTTCTGGTCTTTAGTTGTTTTCTTTATGTCTCCAAAGATAATTCATAATCCTTCAGCTCCCCAAGAAGACTGTCTCAACGTCTGATAGTGGCATCCTTTTTTCCACTTTCCTTGAGGGTTTCATTCAAGTGCTTGTCTAGTGACACTTAACTGTGTTTTCCGCAGGGTATGCCTTGCCCATCTTCATTTTCTCCTTCTTACCTTGGTCATCATGGGTTCCTGTCCTTATCCACAGGTTTGTGTTTACCACTTTATCATAGAATCCCTGCGAAGACATTTGTTGATATAGTCTGTATCTTACTCATATGCCCACCTGCCCAGCGTGTTCGTAGCGCGTTGGGCGACAAACCCCGTGAGTGCTGTTCAATTTCGCATGCTTGCAGAAAAGCCACAGGTTCTACAGACTTATGGTGTTCGTGGCACCGAACGGTTGCGATGTACATGGCACCGAGCCGAAGAGCTGAAAAATCAAGTGCTTCTGGATCCAAAAAAAACTTACTCATATTTAATTTAGTGTCACTCATAACCATACCAAATGTATCTACTATAGCATTTTTGAAGTCAACATTTTGAAGTTCAATCATTACAGCAGCAAAACCCTGAACATGTACAGGACGACATGTTTCACTAAGAAAACCACTCAAGTCACAGACAACCATTTAGAACTGTACAAAGCATGGGTTACAGGTGTAATGCTCAAAATGGACTGTTGGTCAAAGAAAAATATGGGCCTAAAATTGTATGTCCCAATGCAAAGTATGGCTTACAGGTGTGATGTTCAAAATGGACTGTTGGTCAAAGAACTAAAATTGTATGTCCCAATGCAAAGTATGGCTTACAGGTGTGATGCTCAAAATGGACTGTTGGTCAAAGAACTAAAATTGTATGTCCCAATATACTACACTGTATGAAAACAGGATATTTACTTTCTTATTTTACTTTAAAACATGGATTAAGAATCAGACACAATAACTGCACTATCTAGGCTGGTCTTACAATACCATAAGCTCATTATAGTAAAGTAAAGGAACCCTTTCATACCTCGTGGTATATAGGGCAATACAGTGTTAGGCCTGTATTTTCATTGACCGTCGACACATGATGGATGATGTGGTCAGCACCACGCCAGCCGCCTTTACTTTCCCAGAGCATGTCTGGTACCCAGTTGAGGCTGGGTCGACCTGAGAACCGTCGCGGTCGGGAAAAATTCCACACGCACTGCGGAGTTGAACCCAGACCACCAGCCTTGAGAAGCGAGTTCACTAACAACTACGCTACCGCGGCTCTAAGCTCATTATACTTCAGGGGAACTTTGCTGTAACTCACAACTTTAAAGAAACATTGAAGATAAAAGTGATAATTCCCTCCCTGCAGAGGTTTTCAGAGAGCCTCATCACAGCAGAGATTATGTTTACCCTTGCTTCAATTAGCGGGTCTTTGGGGTACCTATCTGTTGCTAAGCGGTTAAGCTGTTGCCTTGCATTTAGAAAGTCATGGGTTTAACCTAGACCATGCCTTCGGTTCACTAGTGCATTTTTTTCCCAGAGATTCCTAGGATTGTTGCCAGAGGTAGAGTTTGTGCAATACTCTGGGGAAGGTGGCATGCCATTTCTGCAGAGAGGGATTTAGTCATATGGGGTAAAATGTAGTGCAATGAAGTCAATAGTTTGTCTTTAGGTCCACAGACCTTTAGACCCTTGCTTGTCAGACAAGTTTGTTATCAGAATGTCCCACTGGGTTGTAAAACAAAGTCTTGTGTCAGTGTGTTTCCTGGACCTGACAAGCAATGTGTCCTTGTATGGTACCTAAGCTTCCCATATGCACAATATAAGCAAAGTTTCCTGAACTGTACTATAATATAAAATTCATTATATTTGTATATTACAAGACACTCCAAGAGCTATATGGGGTAAAACCCAGTGCAATTAAGTAAATCCTTCGGCTTTAGGCTATTTATATCCAAAAGTAACTGAATCAAATAGAAAGTAATTTTACAATGTAGAAAAGACAAAATCAATGTTTCAATAAATAATTTGTTCTCAAACGCAGATCACAAATGCTTTATTCTACTAACTTACCAGCTTCCATTTGGAAGGCTCTGCATTTACAACCTCTCCATCTACTTGCACTACAACATTCACATTTTTTAATGTGACAGGAGATGACATAGAAGGAGAATTATATCTGTAGTCAAGCCTAAAATCTGTAGCATTTTCATCGCACTTCCAGTTTACGGCAAGAGGAAGGGGTGTACTCTCCACACCTGGCAAACTTTTCACCTACGAGAGAGAGAGAGAGGATAATATAATTCTAAAAATCTTGGATTCAGATGTTAAAACCTAACCAAAGGGTGTACAGTTTAGGCAGAAATTATTGGACAGTTAGATCTGGACAAGACTGTTAACAGTTTTTTTATCTTCTCTTTCTCTCACTCTCTCTTCTGGCTTTTACACTCTGATTGAGGCATAAACCATCAACAAACACATACTAAGTCTTCCTATCTTTAGCTTATCTCTTGCAGCTTCATCCAGCTTTTCTGAGAACATCATTAATCTCTGCCTCCAAAACCCTTCTTATGTATTTCTAGGCTTCACTATCTTTCACTTTCCTTGAGTGTTCCAGGAAAGGTCCCTTCTTGTTAACCTCTTGGGTTTTCTCAAAGTATTTCCTATCCAGTCTCAATGTCTTTTCCTCACCCTCAGTGCAGCGCAAAATGGCACTACAAATATGAACCAAACGTTTGTTTGTATTTGAGTCGATCCATTTTTTTTTTAAATTTGTCACTCCTGTTGTTCGTTTGTTGATAAAGGCCTTGTTGGTCGAAACGTTGCTGTATTTTATCATTGTTTTTGTAATTTGAAAACTACAGTACTTTGTGATTACGTGTTTTGCCTTGAAATGAAGGCAGGTTATTACTAGTAGAAGAAATATGAACAGGGCAGACATTATAGATGCGATCTGTTTCACAAATGTGGAAAGAGAATTAGCCATTGAACAACCTGATTGAAATAGAGGTTAAGTGTAGACAAACATGCATGTGCTGTCTGCTGAGTAGATAGAAAAGATATGCATGCAAACAAATAACACTTGGGTACAGTGAGTGTGGGAAAATTGAGATGGCTACTACATTGGAAAATAGGAGCCTGTATGCACTTGTCCAATGTGTGAGAATGTTAATCAGGAGAAATGAACTAGACTGAAATTACTGTTAATAGTTTCTGTAACTTTTAAAAATTGAGCCTCTCGAAGCTAAATGCTACAGAAAAATGATCAGGATGAGATTACAGAGAAAAATAAAAAATTCCCTCTTATTTCTCTTTGTTGTTAAGTCTTTATCTAAACTGAACAACAATAAATAAAAAGTTGCTAAAAATCGCTGAAAGGCACAGATACTCGCAAACACAAACACACAAACAACCTGATATTTAAGGATGTCGATGTTGAAGTAGGAAGCTGCCTTATTTTGTTCTCCTTGCTGCCTCAGATGTTCTATCAAGTTAGACATGTTGAACTCATAAGTGTGGATGCCTGGACTACTTTGGGTTGTGTTTCTGAAATTCAAATTAAATGTTACTAGTTACACTTGGGATGTATTTTTAATCAATCGTCAGCTGTTGAGTTACAGTGTAGTCATGTTGCTTCTGACTGATTTTTAGGTGAAAGCATGCTTTCTTTATCACTAGTGTCCCTCGTCGTTCAGCCGAGTTTTACTCAGACCAGAAGTACTTGTAATTTAAATCCCCAAGTAAAGGATCAGGGTTTACTGTAGTCCAACTGTGTACACATAAAACTTTTGGTTATAAGTGTGTGATTTTGGAAGAATAACTAACAAAATCCAGCATAGATACAAAAAAACAAATCAAACAAACACTAGGACAAATGGCGCCAAATTTAAAATGCAAAACATGTCACCATGAACACAAAAGAGCAATGTTCAACACAATCTTTCTCCCTACATTATACTATCAGTGCCAAACCTGGACGCTGGCATCAAATGAAAGAAGAAAACTAGTCACAACAGAGATGAAGTGTCTACGCAGAATGCTGGGAGTAACAAGAAGAGACCGGTTTAGAAATGAAGGCATCAGGAAAAAGTGGGTACAACATCAGTACTGAACTTCATCAAGAAACAACAAATTAAATGGTTCGGCCACATAAGCAGATTACCAACAGACAGTGCGTCACAAAGAGCAATGTTACTCTGATACAGTGGATACAAAGCAAAAGGCAGACCATGCAAAGGTGGACCTCAGGGATAAAGAGGCGAGAGAGACACTTTATGAAGCGCACACAGAAGTCTTCTATAAATCTCTTCTTACCCTGAAACTGTGAGACAAATCACGACTGGAGAAAAGAAAGACAGACAAGGCGCATAGAGAGCTCGCTCCAGGTGTCTCCTTTTTCAAACTAGCTGGCAGGAAAAACAGGATTTGAGAATAGATGGTAGTAGATCTGGTTCCATTCTCATTAGATGACTGTACAACTTTATTTTTTGTTTTCAATTTGTTGGATGCAGGGTGTGACTCCAACGATGTTTCTGATGTTCTCATTTTTACTCTATCTCGCCTTGTAACATTGTCAGCTTTTCTTAAACATTGATTATTGAACTGACGTCACAGCACTCCGGGCAGATTGATAGGTGCTCAGCCTCCCTTAACAGATGTCGAAGGGTATGCATAGTGATGGTTCCTGTGGATATATCTATATATATAGAGAAGTTTGTTTAATAAACTTTTCTTAAACAGTTCAGACTTACTATCTGCTGGGCTCAAATGGACTAACTATCAATCATATTATATATCATCATCATCATCAAAAAGCTTGTCCTGGGCAGAATTTTGCCACCCCAACAGTCCTCCGAATTTCTCTCTCTCATAGGCCAGATGTCCTGCCTCTGCAGCCGTCATGTTCAAACCATCAGTTACATCCTGAATCCATCTTCTCCATGGTCTTCCTCTTCTTCTCTTTGCCGGTATGCCTCCTTCCATGATGGTCTCCAGCCTTCATGTCTTTTTATATGTCTAAAATATTTCAATTTTCTCTTTGCATATTGTTTTATATCTTTATATGGTACTTTGCGACCTCATGGACTCAACACGCTACATTCATATGCTTCTTAATACTGTCTATTCTTATGCTCCATAATGTATGTGTATATGTTAAATGTATATAAGCTATGTATATTTTTGATTATTACTGTTTATCTTCTTTTTTCCATTCCTAGTATTTTGCAGTTTCATTTTTCATCACATATTTTCATTTTAGGTATTTATTGTCTAATTCTATGTTATGTCTGCTGTTCAAGAAGTGAATTTCTTCCCTTCTGGTGTATTCTTTGCTTGATAAAGGGCTTTTGGTCAAAACGTTGTTGTGTATTGTTTTTGTACTTTGTAAAACTATAGTACTTTATTTTTACGTGTTTCGCCATGACTATCTATCAAGCTAAAATGGAGTTGCTATATGAAACTAAACAATAAAATGATTGTGACTTACTTGGAAAGAATAGAAGAGTTAGCAATGACCTCCTCCCATTTGTTGGTATTCTTGACACAAAATGAGAGTAGAGCTGGTGATGGATTTTCTGTGAATGCTCGAACGACACCAGCAGGAAATGACATCATTACATTTCCTATTGTGCGCACCACACATCTAACAAAACAAAAACAGTAGCCATTTTGAAAACATAGACTTTTCTTCTTCTTCATCTTTCAACTCCCAACAGATGACAGAACTTCAACAAACTTCTTCCAGCTCTTCCTCTCTCTTGCCATCACTCGCAATCCTTTCCCTGTCTTACCTATCCTTTAATATCAGTCTCCATCTCTCTTCTTCAGGTATTTCTAGGCCTTCCCTACTCCTTTTTCTCTGTAGGTTCCAAAACAGTGCCTGTCTTGCAATGCTTCTGGTCAGTCTTCTCAAGAGACTTGTCTTACATACCGATAATTGAGCCCAAGTCAGCCCTGACAAAGTCAATCTAGCACGAGTCAGAATTGACAAAGCTAATCTAGCATGAGTCAGCACTGACAAAGCTAATCTAGCATGAGTCAGAACTGACAAAGCTAATCTAGCATGAGTCAGCACTGACAAAGTTAATCTAGCACGAGTCAGAACTGACAAAGTTAATCTAGTACGAGTCAGAAATGACAAAGCTAATCTAGCATTAGTCAGCCCTGACAAAGCTAATTTAGCACAAGTCAGAATTGACAAAGCTAATCTAGCATGAGTCAGAACTGACAAAGTTAACCTAGCATGAGTCAGTCCTGACAACGCTAATTTAGCCCGAGTCAACAATGACAATCTCTTGTATAACCTATCCAATCTGACATCATACTACAGTATAAATTAGTAGATGTGGATCTTTAAATTGAGGTTTTCTGTTTGTAAAATCCTACCAGTAATCCATATGTACACATTTGTGTAGTCTTGGATATATATGCACCCGCTGCGGTTTGAAAGAAGTCAGAATGCTATGGGCTAGACCTGTGAATAGAGAATCAATATGTGCAGCTTTCTGACAAATGATACCCATCATAAAGGTATGTACTTCAGTGCTTCTATATGGATCTGAATGTTGGAGAACAAGAGAAAAGGAAACATATAGATAGTCATCCTATCATACAGATTGCCAGAGGAAAATTCTCAATATTTTGACAAAACAAAACTGACAAAGAACTGCTCAATGTGTGCCACCAGTAAGAAATGTACAAAGACAAAACTGACAAAGAACTGCTCAGTGTGTGACACCAGTAAGAAATGTACAAAGACAAAACTGACAAAGAGCTGCTCAATATGTGACACCAGGAAGAAATGCACAAAGACAAAACTGACAAAGAACTGCTCAATGTGCAACACCAGGAAGAAATGCACAAAGACAAAACTGACAAAGAACTGCTCAATGTGCAACACTAGGAAGAAATGTACAAAGACAAAACTGACAAAGAACTGCTCAATGTGTGACACCAGGAAGAAATGTACAAAGACAAAACTGACAAAGAACTGCTCAATGTGCAACACTAGGAAGAAATGCACAAAGACAAAACTGACAAAAAACTGCTCAATGTGCGACACCAGTAAGAAATGCACAAAGACAAAACTGACAAAGAACTGCTCAATGTGCAACACCAGGAAGAAATGCACAAAGTAATGAAAGGTGTATGCTGGAAGGGACTCAATTGTGATCAAGAGACAATCACAAGAACTGTCATACAGTTGACTACAAAGGAAAGATGAAAGACAGGCAAAGCAAAGCAGGCTTTGCGGCACCCTGCGAAGGATGTTCACAGATCAAGCAAGGTGTAGAGATGTTATTTCTTTACAAGACACACAAAATGTATAGCAACCACTGACTGCTTTGTCGGTCCATGGGCAAGGAAAAGAAGATGTCCTCATGTATCCACAAAGAATTTCATTGTAGTTGAATATGGTATAGTTAGCCACAAAAATGCTTCATACCTAAGTTAGAAGAGAAAAACGTAGAGATGTGGTTGCCATTTTGTGTCTGTCTGTAGTTGAATATGCTGCATTAAGCCATAAAAAGGAGTAATCCTCAAGTTAAAACAGAAGAACAGAGTAGTGAAGAGGTGTTCCAAATTGTCTCTGAAAAATAAACCTTTTTTCCTACCATGTGGTATTTTGAGGACTTCATTGTTAGGCCTGTATTTTTCTTTGACCAACGGAGCACAGCCAGCAGATGATATGATCAACATCACACTGGCTGTCTTTACCTTCCAGTGTTTCTATGACACCCAGTTTTACTTCCACCTTGGAAGTAAAGTTTCAGAGAGTGAGATTTGGAAAAGGATATAGCAGCAAGAACAAGCTTTGTTATGTTTTAAAACATATGGAGAACAATAAAAAGGACCTGATTTGAAAATCAAATACAGAAGACACCGAATCAATGCTCTTGGAAATTTGTTATATAGTAACAAGAGCTGGAAAATGATGGCAGGCACCGCACATAAATTGAAGATTTTTCAAAATAAATGCCTTAGTAGAATAATGTAAACATTTTTGTACAAAAATATTACAAATGTGTGCAGCCGCAGAAGAAAACTAATGACACCTCACTGGCACCCACAATCAGAGGGAGAAGATGGAGATGGTTTGGACATGTGTATTTAATGTCACTAAGCATTTTGGTAAAAAAAAAGGCTGTGCAATAGACTCAGAAGAAAGGAGGTGACGGTTCAAATCAACGGAAACCTTGAGGACAGAGGAAAATACAAATGTGTAGACTGACTTGGGATACCATGAGTAGATAAGAGAGAATACAGGCAGTAAATAGAGTCACATGTCAATGCCTCATGTGTTATCTAGCACATGATGAAGAAATATATATATAAAATAAGTCCAAGTCTTCTGGAAATTCACATTATTTTGTACTACAACAAGAACAAACTGACCACAAAATGGTGACAACACAACAAAACAATCCAGCAATTACTTTTGAGAATCGTGACCTTTGAAATATGCGCTGACTGTTTCTGTGAATGCCACAGCCAATGGGATAGTGTCGGACATGCCAATTGTCAGTGGGCTAGGACCTCGTGATGATCCAACAGGCATGGAGGATATGTTGAAAGTCATGCTTCCAATGCTGTCTGATCGACTCATAGAAGATGGTCCATTCATTTTAGTCTAGAAGAAAGTAAAGTATCAAAATAGTATTCACACTTACTTTATGTCTATAATTATTTCATTTTAACAATTAAAACTGTGACTGCATAGTGTAAATAGAACTCTGTTATTTTATCTAATTCTGTGTGATTACATGATTATTCTCTTGACCTGAACATTAAATTCTAGAGTAAAGTGTAATATAGCTCTTTAGTTTAGTTTTAGTAGTCAGATCATAATCACTGCACGTCAAACCAATGTCCATAAGTGCTCTGATCTCTCCTCAGTATGTCTCTCTGCATGTGGCGACTAATGACACCGGTTCTTTGTTGGTTTACTATTCTTCTTTGGCTACCAGTATAGTGTTCTTGTCTAGCTACACCATATTTGATTTGGAGTTCTTGCAGTCTGGTTAAGGTTGTAGATTCACAACTATCACTTGAATCATGTACACGTTCTCTCTCCCTTAGGAAATTTATAACTTCAGCCTGGTCCATTGCTCTCCTGCTTTTTACAGCAGCCATACCTGCAAGCCTACAGGCAGGTTCTTTTTCCCTTACACCTGCATGTCCCAGCACAAAACTAAAACTGATTTTTGTCAGCCTAGACCTTCTCAGCGACTCCATCCATTGTCTCGGAGCCCAGCCTGTTTCAATCTTCCTGAGCATACTCATCAAGTCACTGAGAAAACATGCATGGACAAAGGTATGTGATTTCAGCCAGATCATCAATATAGCTCTGCATGACCAAAAAAGAAACTAGTAGTGGGGATGGTGCACATTGAACCCTATCTTAGTTGCTGTTATTAATGAGCACAAGATGCACTGATTTTTTTTTACAATCTCTAGTAAAAGTTTATCTTTCCACAATTACCAAATATCATGTTCTGTTGTGCAATGTCGACTGGTATTTCGATTGATTGATAGGACCATCATCCGTGCACTTCGGTGAGTAAACGTGTTTCTTAAACAGGAAGATCTCAGCTGTAGGATGAACTCCATAGCACTGCAAGGGTCCTCAATGTCATTTTGAAGATGGTGAAGATATTTTTGTAGGAATTTTATTTTTTATCTTTTCGAATAGATTTTGCCCGGGCAGTGGCTTTCCAACCTGCTCTTCTCGATTTTAAACTGCAACGGGTTCTTTTAGTGCTCAAATTGAACACAAGACCTACATGTTATCGTCCGTCTCTGATAGGACTAGGAACTCGATCTCACCTACACTGAGATCAGGGATCTCTGGAAAAATATCCAGATGGCTCCATGAGGGAGCAAACCTGGTACCTTTGGCACAAGAGATGAGCACTGGTGTACACATTGCAACAAAGATGTAAGATAAATATTTAGCAATGGTGAAACACATCAAAACAAAGTACTGTAGTTTTACAAAATACAAAAACAATACAAGAATGACAAATTTCAGAAAGGCTCCATTTGTAGTGTTCCTCGAAATTCGTCCATTCTTGTTGTATTGTTTGCTTGATAAAGGCCTTTTGGTCGAAATGTTGCTGTTTATGTCACTGTTTCTGTATTTTGTAAACTACAGTACTTTGTTTTTTACGTGATTCACCATTACTACATAGTTTACTGCAGTCTTCTCTTATATCGATAAATATTTCAGACAATTATCAAAAATCACATTCTCATGTGGACGACTGGTGTACAAGATCATGGATCTGCATAGCTTTCTATCTTTAATGTTATTAATCTATTCTGCTGTGACTTTCCTCCATGTCATGCAATTATGCAGTCCATTATTTTCTCGCTTGTTTTCCTCTCTTTAACTCATAGCTGTTCTCACTTTGTGTTTGCAGACTGACAAAGAGTATGAGAGAACAGAACGTTGACTACAAAAACAAAATCCCTTGTTATTCAGTTATCAGTTATATGAGGACTATCATCATAGCACTCTGGACATGTCCATAGGTACTCCGATCTCCGCCTCAGCAAATCCAGCAGTGTCCAGCGACCCAACACGCCAGTTCGATGTTGATTAATCAATCTCTTTGCATATTTAGTATGTTGTTCTTTTCGGGCTGCACCAATATTGACACCCATCTCTTTTTAATCGGGTCAGCGAGTGGGATTCACAGCCCTGAAACTCCTCTGTTCGGAAAGACTCTCAATGCGTGAAGAATGTCACTTCGATCCATGGCAGCTCCCTCTGATATTGTAGCCAAGCCAGCCAATCTATCAGCTCGTTCATTGTATACCAGGTATGGGTACACTTTATGGTACTGAAACATGGCCAACCTACTAGCACCAGAAGAAGCTTCTAAACAATTTCCATATGTGATGCACTCAAAGACTTCTTGGCCTTAGATGGTGGCAAAATAAGATCATGGACACTTACATGTTGGAGAGAACAAGTATGATAACAATATTTATTCATGCTTCAACTTTGTAGACTAAGATGCATGAGACACATTGGGAGGATGGTAGAATGTCAAAAACCTGCTCTATATGGAACTTGTGGAATGGTAGATCACATTGCTGCCCGCTAGTTCAATACAAGGATGTATGCAAGAGAGATATGCATGATACAGGTGTTGAAGTTGATTACTAGGACCAGGAGGCTATGGATCGCAGTATATAGGAGGGGAAGATCAAAAGTGACATTAGGAGAAACTTTTTACAGAGTGGTTAAGATCCGAGCATTGCATGAGACCCATTAGGACACAAAGTGTCAACAATGCCCCTGGAATACCATGCAACAATTTTGAAAGACTTTTTTTCTGCCACAGATGGTCTAGCTACTCAAACTTATTATTTCTGGCAAATTCTACCTCTTGAGAGCACAACTTACACACTACAGTCTACAAGGATGAAAACTTGTCGAGTACTGTGTGCTCCAAACCTTCTTGCTCATTACATACTCCCAAAATAAAACTACTATGACTACCTTTCTATGATCTAAATGATTTGCTCTATTCACCAATTGGCAATTCTATTCACCCATTCGCTACTCTATTCACGCATTGGCTATTCTATTCACCTATTGGCTATTCTATTTATCCATTGACCATTCTATTCACCAATCAGTTATTCTATTCAAGCATTGGCTACTCTATTTACCCATTGATCATTCTATTCACCCATTTGCTACTCTACCCATTGGCTATTCTATTCATCTAGACTATTCTATTCACCCATTCGCTACTCTATTTACCCATTGGCTATTCTATTCATCTATTGACTATTCTATTCACCCATTCGCAAGACATATATTTCAACATGTAGACTAGCAAACTTAGTAGCAATGTTATGAAAATACTACCGATGGAATGATGCCTCTATTTCTGGATGGTGGTCGTGCCACTGGGGGTGGAAGTCCACTGACTGGTGAAGTAATGGAGCTAACAGGAGAGGTCAATGGTAGCGCTGGAGGTGTGGAAGAAACATATGGAGATGTTCTACTTCCAGGATTCTTAAAGGCAGCAAAATCTGATGAAACAATATATATTAGTGTTATTTGAACAGTGTACAGCAGTAATGTCCAAGGTTTTTATATATTTAAGCACACCTGACTGATGGCTATAGAGACACTAGTGCCCTGTGATGTATGCTATACTACTATTACTAATAATAACAATAGTAATAGTAAAAGCAATATTGATATAACTAAAATGCAAACACTTTCTAAAATAAAAAAAGCAAAGAGTTGGGCTGCGGGCAGTAGAATGGTTACAGAATAAAACCAGTTTACAAATGTGGGAAGATCGTGATCAAGGAGTGCTACAAAAAACTGATGACAAAACAGAAAAATAGTTGTTTTCTTGAAATATGATTAACCTTAAACCTGGCGGAGTAAATAGGGTGCATTGAATGTATGACCGCCGAGTGATTACCGGGGTCCAAATTGGGGTGTAAAGAATAGAACCACTGTTACCTGCCACGCATGTAGTAAGTGGCGACTAAGGAGGTTGGCATGGGGCTAGCTACCTCATACCGTAAAAAATACTAGATGGCTACAGAACGGAGAGCGAACTGAGTAAACACTGGCTGAAACCAGACACATCGCCAAGATAAGACCCTGTTAGAGCTCCAAATGCTGCTGAAGATGTGATTAAAACACACCAATGCTAAGGTCATGAATCAGATCCACATGAATAGTTTATGGAAGTCATGTATCGGTCTGGGATTCGGTAGAGAGAGAGTTGACTCTGCGACATGGTGCCAACAGTCATCGTGCTATCTAGTGACTTTAGAGCTAAGACTTAAATTCAGTTATAAATGTCCTTTTCCTCCCTTTGTTGCTGTTATGTTCTAGTTCACAAATAGAAGCTATTAAATCAATATATTCAAAGCTAGACCACACATTTGAATGAAACTTGTATAGAAGATAAGAACAATGTATCTCAAGTACCTTGAAATTTATCAGCACCATACATGAAATATAATGAATATGTGACATAATCTGAAACTGACATAAATGAACAGATCAGATTCAGTTTGAAATATTTCATTGCATTTCGAACATGTCCATAGGTGTAATGTATAGTTGAAATCATCCCATAGCGTGTATGACAATTTCTGTCTGGGTTTTGGTGGACAAGAATAAATATCCACTAATTAGTAGCATTGCTCTGAAAATATATTCATGCTTTGGTTCAACATATCTATGTGAAGTCTCATTTTTATCTATGAACATTATCATAGATAAAATCCAATCCTGCCTGATAGCCTCACACTTAGATGATGCATTAAGAGCAGCCTGTACTAATTACATACCAGAATTTCTTCAGCTTGCTGCGAATATGCAGTCCCAAAATTTCCCATTAATTATATAAAATTCCAGTTCAATTTTGTTTAATTAAACGTTAGGATTATATGTCAGGATTAAGTTTTCATCTGTTTTTATTTTCTATTAATAATACTATTAACACTTTCACTGCAATGCATTTTTCAACAAAGTCTGGCCCAGTACCACGCTATTTTTCGGTATGATCAGTTTTCAGAGTGACAATTTCAAAAATCGTAAAAAATAAACTAATAATCTTAGGACTTTTAAACTATGGAATAGTGTTCATTTATTAATGAGCTACTAACCTGTCTGTATGTGGAATATATTCTTTATAATCCACAAGCTATTGTAGTAACTGATATCCTCATACCTATCCACAGTATGATATGCCGTCGTTTTCGAGATAGGTGTCCGTCATCTACTTCCGTAACCGTGACAATATCTGCTATCGATCTATAAACATCGTCACGTGAATCACAATTCAAAGTCATATCACATTCAGAGTTCGTTTTAACACTATCACTGGCTAAAAAGTCCAAAAAGAGTCATTTTGGACATCACTATTCATCAGCTACGTCGTCCATTTTGAAATTTTTTGTTTACTTACGAAAAATCAGACTTATCCTGACGTTTACCGCGTGTGTGTGTCATAGTTCCCCAGATGGCAGCGGAGGAATGGACAGTTAGTCAGATAGTTAGAGTAGTATAATTAGATTATTTAATAGTTGAGACTATGTGTTGTACTCTCTATGCAACTAGAAGTACAACACATGACTACAAGACACGACGTTTTTGTGTAGAAAAATAGTGACGTGTTAGTAACGAATGAGTAAACAAGGAGACGAGATAAAACATTGGACGCAGATGGATGTATTCTTGTCTGTATCCGTTAAACACCATTAAAAATATAGAAATGTGAACGAATCTTAGTTGTTTACTATATTGTTGAATACAATCATGTATCGTCTTGATTACAACATGAATACCATCGTGTAAGGAAAACTAAATGAAGGAGAAAAAGGATGGATCAAACTAAAATGATATAACAAACTATAAATCTAGTGACTGCCATCAGAAGAGATACATCAACCACAAAACCAAATTATGAACCCAGGATAAAGAAGAGGAGAACCATAAAGAAGCAGAGCAGTAGCAGCAATCAACAATGGAGAAAGGAACTACAGCAAATAGCTCTCGTCTTCGTAGACCAAAAGTAAGGGGACCCTATTACAAATCAAAGCCACTCGGACCAAAAGCCCTGACTACCCAATAAGGACAACAATAACAACAACACGGTCACCATTTATTAGACGTCTGTGTGGAGTCGAACAGGGGCCCCTACTTCAATGAAACTTAGACGAGCCAGTTGTTAAATGTCGTTTCGATCCACGGGGTAAACCAGAAGGATGGCATTCATTTACCAAATCCAATAGAGGTTTGGCAATCTGTGAGAATCGAAGTATAAATTTTCTATAATAACCCGCCATGCCCAGAAAGGCCCTCACTTGCTTTACGCTAGTGGGTATGCTAAGATTCTGTATGGATGCAACTTTGGATTGCTGTGTAGCAATGCCATTTCCTGAAATAGTGTGACCTAAGAAATCAACAGAATCTCTGCAAAAAACACATTTATTAGGATTAACTTTGAGACCTATTGATCTTATCCTTTCCAGCACATTACCTAAACGAATCAAATGATCATCAAAATCTGTCGAAAAAATCAACATATCATCTAAATATACTAGTAAAGATTTAAACATAAAATCTGACATTGAGTTTTGCATCAGGCGTTGAAAAGTGCCCGCAGAATTAGTCAATCCCATTGGCATTCTTGTATATTCATACAATCCAAAAGGTGTACAAAATGCCGTTTTCTCTATGTCCTCCTGTTTCATTGCCACTTGGTAGTACCCACTGGTTAAATCCAGAGTGGTAAACAACCTTGCACCATTCAGGGAGTCCAAGTAGTCATCAATGCGAGGTAAGGGGTACGCATCCTTAATAGTCTTTTTGTTTAATTCACGATAATCTACACAGAGGCGCAAAGTTCCGTTCTTCTTCTTTACTAATACTACTGGCGCAGCCCAGGGCTGGCGCTCTCCCGAATGACCTGTTTCTGTAGGAGATCCGCAATATGGTTCTGCACCTCTGTATAGAATGCAGGCGGAATACGCCGTACGGTAATTTAATAGGGTTGGTATCCTGTAAGCAATCTCGTGCTGAACTTTGTCAGCATAACCAACATCGAAATCATTATACGAAAATAATGATATACGAAAATTTAAGATCGGCCAATTTAGGGAGCTCGTCGGAACAATACGGAAGTAGTCGTGACGCGAACCCGTTCTGGCAAGCGATACTCCCGTTTAAAAAGACATCGTCGACGGTACATGTCCGGCGGCAGCGAAGGAGTTTGTAGTCGTGGCGCAACCCAGTTTTCGCAAGCGATACTCCCGTTTAAAAAGACATCGTCAACGGTACATGTCGGCGGCAGCGAAGGAGTTTGTACTTCGCCGACTTTTGTCGTCGGTGGCAGCGAAAGTGTTAATATTATTTTATTACTATTTTTATTGTTTGTATTACTATTGCAATGGCCACACTGTGCCCATGCATCCCAAAAATAAGTATGAAAAAAAGGTTGGACAACACTGTTCTAGTCTCACAAACTGGGAATAAAGTAATTAAAATGTGCATACTTGTGGGAGGTGCTGTTGCTGTTTTGCAGGTGTCACTCATCCAGTTGATTTCTGTCTGGGCAGAGTGAGAAGGGAGAGTGATGTTGTAGTTGGCACTGACAGGTGTTGAGGCAGCAGAGCTGGATCCCACAAAGTCCAAACTCAACAAGTCTTTATCTGGCTTGCTGAAATATGAAGGAAACTGGGTATATTTATCTTATTCCTTTCCGTTCAAAATAGAACGTAGAACTGGATCATATCGCTAGCATTTATATTAGTTTTTTAACTCATTGATTGATAGAAAATATCTCAGAAACCAATCAAAGGAAATATCTTGGAAACC
The DNA here is from genome assembly GCA_020796225.1 of Arion vulgaris. Classification (NCBI taxonomy): domain Eukaryota; kingdom Metazoa; phylum Mollusca; class Gastropoda; order Stylommatophora; family Arionidae; genus Arion; species Arion vulgaris. The sequence goes on from CM036769.1 coordinate 15,459,960, forward strand.
CGATCATCAGCAATCGGGATTAAATGTCTATGGAAAATAGGATTATAAAGAGAAATATAAATCAAAACAAAACTATTAGAAGCAAGGTACAAGCAACACCAATGCTAGATCATATTAAGAAGCAACAAACCAAATAAATCACAATGAGCACTACTATTCAAATACATCAGTTTCAAGGCCAAAGGTAGAAAGCCAGAAAAGAGGAAAAAAAAAAGAAGATGAGAGTTGTGAGGAGGCATTGTGCAGGAAGTGACAATTCCTGGGAAAATCCCACAGAACCAGAACAAATATTTTTAACCCAGCATATTTGGAGAGTCCCCAACAATGTTCAGTAAGCTGCCATCTTTCCCCTTATCTGATTGAAAATATAGATGAAGGTCTTGTGGTTATGCACAAAGTTGAAATAAAATATCTAGGAAATACTTGGAGAAACCGTGATTTTCCTGACTCCATACCAACATGCTGGAGGATTTCAAAAATATTCCATCTCCTTATTCTTCTTACTGTGTTCGCCCGTTTTGAATTCAGGTATGGGGTTGTGTGGCGCTTCTGATTTTTGCGTGAAGGCCTGCTTTCCTTTTTATCAGTGTCCCCCGCCATACAGATGTGCTTTCCCCGACCAGAGGTATTGATCTGAGAAATGTTCCATAAATCTCTAGAGTTGAATAATCTAATGGGCACCGTGCTCATACTACGTCAGGAAAAAAAAATGGAAACCAATATAATAGTGATATTTTGTCTGAAAAGACATGGTCGGGATCCAGTATCTGAAATGTTTTCTAACAGAAAATAACTAAGTGTCCTGTCTGGTAGAGAGAGAGAAGACTGCCAACCAGTTTTTAATATCTTTATTACACTCTGGATATGTCCATAGTTGCATCAATCTCCTTAGCAATATCTTCAAGCGACCAGCGACTAACCGTACACGTTTGATGTTGATTGATGAACCTACTATTACGCCTGTTGTTCTGTTCATTTCTGGCCACTCCAATATTCAATCAAAGCTCTTGCAATCTTGCAGTTGATGTGGATTGGTTTAGTCAACCAACAGCTCTTGGGTACAGTGAGCATGGGAACAACTGTTGCATTGGAGGATTGAGCCCATAATGGCTTACTTAATTTGTCAAGATGTTGATCAAGAGAACTGAACTGGGGTTTTTAAGTTACTACTTTATGTATTAGACTGAACCTAACATCAATTAACAATCAGAACATTACTTAACTCACTCAAGAAGCTATAAGAAATGAAATTCTTGACGCTCCATATCAACCACTTGTTAAACCACTCTTTGTGAAGTGTACGTGATCTAAGCCTAAGAGCAATTGTACATTGTGTCAGTTATGCACCTACAAATAGACCAGCACATCTGATTTCTGCGACACTTTTTATTTACTAGGGTAGCTTCCCTAGGCTCCTACCTCAGTCAACTTTTACGACATGCTTTGTAGGTAGCAGTGTTACTATTCCTTGCTTCCCTTGTGGCCCCAGCAACACATGTGCGATAAGAAATGAACAGTAGAGGTCATACATGTGTCAAGTTTCAGTATGTGTATGTGGTGGGAGGAAGATGTTTCCAACATGATTTGATAACAAATGAGAACTTACTCTAAAGTATCAGACTCTGATTGAGACCTCTTCATCCTTTTGTCCACTGGTGTTTGACTTCTCTTTTCTGGGATTGCCAGCAGATAAGGAAGAGTAAATAAACATGTTTCAATACCATGTGATATATTTCGAAATACATCCAGAATTTTTCTTTGATCAACAGCACACGATGACCGTTATGGTCAACATAACATCACATCCTCCACCTTTTACTTCCAATGACAGTTCTTGTTACCAAATGAGGCTGGGTCGACCTGAGAACTGTTTGTGATCTAAAAAATAATTCCACATTGGGGGATTAAACCCACCATCTAGAGGGACATTGCGTAGAGTAGCACTGAGCTACCCTCACTCTCATTATCAGATGAAGGGTAATAATAAAGTCAAAGGAAATTCACATCAAGCACATACAAAAAAATCAATATACATTAAAATCTCACACACTGTTTAAAAGTCATTCTGCTGAAAAAGATGTTAACATTTAATGACAAAATATCACAAGCAGAAGTAAGGTAGTTTAACAAAACACAACAATAAATTCAATCAATGTTTTAATCAGAAGAGCTTCATAACTGATTGATAGGACCATCACCACTGCACTTTGGTGAGTAACCATGTGTGCTTCGATCTCTTTCTTACACCGGAAGATCTCAGCTGCAGTCCACGAACTCCGTAGCACCGATGAGGGTCCTCGATGTAGTTTTGAAGATGGTGAAGATATTTTGTCTGAATTTTATTTTAATCTTTTTCTAATGAATTTTGCGCACGGTGGATTTTAGTCTGCTCTTCTTGGTTTTTGAACTGCCAAGGGTTCTCTTACGTGCTCAAATTGAACACGGAACCTACATTTTATCGTCCGTCTCCAATAGGACTTGGAACTCGAACTCACCTACACTGAGATCAGGGATCTTTGGAAAAAATATTCCAATGGCTCCACGAGGGAGCGAACTGGTTACCTTTGACACCAGAAGCGAGCATCTAACCACTACGCTACAGAGACCCCATAAGAGCTTAATAAATCTTGATAGAATCCTTAACAAAGAATACAAGATACATGTATAGCAAAATATGATGGCGGTGTAAGAAATTATGTCAAACAGAAAAATAATATAACACTTATCTGAAAAATAAAAGTATAACAAAAAATATGACAGTAATATAAAAAAAACTGGAAGAAAGAAAGAAACAGTATGTGACTGTGAGAAAGAAGGTAATACTAATTGTACCAACACATGAATGTAGTATGTTAAGTTACATCAGACATTAGAGGGGGGGTCTCTGTGACATATAGTTTAGGTTCTCGCCTCTCGTTTCAAAGGTGCTCGTTTCGCTCCCTCATAGTCATCTGGATATTTTTCCAGAGATTCCTGATCTCTGTATAGGTGAGATTAAGTTACTAGTTCTATCGGAGACAGGCGATAAAATGTAGGTCCAGTGTTCAAGCTGAGCATGTAAAAGAACTCTTGGCGGTTAAAAATCGAGAAGAGCTGGATGGAAAACCGCTGCCAGCGCAAAATTCATCAGTAAAATAAAAAATAAAAATGCCTACAAAATATTTTTATCATCTTCAAAATTACATGGAGGACTATCGCCGGTGCTACGGGGTTGTGCACTGCTGCTGAGATCTTCCTGTGTAAGAAAGGGATTGGAGCCCTCATGTTTATTCACAGAAGTGCAATGATGATGGTCCTAGTTATCAATCAATCAATCAGACATAGAAATGTAGCGTCTTATGTTCCAACAAACAGGTAGATATGATATGTAGCGTTAAGGTCAAGTCAAGCATAGGAGTGTAATGTGATAAGTTACATCAGGAATAAGTATTTAGTGTGCTCTTCAATGGGTTGCAAGGTAGCATATAGATGAATATATTGATTTTCGCTCACAGATCTTTCATTGCCATGGTATAGTTTTACTGCAGTGTAACCTATTATATATATTTAATTAACTGAAAATGAACATCATGGCATATCCTTTACAGAATTTCGCTATCAACCACAGTAACGAATAATCGATTTTCTAGGTACCACTTATACGTTCAGTCTTCTACTTCTTACACTCCATGTCAACCACTTGTTAACTCTGTGTGATTAGTATGTGATCTGAGCCTAAGAACGATTGTACATTGTGCATGTTATGCACCTACAAGTAGGCCAGCACATTCGATTTCTGTGATGCTTTTTTTTTACTAGGGTAGCTTCCCTAGGTCCTACATCATTTGCCTCTTACGACATGCCCTGTAGGTCGCACTGATACGATTCTTTGCTTCCCTTGCAGGCTCCGGCACCATACAGGCAATACTTTCAGTAGTTTGCCATTGCTTTATGAGCGGTGAGGTCTATTTTTACAGTTCGTAAAAATCCACTGCAATCAAATTTGCTTCCAAACTGCCGGCCGCGGAGTTTAAACCAGGTATGCTTGGGTTGTGATCGAGCTCACTACCGCTTAAGCTACAGACGCCGACATATATTTAATAACAATATTGAAATAGTGGTCTGGAGGGAATAATAATGAAGGGTAAAGTTCCTGGAAGATGAGGTAGAAGTCAGCTAAGGCGCCGTGCAACAGAACATTATGGAAGCCTTACACATTATGATAGAGGAGGCTGGAGAACTGGCTATAAATCAAGAGTCTGTTAGGTGGCTTGTGATGAAAGTTGTTTTGTAAAGGATATGCTACATGAATAATGAGACAATACAGCTATGGTTATTGTCATACCACCATTAATGAAGGGGATAGACGCAAGCCCTCAACAGATGCTCTGAGGTCTTCAATTGTGCCTGTAGGGGTAGCATTTGTTGGACTCAGAGGTCTGATTGCCACTATTATTTTCCTTCTGCTCTCTTCACCATCTGGAACAAAACAATACATCCAGTTAACACTTTATTTATTTATTTTCTTTCTCTAAATTCATTTCCAGGTCTTCTGAATTCAACCACAAAAACCCTTTCACACCGGAAGTAATTAATCATTATAATATTTCCTTCTTGCTGCAAATAACATAGCTGCACTTGCTTTGTAGGCTTGTGGTCCCAGAATCTTCTTCTTTTTAAAACCCCAGAAATTATGAATTTTCATTTTTTTTTCCTATAGTGCAATGGAGAGAGTACCAGGCTTTCTTTAAAACCCAGAAACCTCCAACAGCTCCAGGTGTGTAGTGCTATGCTTAGTGCTGTGGAGACTCCTACACAGGTAGGGTTGGTCCCAGGATCAAATTCTCTTGCCAGAGTGGGATGTTTTTCCGAACATTATGAATGACTCCTAGGTCCACCAAGCCTTAATCGAGTACCAGAGAAACACTAGGAAGTAAAGGTAGCTGATGGGATGTTAAACATATCACCCATTGTGTGCTATTGGTTGAAGAAAATGACAGGCCCAACAATGCATTCCTCAACCAATATATCTTATGGTATGAAAATGGGTTCTTTACTTTATTATACTTATTTTTCCTTTCTATATGCACACAATAATAACAATTAGATTTTGCAATTGGAGTGAAAATACATTTAAAAGAATTCTTGATCGAATTACCAGAGCTGATATACTATGGAATTTTGACGGTAAAACCAAAAGGCAGATCAATGACAACTTGGCGGAGAATTGTGGTGGAGCACAACAAATTATAGCCTTAGACCAAGCAAAGTGGAGACATTTATCAAAAAAGTATATATTTTGTTGGATGTGACCAGTACTGGTAGTCTCTTTATAGGTCACTAGCCCATATGATGAGGAGGGGAGGTTTAGAACACATTGTGACAACCGATCAAATTGAGGGTAGACGAGACAGAGGAAGACAGAGAGAGAAAATTGTGGATAGCCTGACTTCATGCACGGTAGAGCGTCAACATCTGAGTTGATAGCAAACACCAATGACAGAGATTTTTGGAGATCTATGATCGCCAACGCCAGCCGGCACGGCACCTGATGATGATGAAGCCCATACACAACCCCAATTAACACATGTTGCATACACAACATATGGAAAAGGCCATCCATGCAGAAGGTGGATCTCAGAGATAACAGAGGTGACAAAAAACACTGTTTATGAAGCGCACATAAAGACCCGTTCTATAAATCTCTTCTTATCCTGACACTGTGAGGCAAAACAGGATATGGGGAAAGAAGAAAGACATACACAACATGATAGTGTGCAGAAACCTTTTTTTCTTCCCTGCCCAATAATATACTTTTCAATACACATGGGAGATTGATAGAAATATTAGTTACATTTTATACTCATCAACTAAAAAGTCATCCCTCTAACCACAAGCAATGATCTTAGTATATTCTTCAGATTATATTCTCTATACTCTACACAGGAAGGTGTGTGTGCTCAGGACCAAGCAGACGTGTTGATATTATCACAATCATCACGTCCCATGTCTGCCGGTATAAGTGATCATATCTCTCCACAACTCTCTCTCTCCTTGGTGCAGTTTATCGGTTCTGACACCAATCTCTTGTTGAACGACAATATCAAATCATCTAACATCTTCTTATTATACTTTCCTTGATATCTCCTCCACTGTACAAATCTATCTCCCTGTTAACCATTGTTACCAGATGCTTCAATCCTCCTCTTCACATTATGTGTTCACAGAACATTGATTGAACATCGAAAATCGTGGCATATCCTTTACAGGACGTACCCATCAACCACAGTAAACGAGTTGTTGATTTTCTAGACACCACTTGTTCGTTCAGTAGTTTGCCATTGCTTTCTGAACGGAGAGGTCTATTTTTACCTTTCGCAAAAATCCCACGGAAATGAATTTGCTTCCACACTTGCCCGTCGCAGAGTTTGAACAAGGTACGCTTGGGTTGTGATCGAGCTCACTAACGCTTAAGCTACAGACACCCACATTGATTGCCTTATTCTTATTCCTTTGATCAGGTTTCGCTGTGTTCGCCTCTTTTAAAACCTTATCATTTGTCTTTTTTTGTTGTTTATGGGAATTTAAAACATTCTTTTGTAAAACCACATCTCTGTGGCTTTCAGCAATCTTATTAGCTGTTTCTTCATTGTCCATGATTAGTGGCCATACAGTGTGATTAGTGGCCATACAGTCTCAGTTTGGAATATCTTCATTGCACTCCGGACATGTCCATAGTTACTCCGATCTCCTTCGCAATATCTCCAACATCGTCCAGTGACTGACTGTACCAGTTTGATTTTGATTGATGAGCCTACTCATATACCTGTTGTGTTGTTCTTTTCTAACCATACAGAAGCCATGACAATCTTCTTCTTTGCATTCGTTCTTTACTACCAATTTTAATCACTCTTTGTGATATGTTTGATATTTGCCAAGAACATGTATACGTTGCACATTGGTTTGGTAGGCCCCTTTTTTTTTTCTTTTTCTTTTTTTTCTTTTGTCCGCTTTCAACTCAGACGAAGTTTCATCTCTGAAACTGATTTTTCGTGAAAATCCGTTTTTTCCAATTTCTTACAATGGCAGCCGTGTGCTCAATGTACTCGTAATTAGTATTCCTCGCCATACAGGCAGATTTTCTCCGACTCCAGAGGTACTCACGTTATCGTCCTGAGTAAGACCAGGGGACTCGAACAATTGCCGGACAGTAAGTTCGAACCCGAGCTATGAGGTGTCTCACAGCTAGCAGGCCGAGCTACTATCAACTACTCTAGGCAGTCCCCGGTGGCCCTAAACGCATAGACTTCTACACGTTTAGGACATGTGCATCCGATTTCAGCCAAACCTCCTTAGGTGCCTCTTACGATATGCGTGGCAGGTAACAGTGGTTCTATTCTTTACACCCCAAATTTGGGCCCCGGTAACCACTCGGGCGGCCATGACAATAACTCTTACATCAGATAGTGAGACCACTTACCTGAATCCGAATCACTATCACTTGAATACCAGCTACTTTTATCACCATTATCTGAACAAAGTTAAGGTATCTATTCAATGATACACAAGAAAATATTTCATCAAGTGTGTTTTTCTATCAGGTAGAACAATACATTAAACACAGATTTCAAAGTGCACTATCTTTTCTTTCTTTTATTGTCACACTGATACTGGGTTGTTGTCCAGTGTCGTGGTTTTTCTGTTTTTGTTTTGGCTTGGGTGATAAGTTATTTTTTAATTTTGACAGGATTTTGCTATGCCATCTAACCATCTTTTTCATGGTTTTCCTCTCGCCTTCTTTCCTGATCTTATGTTGTAGAAGAATCTTTATACAGTGAAGTTTGTTGCATTCTTATTAAGTGGCCGAACCACTTCATTCGAAGTGCCCATAAAACATAGACCATCAAATGTTGCTAACAAAATGTGAATGAATGTTTAGTAGATACAAAAACAACTGGCAATACACTGTATCACAAATGTGGACATGAGTTAGCACTGACAGCCTCCTCTATGATCAATCAGATCTAGCACAATGTTATACAGTATAACTCAGTAGATGGGGTACTACAAAGTAGTGTCCTTTTTGTAAAATCTTACTAGTGGTTCATCTATACAAGCGTGTCTTACTGGACAATAGTCATGCACCATCTGAGGATAAAGATTATATATGCATAGTTTTCTGACAAATGACACCCATCATAAAGGTGCAGTGACACAGGGATGAGATGATCATCTTGCCTTGAACATTTGTATAGAATATAGCAGAGCTTGGCATGACCAGCATGAGGAACTAAGGAGTTTGTGCAATACTCTCGGCAGGTGGCATGCCATTTCTGGGGATTGAGTGACTGAGCTATATGGGGTAAAACCCTGCGCAATGATGTCAATCCTTCAGCTTTTTTTTTTTTAATCAATGATTCTACATTACATAATACAAAGTGAGATGCATATGTTTCTTGCGAAACCTCATTCTGTTGCTGATGTTGTCAATGAATCATGTTAAATTTTTCCATAGTAATCAAAGGATACTCTCCATGGGATGCTCAGGTCGTATTCTGTACCCTTCCTCATCTACTTCAATGTTCTGATACAATAGAATAAGTAAAACATGATGTTAGTATGACACTTCAAGCACAGGCTTGAGCAATGTACAAGTCTATACAAAATTAAACATTATAAACTTCAAGCAGATGCCATAAAAGTGACTCTCCTATTTCTTATGTTTAAGGAAGAAGTGTTAGCATAGCTGTTACTGCACTTATTTCACAGGCATATGACTCTAGGATCAAATTTCCCAGGGAAGTAGGATTTTTCGATCGCAATAACTCTCAGGCCAACCCAGCCTCAACTGGGTATTAGAAAAGCACTGGGAATTTAATGAGGCTGACGTTATGTTGACCACATTACACAATGAGATGGTCAATGAAAACTACGGGCCTAACACTGTATTCCCCAATATACTCATGGTATGAAAAAGGTTCACTTCATACTAGCTGAGAAATTCAATAATAAATTTATCAGCATTTACAACAGTCATTTTGTCCAATACATACACCAATCAACATACAAGTCATCTAGTCCAATACATACACCCATCAAGATACAACAGTCATCTTGTCTAATACATACAACCAATAACATACAATAGTCATCTTGTCTAGTACATACACCCATAAAAATACAACAGTCATCTTGTCCAGTTTAAAAGGATCTTAAAGCCGAAGGATTGACTTCATTGCACCGGGTTTTACCCCATATGGCTCGGATACTCTCCACAGAAATGGCACACCCCCTGCCGAGAGTATTGCACAAGCCTGAACTTCATAGCTCCGGCAACAATCCTAGGGTCTCTGGAAAAAACTGCACCTGTGAACAGAACAGTGCGGTCTGGATTCGAACCCATGACCTTTGACTCGCAAGCCAAAGGGCTTAACCATTCAGTCACAGAGACCCCCTATTGTGTCCAGTATGATCAGTTATTAAGCTGTTTGGAACCCTTGGTGAACTAACAAACACACCAACATGCAGAGAACCAGACTTATTGTGTAGACATTGAACAACAGCGAATGAGAAGTAGAAGATCAGTTATTGACTATTGAATCTCAAGCTCTACATTCATATTGTATTTATTTATCTATCCTATGTCTGTCTATCTATCATATGTCTGTCTGTCTATCATATGTCTGTCCGTCCATCCATTCATCCATCCATCCATATATCTATCAAACTGAATAAGCAGGCTAAAATTATTATAAAAATGTAACTTACAGCTTCTGGATTATCAGCATCCCTGTAGAGATAATAAATAAAAGCAGAATAAATAAAGACAAATGTATTCATGATACGTTCCCCATCACATGATTCTTCCTCTTCTTCTGCACTCGCCCGCTGTGAATTCAGGCGTTAACTATGACGCCTGGTATGGCGCTTCTGACTGATGTTTGCATAAAAACCTGCTTTACCATTTGACTGGTGTCCCTTGCCATGCAGGCGGGCCTTCGCCGACTTCAGAGGTTCCCATCACATGATCAATGGTCTCATTTGCCATTTATAAATTATTTGTTTGTGTGTTTCAAGATTTGTTTCATCAAGATTTTGAAAACTGCATATGATCATCAGCAGTCATTGTTTTACAACCTGTAAGTTAGTTCTAGTACTAGAAGGCAAGGTACTTTGATGATGCTCATTGATACAGCAGCCAAAGTAGTGTTCACCGTGCTCATTCCGCCACTAGATTGCCTGTATGATGTTCACCTGCCCAGATTTCTTGTTATGTTCATTCCGTGCCACCAGAATGCCTACTATGTATATTCCCTGCCACCACTCTACAATCTACATTCCCTACACTGACAGGTTGCTTGTATGTCCATAGTTTGATATTATCCAATAGCATGATGAAACAATCACTTTAGCAGCACAAGGAAACAATCTCTCTTACATCAGCACATGGAAATGACATGTTTGACATATCACAAAGAGCTAAGCTAGATAATCTATTGTTTCCCAGGAGGATGATGGAATTGGTTGTCCACTCTTGCTGTTAAGTGAGGGTTGGAGCTTTAATTTGCATTCCAGAACCAGATGAGTCGCCTTGTGTTATATCCGTGTTTATGTAGTGTTGTCTTCATATTGTCTATCCATCTTTTTCTTGGTCTTCCCTTGGCTCTAGTACCCGATCTCTTTTATTGTATGCTGTTATTGGTAGTTGGTTGTATTTCATTCTCATTAAATGTCCAAACCACTACATTTGTTGTCTTTCAATGTATTCGGTGCATGAAGTTATGCCCACTCTGCTTCTGATGTTCTCATTTCGTAGTCTATCTTTCCGGGTGACCACCACTGCCTTCCTCAAGCATTTTATTTCACATGTGGTGATCTTTCTTTGGTGTGTTGCTGTCAGATACCAAGTTTGGCACTGGTAACAAAGTGTTGGTAGAAAAATAATTTTTATCATCTGTCTTTTCACTTTCATCTTGATCTTTGGGTGTTGTAGTAATGGTGCCAGTGGTAACTCACTTCTTTGATCTTCTCTATTTCTCTATTGAGTTTTCCATCCTCTGTGAAAATGCTGCCTAAATATTTGAATTCATATACTTGCTTTACTCTGGTGCTGTCTATTTGTATGTTTGCTTGGCGTTCTGCTGATTTTAGGGCTAGATATATCAAACATAAAAAACCTGATTTCAAAATGAAAGCGATCAGGAATTTGATATCTATGATAATCCACCAAATATCATTACTTACACAGAATCAGTATCCTTTTCATTCTTCTCTTTCTTGCTTGGTTTTTTCTTCTTTTCCTTTCTCTTAGTTTTGTTTTTCAAAAACCCTGCAATACAACAGATTGGTTTTATTTAAAAATGATCAGATTAAAAACCAAACTGGAATTATCAAAAAATCTGTCACATTTAATACAGGATGTTCAGTCCACTTTCAGACTCTGCAATCTATAATATTTCAATATGATTAGATTATTTATAGAAATCCAGAGCAGATCCTCTAAATTAAATTTATATATATATATATATATATATATATATATATATATATATATATATAAATATAAATATATATATATATATATATATCAGTTTTTATAAAAGATTAAGTAATTATATAACTAATAAGCTTCTGGTGATATAAAAAAAAAAAAAAAAAGCAGTAATAAAGGTAAAAGATAAAACCATAAAGTATGATAATTCTACATAGTACAGTAACAGACTAAATCAACCATTATTGCTTCATTGATAGGACTATCATCATTGCACTTCAGTAGTAACCATGTGTGCTCCAATCTCTTTCTTACACAGGAAGATCTCAACAGCAGTGCACAAACTCTGTATCATTGGGAGGGTCCACGATGTAATTTCAAAGACGGGAAAAAATGTTGTCGATTTTTCTTTCATCTTTCGATGAATTTCTGAAAGGGCAGCAGCTTTCCAGCCTGCTCTTCACAATTTTGAACTGCAAAGTGTTCTTTGATGTGCTATGCTTAAACACAGGACTAACATTTTATCGTCAATCTCCAGTAGGAATAGAAACTTGATGTTACCTACACTGAGATCAGGGATCTCTGGAAAAATATCTAATTGCTCCACAAGGAGCAAACCGAGTAGATTTGTACAGAGGTGAGCACCTAACCTCCACGTAATAGAGACTCCACAGAGAAACATTTAACAAACAAACATTTATTCTTCTTCTTCTGCATTCTCACTAGATTGGGATTTGGATTCTCTAATAAAGGCAGCCCTCTGCCTCAGATTATCAGCCATACCATACAGTTTGTCTTGGACGCTAGTGTAAGTAGGCCACCTCTTTCTTCTCAAGTCTGCATACTGGGGCGTAGATATCTTCTTCTGCATTCTCACTAGTGGGATTAGATTCTAAAAAGCACGTCTTCTCAGATACAGCCATCAGTTTGTTTGCTGTTAAGTAGCCACTCTTTCTTCTCAGGTCTGCATACTGGTGGCATTTCTGTAGGATATTTCTGTTGTCATACTTCTAGCTCACCATGTTGTGCCTATCTAATTTAGTGCAGGTGTGTCTCATTCTGTGTGACCGTCGGAGAGATATAGTTGTCTGGTCTTCCCAAATATCCTCATTTGTGTGTGAGTCGTTTTGACCTAGGGTTTTTTATCGGTCATCTTGGCACGCCCTAGTGTCATCCGTCTTCTCTGCAGGAGGCATTTTCTCTCAGTTAGTCTGACAGTTGACCTAGATCCTAGCGTGTCACATGCAATCCAGATTTCAGCCTAAACTCTTCCCCTTGAGTGCGCTCTTACTGGAATCGGGCAGATTGCGAAGGTTTAACAGTGGTTCTGATCTGTTAGCTACCATCCCAAGATTTGGGAGCTCCTAGGGATGATACTCTAACTCCTTGGTAGTAGAACATTTATTCAAATGTTGGTATTTAAAATACAAAACAAAGAAAACTGGCTGATGCTACAAATAAGAATAAGAAAATTGAAGTATTTTGGACATATAAAAAGACAGGAAGGGCTGGAAAAGAAAGACCATCATGGAAAGAGGCATCCCAGCAAAGAGAAGAAAGCATTCCAGCAAAGAGGAGAAGAGGAAGACCATGGAGAAGATAGATTCAAGATGTAACTGATGGTTTGAGCATGACTGCTGCAGAGGCTGGACATCTGGCCTATGAGAGGCAGAAATTCCAAAGGACTGTTAAGGTGGCAAAGTTCTGCTCAGGAAAAGCTATTTGATTATGATGATCAAAACAACAAAAATATTGATCAAGTCTGTTACTGTACTTTGGAAAAACTACCTCACTTTAACTCCTTATGATCCAAACGCCAACTACGTGGCTTTGGGTTGGACACCTTTTTTAACTAGGGGCCACACTAAAGGGCCTTTTTAATTCTAAAAACAAATGGCTTGTAAAAACATGGCTGTTGCCCTGGTCCACTAACAGTTAATGTGTTTTCATATTTCATATTTGTTATACACAATTTTGCTGCAGTTGACATCATTATCTGTATAAGCAGTAATAAGCAGGACATGGAATATATATTCTATTATTCTAAGTTACTTACATTATGCAAATAGTTTATTATCAAGTAGCAAAAAAAAAACATAAATAACATTAGCATTTATCAATTATGAAGCTACATTCACATGTTTATAACATAAGTACTTGATTGTATATATCTTGTACCGCTATATGTTACATAAGACCTGCAAGTAATTTTTCCATACTACTCTAACCTAAACAACTTGTTAAATCTCTTCTACGGAATTGAGTCAGATATTTATCACCTTTGTAATTAAATTTCATTTGTAGTTTTCTCTAGAGCATAGGCCCCAAACTTTTCCGGGCCACCACCCACTTTGCAAGACATACATTTTGTAACCCCCCTCAAATTATAACAGTTTTGTTCATTCCAGCAATTTGATTTTTTTCAACGTAAATAAACTAAAAAAGGGTGCAAAGCATTGACTTCATTGCACCGATTTTCTCCATATAGCTCCGTTCCTGTCAGCGGAGATGGCATGTCAGAGCATTTTCCAAAGCATGAACTCCGTAGCTCTGGCAACAATCCCAAGGATCTCATTAAAAAATTCACATGAATCTCAGTCCGGATTATATTTTTATATATATTATTAATTTCTTCTATAAGGAGCCACCAACCCCTAGATAGTCTGAATGCCCCTGAATGCCCCCAAATGCTTCGAACTCACTATAGCCCCCTAGAAAGCTTCAGCTCCCCTGGGGCGGTACCCCACTTTGGGAACCTATGCTCTAGAGCGTTCTTTTTCTTTCTTGGCTAATTTGTCTCCAACTTCAGTACCTGCTTTGTGATTCTTTGATCATTTCTTCCAGAGTATGTCCAACACATCTTAAAACAGTAGTTACTGGTGATTGACCAGAAATTTCTCTAATTTCATCACCTCTCAAGAGTCGTCCCATTTAATGTTCATTAAGTTTCACAGACATCTATTTTCAAATGCCCTCAACTTTCTATATCTTTTGTCATTTTTCGACTCTCACTGGCACACGTTAGAATTGATACAACAATGGAATTAAAGAAATACTTAACAATAATATGTATAAATCTAATTGTATCTTTTATCTATATCAATGTATGTGGTAGCACGATTTAGGAAAGAAAACAATGACATAAAAATGTGTATATATATATGTTACAGTTTAGAGAAAACAACTAAACATCATGCTTAGAAGTAAGTATACTAATAAAATATGTGTCCAAATGTTAGAACAAAAACAAAAAGGAAACAAAAACCCAGCTAAAAGTAGTAAACAAATATTAATAAAGCACACAGGCATGAGCACAACCAAAACCAGAGCATATATCAGATCATAAACAAAACATATATTTAAGAGTGAATATATGTTATCATTACATAATGAAACAAGCAAACAAATATAAAGATTTCATCTTTGTACAAGTAATACTATACAATCAACTCTAATATGTTGAGTTTTTTCCTGGAGAATGACTACAACTGAAAATACTGACTTTCTTAGTCAAAGTTAGGCGATGTACAGAAACCTACAAATCTGAGGTGGTCAGAGTGGATCATATCAGATCTGGAGAAAACAGAGGGGAGGCTGCGGTGATACTTAATAAATTGACATTTTAGGACAAAGACATGTATGTATGGTATCATATAAGCAAGCAAAATGAATAAACAAATAATAGTGACTTGATTATTCATTAGTCAAAGTTACTACTTCTTCTTCTTGACGCTCCATATTGACCACTTGTCAACCACTCTGTGTGATTTGTATGAGATCTGAGCCTAACAGTGATCGTGCGTTAAACCAGTTATGCATCTATAAGTAGGCCAGCACATCTGATTTCTGCGCTGTTTTTTATTTACTAGGGTAGCACCCCTAGGGCCTACATCAGTCGCCTCTTACGACATGCATTGTAGGTCACAGTGGTACTATTCTTTGCTTCTCTTGCGGCCCCGGCACCACACGGGCGAGTCAAAGTTACTAATATATATCTATATTTTTTTTTTAAAAAGAACTGCAACTTATCACTACAATTTGTATTTATTTTTAAATTCAGTATTCCTAATAGGTGGACGCCTGTAGCTTAAGCGGTAGTGAACTCAATCACAACCCAACTACCGGTTCAATCTCTGCGCTGACAGTTTGAAGCAAATTCGTTTACGTGGGATTTTTACGAAAGGTAATAATCGACCTCACCATTCAGAAAGCAATGGCAAACTACTGAACGTATAAATACCAGATAGCCATACTTCACCTCCGGACGGTCACAACAGAATGAGACACCACCTGTACACTAAATTCAAGATAGGCACCAACAACCTGTGCCCCTGTGGCTTAGCGAGTATGACAACAGAACATATCCTACAGAACTGCCAGCAGTATGCAGACCTGAGAAGAAAGAGGTGGCCCACTTACACCAGCGTCCAAGACAAACTGTATGGAGTGGCTGACAATCTGAGGCAGACAGCTGCCTTTATTAGAGAATCTGAAATCCCAATCTATTGAGAATGCAGAAAAAGAACAGAGAACACAGAAGAAGAACATATAAGTGGTGCCTAGAAAATCAACGACCCGTTTACTGTGGTTGCTGGCTACGTCATGTAAAGGATATGCCACTATTTTCAATTTCTAATAGAATATATTGATGAAATAGTTTCAAACGCAATATCAGCTTTCTAATGCAGTTTCTGTAACTAAACCATTGCTATAGATATCGGTTGTTTGCCTGAATCAAACTTCTGATAACCTGAGGGAATATTGTCTAATAGGACACACATGTGTATAGATGGGTTACTAATAGAGAATTTACAAATATAAAACCTCACTTTATAGTACCACTTATATCTTCTTCTTCTTCTGCATTCTCACTAGATTGGGATTTCGGATTCTCTAATAAAGGCAGCCGTCTGCCTCAGATTATCAGTCATACCATACAGTTTGTCTTGGACGTTAGTGTAAGTGGGCCACCTCTTTCTTCTCAAGTCTGCATACTGGGGGGTAGATCTGTAGAATATAATTTCTATGATTTCTGTTTCCCTGTTTGTGCCCTTCCACTCGTGATGGTAGGTCTGACATTCTTACTGCATGGCTAAATCTCCGAGGCAGATTTCCGATCATAGAATCTGTTATCCCATTCCTCATTGTGAGGGTCGTTGCACCATGTTATGCGCCTTATGGCCTGGTGCATCCGTTTTCTGCAAGCATTTGTTTAGGGTTAGCATTCCCTAGCGGACACATGCATCCGATTTCAGCCAAACCTCCTTAGTCGCCTCTTACGACATGCGTGGCAGGTAACAGTGTTTTTATTCTTTACACCCCAAATTTGGGCCCCGGTAACCACTCGGGCATTGTTACTGCCTGTAATACAGCTTTTTACGGTGGTGTAGGACAAGGGGAACTCGAGCCTGTGCGCATATATGGTCGCATGGCTAATGCAGTTGTCGTGAAACCATTCAGGTTAGGATTTTTTCTGTATGCCCCCATCAGAAAAAAACTCCATAGACTTACCGGTGATTGAACCCAGGTCTCCCGAATGGGAGTCTGCACTCTAAATCCATTTGGCCAGGTGCTCCACAGTAAAAGGACAAGCAACAGAAAACAATGATGAGCAGGTAAGAGTGGCAGGACAATAAATCAAAAGCACCAACTGGCAGATAAGAGTAGCAGGATAATAAATTTAATGCACAACCGGGCAGGTAGAAGTAGCAGGATAATAAATTAAATGCACAACCGGGCAGGTAGAAGTGGCTGGATAACTAATTTAATGCACAAACGAGCAGATGAGAGTTAAAGGACAATTAAGTGAAACAGGTAGTACAGCACGGATGGAACAAAAATGTCAAAATAAAAAGGCAGTAAAACTTCCCACAAGTGCAAGTATACCTTGCCCACACTGTACAAGAACATTTCAAGCCCGTATCGGGCTCACTAGTCATCTACGCACACATAGACAAACATAACGCAACTACATTCCCTTGGATTAAAATTTGTGTGGTCATCATCACCAGGGATGGATGAGCAATCAATGGAATTGAAAACAACCAGCAAGTAAAGGATAACAGTAATAAAGGAGGCAAATTAAATGATGCATTTATACTTCTTTTATTTTCAATAGGAGAATGTAAGTAACTACTGTGAGCGTCTGTAGCTCAAGAGGTAGTGAGCTCAATTACAAACCCTGGTTTGTAAAATGATGAAATTACCTGGTTCAAACCCCACGGTGGGCAGGTTTGGAAGCAAATTCGTTTCTGTGGGATTTTACAAAAGGTAAAAATAGACCTCACCGTTCAGAAAGCAATGGCAAACTACTGAACGTATAAGTGGTGCCTAGAAAATCAACTGCTCGTTTACTGTGGTTGATGGCTACGTCCTTTAGGATATGCCACGATTTTTATTGTTCAAGTAACTACTACAGATAGTTTCCTTGGAGGAAACCTGACACCAAAGCATTGATGTGCTCTTGTAGTAGTTGCGTATGGTATATTAATTAGATTAATTATAAGCAGACACATCAAACAGGGTCAGAGAAATGTGAATAAAAATGTATGAGGTATATAGGAGACACACAAAGCACAAACCAAAGCACTACATCATTTCAGATGTCTTATAAATTAATCATCCATCGCATCTTTTACATATATATTACTTATCCTACCACAAAACCATAGTCAGCTGATTAACTATGATCCAGTTAATAGTTATTATAGTAGGATTATTGCAGAGCGAAATGGAGCATACAGGGCAACTACTTCCAGTATGAAGATGGAGGTTGTGATCATTACTGCTGCTCTCCATTGGCTCTCTGGAACTGCGATATTGTAGTTGTTTCTGACACTCAGTCTATGCTTCAGAAGATCCAGAATGGCAGGTCGCAGTATGAGTGGATGTTGTCTATAGAGGTTTCTAACCACAAGAGGCTCACGTGGATCTACTGTCCCTGGCATGTGGGTGTTCATGCAACGAGGCGGACAGGCTTACATCAAAGCCATCAATTGTTGGAGAGTTTAGGATGGATAAGGGGATGTTCTTCAGTCTCTTGGCGACCTACTGTTGGATGAGGACACTAAAATTGACGTTGAATCAATCCAATGATTTAAGGAGTTTGAGGTAGCCCATTGTACAAGTAGAACTGGATGACTGAGGGGCAGAGTGAGGATTGTGTTTAACCAGCGAACCACAGGAACCATCAGTATGCATACTCTTCAATACCTGTTGGGAGACTGAGCACCTAAGGTCTGCCCAGAGTGCAATGACATCAGTTAAGCCATAACCAATAACTGGTAATCCATTGCTCCATTGCTAAAACAGAAAGCTGATCACTCAAACAAAAACCCTTGTATATGTTGCACTAGAAGTTGCAGCTTCTACATGTGGTGCCTTCAAAGATTTCTTGGCATTAGGTAGCAAGATGAGATCATCAACAATGAGTTGTTGGTAAGAACCATATTTTCAATGCTTAGTCTTTCTAAACTGAGATAGATGGACACATTCGAAGAATGGAGCATACTTGAACGTCACAATACCTCCTCCATAGAGAATAGAGGGATTTGTGGCTACCCTCTACTACACTGATAAGGATGTGTGCAATAAGTGATATAGGTAGTGAAGCTCTGCCGCATGAAGGCTCAGCCCGATGAAGGCTCAGCATGTTAACACATCACTCATCATGTGTCGCTGAATAATACGGTCCTAACACAGTATATTTTTTATATAACCACATATGGAATCAAAATGGATTCTTTACTATTCTTATTACAGTCTCAATGCAACATTGAACAGAAATAGGTAGTATAGATATTATGACACATTTATTAGTTACAACTAGTGAATTAATACAATGACAACAAGTGCACCATGACACCAAGTACATCATTGAACCATACACCAAGTGCCCATGACACCAAGTGCCCCTGACACCAAGTGCCCCATGACACCAATGCACTATCCATGAAGACTCATTATAAAATTTTTTTTCTGTCTCAACTCAGACGGTACTCTAAACTATTTTCGAAAACCGTTCACCAAATGGCACCATTGTAAATTACTTACATGGGACCGATGCTAATGTACTGCAATTGTATCTCATGACAGCAGTTTCTCCGACTCAGAGTACTCACGTTGCCTGAGTAAGACCAGGACTGAACAAATGCCGACAGTAGGTTGACAGCTATAGCCCCAGCTGCAGCAAATCAACTCTTCAGCAGTCCTATAAACACTTTAATATTGAATATACAAATAAATGATCTTGCACTATAACAAGTATTTTCTATGTATTGTTAGAAAAGTTCTGCCTACAAGTTTTCGTTGATGTTTCCATTTATTTTAAATAGAAGGAACTTGTTTCCAAAAGGAAATCTGAAGTAGTGCAATGTAGATAGATCAGTGGGAACATAAGCTGGGAACGTAAAGCATAGAGGTCCATAAAGACATCTCTCAGACTTCACAACAAGTGTAGTTTAGTGTAGAGATTTGATTGATTGATTGACTGATTGGATAGGACGATCATCAATGCACTTTGATGAGTAACCATGTGTGCTCTGATCTCTTTCTTACACAGGCAGATCTCAGCTGCAGTGCACAAACTCCATAGCACGATGAGAGTTCCGATTTAATTTAGAAGATGTTGAATATATTTTGCAGTAATTTAATATTCTGTTACATTTTATAAATCTAGCTACAAAATGGTAACTATGATTTATGTTTTTGGAGAGTTTAATTTTCATTTAATTTTGAAAGAGTTCTTCAAATTTGTTTAATAATGGGGAGATTTGTTTGTATATCTAAGAAAGTTAATATGGTGAATAACCAAAACCAATGTGCACAATGTGGATTTGCATCTTCTATTATTGAACTTGCTGTTCGTTTAAACATAAACATGAAATTTGAAATAATAAAAGCCAATACATAAAACAGAAGAAACTGCAATGTCAAGATAAGGAATAATACAGTTTACTCTAGCAATTATATATATATATAATGTTATTCTGTCAGAGTAATAAAGACATTCTAAATTGAAATTTACTTTTTTTGAGTTATATTTGTATCCATAAAGTTCAATGGACAAATTTATGTTTTAAATCAGTGTTTCCCAAAGTGGTCCACGGACCTCCGTGGGTCCGCGAGGTACTCACAGAGGGTCCTAAGCGCGTGAAGAAATATTATGACCTTCGATATTTCAAACAGAAAAATACATTTCAAAAGCATAGATAAAAACAGTGGTAAACTAGTTCCGATGCTAAGTCAAAGGACCAGACCGTGTAATGGCTGACAGGACAAAATGAAAGATCATTTGAAGTTTCCCGCAGTCTGAGAAATCGGAGCCAGCTTGACTGTTGGTGTGGTGTAATAATTACCCCATCGCTAGAAAATTTTCATATATAGAAACTTTTGGGTGTCCGCAGCAGCAAAATGTATTTAAAAGGGGGTCAGAGGTAATGCAAAGTTTGGGAACCGCTGTCTTAAACAAAATAATTGTCACAAATATAACTAGAATGTATCTATTCCTACTTTAAAGCAAAACCCAATGCCATAAACACAACAAGCATTTTTGTTAAAAAATGAAAACAAAAATAAATTGTAAAAAACATCAGGCAAGGAACAAGGGTAATGCAAGGAAAACAATAACCATTCGGGTTTTTATGGGGGGAAATTGTTGAAAGATGCATTACATGTACGAGATACACGTAGTTTGACACTGCGGCTCAAAGGCCCTGGCTGGTCAGTTAAAACTGGGCTCGGACTTCCGCTGGCTTCTGAAAACACATATATGCATTGTATTGTGGTGCATGGTTTGTATAACTGGGTGTTTCATTAAGGAGGGTGGGACAAAACTGAAAATTTTACAATTTCTAAAAGTGTATAGTTGTGTATTATGTAAGCATCTCATTCCTCTAACATTAATCACTCCACAAAATCAAAGTAACTAGAATGTAAGTTTTAGCTGAAACAATTAATGTCAAAAGCAGATACAAACTTTACCATTAATTTGAACAAACATAATCAGGATTATTTATCTTCTTCTTTTATTCACTCTCAGACATCATATTGAATATGTTCTAAGAAAGCAGTGGTCTGCCTCATGTTGTCAAGATCTCCATAAAACTTGTTCTGCTATGACACTTATGATCTTCTTCTTCTTTGCGTCTGTTTCTTTACACTCAATTTTAATCACTTTGTGATATGTTTGATCTTTGCCAAGAACGTGTATACGTTGCACATTGGTTTGTAGGCCCCTAAATGCATAGACTGCTACACATTTAGGACACATGCATCCGATTTCAGTCAAACCTCCTTAGTCGCCTCTTACGACATGCGTGGCAGATAAGTGGTTCTATTCTTTACACCCCAAATTTGGGCCCTGGTAACCACTCGGGCGACACTGATGATGATACCATCTGTTTTTCATATATTTTTCAAAAAGAAGATAAAATGCTTTGCTATAGACGCCATTTGCTGAGTATTCCTTGAGCAATATAGCCAAATGAGACGATTCAACAACACAAGAGAAACTTGCATAACTCAGAATCATCTTATAACTGTGACGCAGAATAAGAGCTGAATGAAAAAAAGAACACACAACACACACATGTAGAATCCAGACCTGTGGTTGGGGATTAGACTCTAGTCCCCTTTGCACACACCAGAGTGGTGCAATAACACACATCTGAAACTGTTGTCATCATTGTTTCTGGTGGACAGCTATTACATTACATTATTACATTACTGGGGTCTCTGTGGCATAGAGGTTAGGTGCTCATCTCTTGTGCCAAAGGTAACAGGTTCACTCCCTCATGGAGCCATCTGGATTTTTTCCAGAGATCCCTGATCTCAGTGTAGGTGAGATCGAGTTCCTAATCCTATCGGAGACGGACGATAAAATGTAGGCCCTGTGTTCAATATGAGCACGTAAAAGAACCCTTGACAGTTCAAAATCTAGAAGAGCAGGCTGGAGAGCCGATACCGGCAAATTTCATAAAAAAGATTAAAATTAAAACTCCTACAAAAACATCTTCACCATCTTCAAAATTACATCGGGGACCATCACCGTGCTACAGAATTTTTGCACTGCAGCTGAGATCTTTCTGTGTAAGAAAGAGATTGGAGCACACATGGTTACTCACCGAAGTGCAATGATGATGGTCCTATCATCAATCAACCAATAAAATAGACTACATGAGACAATAACAGAACTAAAGGGCAACATTGAGAGGTGATGAGAACAGGTTCAAAAGTGGCAACTATCACAGCATTTAAATAAATGAACAGAGCTGGGGAATGTGTCTTGAATGTCACAAATAATTTATTAGAATTTTACAAAAATATATTTTACTATCAATATTTGTAGTTTTGGTCTTTTAAAAATATTGTGTCTTTTATTAGTTTCACTGCACATCAAATTAGATATATGGAGGTCTCTGCGGCTAAGTGGTCCTTTGCTTTGCGAGTCAAAGGTCGTGGGTTCAAATCCAGACCACACCATTCTGTTCACAAATGCAGTTTTTTCCAGAGACCCTAGGATTGTTACTGGAGCTACGGGGTTTGTGCTTTGTGCAATACTCTCTGCAGGTGGCGTGCCATAGACTGAGGAGATAGACTGAGCCATATGGGGTAAAACCTGATGCAATGAAGTCAATCCTTTGGCTTTAAACCCTTTAATCAAATTGGATACACATATATTTGTATACATTACTGTTCACCCTTAATTATGATGACAGCATCTTATAACCAAACTAAAACCAAATTAATCAGATCAAGAATAAATAGTTTAAACTACAATCTGACACTTCTTGAGCAACAGTGACACAATATTTTGTATTTGTTTCACACTGATCAAACCTATCCACTATACTACAACTATATAAGCAACAACAGGTAAATTTAGCTTGAACTCAATCAACATTGATGGTAATCAGCTGATTTCCGGCCCCGAATTACTATACGATAAAGCATATGGCATTTAAGAGTGAGACAGAAATCAACGATGAAGCCGTGAAAAAATACTTAAAACAGAATATACTGTATCACAATCTGGTATAAATAAAGAGACTTTTGTCTTGTTTATGAACTCTAGTCATAAATAAATTATATATACAGAAACCATAGCAGACTATTATAAATAGTTTTAAGGGGAACTATATTAACTTCTTGGACCAAACGCCACACTAGTGGTTTTGGTTGACACCTTTTACCAAGAGCCACACTAAAGGGCATTTTTTATTATAAAAACAAATGACGTAATAACATGGCTTTTGCCATGGTTCAGTAAGAGTTAATAGTATAAAAATGTAAATTTTTAAAATACAGTATATTAAGAAAATTATGTGTTACAATATAGTTCTAATTGGAGAGTAGTGACCAATATGAGACAGAATATTTGATCACTGCCAACACCATTAAGCATGATGCTGGTAACAAGATAGTGTAATCTGCAACAGCAACTTCAGCAACCTTACTTACAACACAATATATGTAAAGTTGTTTACCTTGTCTCAACTTTTCATTAGGTGTATCCTTTTTGTCTGCGACTGGTTCTGGAGACAAAGCTCTGTTCACCATAAGGCTTGACAAGTCAGGTTCCACAAACTCAATGGGGCCTAAATTAATGTTTAAAATACAGACTTGGTTATTGAATCGATGTTATTGTATCGACAACATAGTACCTCAGGCAGATCCATATATTCTTCTTCTTCTTGCATTTGACCGCTATGAATTCCAGCGTAGTCAGGGCACCTGGTACTGGCACTTCTGACTGATTTTTGCATGAAGGCCTGCTTTCCTTATTATCAGTGTCCCCCGCCATACAGGCTTACCTTCTCCGACTTCAGAGGTTAGATCCATAAAAGTGTTGTGATAACATAGTGGTTAGTAGACTTGCTTCGTAGACTCATCACCCCGCCCCGATCAAATTTCTCTGTTGGAGTTAGATTTTTCCAACCTTAATAACTCTCAGGTCAACCCAGCCTTAATTGGGTATCAGAGAAACACTCAGAATTTGAGGCAGCTGTGTGATACTAGCCACATCACAAATTTTGTGCTGTTGGTTACAAGAAAAATGCAGACCTAACACAGTATTACCCAGTATACCTTCATTGCATGAAAATAAGGTTCTTTACTTATCTAATTAATTTCAGTCTTCTGTCTCACTGCACCAATCCAAGTACAGAAATCAACTGGCAAATGATTCTGTTATTTGTCAAGTACTATTTTAAGCAGTCTTTTGTAGTGACAAATATCTGTGATCTTTATTGATCTAGGTTGTTTACTATTCATGATTCAATCGATTGATTGATCCATCAACATTGTGCTATAATCGCTTTCTTACACAGGAAGGTCTAAGCAGCAGTGCACAAACTATGTAACACCAGCGAGGATCTCGGATGTAATGATGATAGTGAAAGTTTTTGTAGAGATCTTTATTTCAATCTCTTTAATTAATTATGCCCTGACAACGGTTTTGCAGCTGATTTGTATCAATTTTCATCTGCCAAGGGTTAGTTTACATGTTAAACTCAAACACAGGTCCTGCGCTTTATCATCCATTTCTGATATGATTAGAACTTAATCTCACCTACATTGAGATCAGGGATCACTGGAAAAATATCCTGATCACTCCACATGGGGAACAAACTGAGTACCTTTGGAGCTAGAGGTAAGCATTTTACCTCTATGCCCCATAGAACTCCTCCTGATTCACTCTCATGTAACATGATTGGCTCTACTTAACAGTGAAGACACAATATGCTTCATTACCTGGTTTCTCCTTTCCTGTTCCTTTCTTTTCAAGAAGGGTAGTTATCAACTTCTGGACTGCCATATCCTCACAGTTTTGCTTGAATTCTTTGTGAGCCTGACAAAGCACAATAAAATATACAATGTATTATATTCACACTAATGGATAACAAAACAAAGACACCCTATGGAAACCCTGAAACAAACTTTACTGAGAGAGGTAAGAAATATGGGAAGCAATTTCATAGAAAATTGATTGAATTGACCAAGAGCTATGGAGAGATTTCTTGCAGGCCCTATCTCCAATCTACATGCATACATAAATGTACACACACATGAGTATACACACAAACATACATAATGGTCTTTAGACTCAACTGTTATACACTTAGAATCTTGATTTAGTTGACTGATAGAACAATCATTATTGAACTTTGGGGTGGGGTCGCTGAAAGCAAAGTGAATAACTCTCTGAGCTAGTGATGTGTCGTGGAAATTTAGAGGTTTTTGAGACCAGCTTGGTCAATAATTCTGGCATGCGGTTTATACTACAAGAGGCCTTGATTCTTTACTTTGGGAGATAAATTACAAGAGCCTCTTCTTCTTCTCACCCTCCATATTGACCCCTTGTTAAACGACTCTATGTGATTTGTATGTGATCTGAGCATAAGGGCAAATGTTAGTTGTGCCAGTTATGTGCATACAAGTGTGCCAGTAATGTGTCTACAAGTAAGCCAGCACATCCAATTTCTGAGAATTTTTTATTTACTAGGTAGTTTCCTAAAATTGAGATATTTTGGACATATAAAAAGACATGAAGGGCTGGAGAAGACCATCATGGAAGGAGGCATACCGGCAAAGAGAAGAAGAGGAAGACCACGGAGAAGATGGATTCAGGATGTAACTAATGGTTTGAACATGATGGCTGCAGAGGCAGGACATCTGGCCTATGAGAGAGAGAAATTCGGAGGACTGTTGGGGTGGCAAAGTTCTGCTCAGGACAAGCTATTTGATGATGATGATGAGTTTCCCCAGGCCCCTACCCAGTCTCTGCCTCTTACAACGTGCCTTGTAGGTTGCAACGTTACTATTCTTTGTAACCTTTGCTGGTCCCAGCAACACATGTGCAACAAGTACCTCAAAAGTCAGAGTACGGTTAATCTGAATGATAGGATGTGGTGATATGGAAAACATGCCTTCCCGCAAAAATCAGTCGGAGGTGCAATATTATGCACCATGACTACACCAATAGTGAGCACACGAGAAAAAAAAAAAATTTGGTGAATCACTATGAGTTTCTATCTTATGTGTTTGTGTCTTTCTGACGCATGAGGATCTCGGTGAGGGTCACCACTGTCATTCTGAGAATGGTGAACGTTTGTAGAAATTATGTTTAATTAGTATTCATTATTTTTGTCCAGGCAGCAGCTTTCAAGTCCACAATTAGCAATTTTCAACTGCCAACTGTTTCGACAGTTCTGGATGCAATTTCTATTATGCCATTAAAGCAATCATGAATGTGAACACATAGGAGATAGTCATACACAAATGTGTGTAAGCATGCACATAGTTTAGTTGACAGATCATTATCACTGCAGATATAAACAATAAGTACAAAAGTGCTCTGATCTCTTTCTCAAAATGTCCCCTCAGGTTCGTGGCGACTAACAACACCAGTTCTGTGTTGGTTTACTAGTCATCTTTGGCTTCCAGCACAGCACTCTTGTCTGGCTAAACCCTGTTTAATATGAAATTCATATAAACCCACACATATGCATGCACATACAAAAAACACATGCTAAAAACACACCTGTCCCAACAAGGCAAGTTCATTTTCCCAGGATTTAGCAAAAGTGTCAACAAAATCCTTCATCTGACAAATGTGCTCCTCCTCAATTTCTTGGTAATGCTGCAGATACAACAAAGATGATATTCTAAATAATTCAAAATGAACTATAAGAAGACAATAACTGCATCCTTCTTCTTCTTCGAACGCTCCATATTGACCACTTTTTAACCACTCTCTGTGATTTGTATGTGATCCAAGCCTAAGAGTGATTGTACGTTGTGCCAGTTATGTGCCCATAGTTAGGCCAGCCCATCCGATTTCTATAATGCTTTTATTTACTGGGGTAGCTTCCTAGGCCCCTACCTCAGCCGCCTCTTATGACATGCCTTGTAGGTCGCAGTGTTACTATTCTTTGCTCCATTGCGGCCCCAGGAACACACGGATGGAACTGCATCCAAATATTATGTTTGATTAGGCACTCCAAGCACTGACGACCAAGAATTATTGTCAGAAGATTAATACTTCTCCATGCTGATGATATGGTTACAAGGAAACGATCACATTATTTTCAATTTTTAAAAAAATAAATATCTAACACCTCACTCTAATTAAAAAACAAGAAAGGTATAACAAAAAAGTAAACAAAATATGCAATAATTTATTTCATGATCTTATTACATATATATATATTTAATACAACAATATACTTACATGACAGGACACTATCATTTTGACTTCAAAATCATTCCGTACATCTTTATATTTATCAATAAGGGTCTTATACTCTTCCACTGTATTAAAAAAAAGACAAAAATAGTATTTAATTGTAACAATAGGGGAAAAAATAATTACAGCTAAATAAATACGCTTAAAAGTTCAAAAGCTTAAGAATTGTTCATATAGTTAGTGAATGCTCTTTATTTATTTTACATACTGCAAAGTAGATTGTTATTAGGGCAAATCACAGCCCCCTGTGGTCATTAAGTGCAATGAGCTCAGTCAGAAAACTGGAAATTTCCATTGAAGTGGGCTGACTTTTTATATATTTTTGATAGAAAACTGAAAGCTTTTTTTTTTTGAAATTTAAAACAATTCTGTGACCAAGGTTCCGTAAGTGTTCTGATCTTTTTTTATCAAAATGTCCCCTCAGGCATGTGACGACCAACAACATGAGTTCTGTGTTAGTTTACTATTCATCTTTGGCTTCCAACATAGCAATCTTGTCGAGACACACCCTGAATAATTTGAAATTCATATCAACACACACATAGTATACACCTACACATACTAAAAACTCTGAGATTAAATTGAGAGTTTAATACTTTTCTGCTATGCAGTCCAATAACATACACAGCTGCTCTTACACTACTACTTCTCCACTTGGGTAGATTCTTCAATCTCCACACCCTCCGAGTGGTTACCGGGCCCAAATTTGGGGTGTAAAGAATAGAACCACTGTTACCTGCCATGCATATCGTAAGAGACGACTAAGGAGGTTTGGCTGAAATCAGATGTACTTGCCCGCTAGGGAATGCTAACCCCTAACCCGAAACAAATGCTTGCAGAAAACGGATGCACCAGGCCGTAAGGAGCATAACATTGTGCAACGACCTCTCACAATGAGGAATTGGATAACGGATTCTACGGCCGCCAATCTGCCTCTGAGATTTAACCACGCAGTAAGAATGTCAGACCTACTATCACGATGGTGGCCAAAACTTACTACGGGAAGAGGTCGGCACAAACGGGAAGCAGAAATCATAGGAATTATATCCTACAGAACTGCCCCAGTATGCAGACTTGAGAAGAAAGAGGTGGCCAACTTACACCAGTGTCCAAGACAAACTGTATGGCATGACTGATAATCTGAGGCAGACGGCTGCCTTTATTAGAGAATCCAAAATCCCAATCTAGTGAGAATGCAGATGAAGAAGAAGAATCCCCATACACTTTATAAGAGGGCAATGCTGCAATCTGTTTCGAGGACCACCACGAGGTGGAGTAAAGATCTTGGTCAATACCAGAATGCTGACCCTGAATTGACACCTTAATTTATTGCACTTATGGCTTCTGAGCAGACTTGATATATATATATCAAATATCTTCAACAATACCACACACAAAACTGCCTACAGGAAATTCAATGAAACATGTATTGTTCATATACTCACAAGCCTTCTTGTACTTTACTTCAGCCTATAAACAAAAGAAATTGCAAATATTAAAATGTTTGTAGAAGAAAATTATATGAAACAGTTTCAAGGTGTTGTAGGTGTCTGTCTATTGTAAACAATTTTAAAAGTTTTTTAAAAAAACATTTAACCCTTTGAACCCTGGCCAGAGTTGGTTGAGGGTCTATGCCCTAATCCGGGTTAAAAAGGCAGAGAGAGAGAGAGAGATGCTTAATTTACACATAAGACATTAATACACATTAATTTACACATTCACTACATTTGCTCAGAAATAATTATTTTAGTTTACAATACCACAAGAAGTTATTTTAAGATCCACAAAGGCAGCAGCAAATGAAATTGTGCGAGATACATAAACAAAATAATAGCAGATCAGCCTTGATCGATCAGAAGTTGAAATGGAAAGAAAGATCATCTAACGATCATAGAAAGTCTTCCAACAAAAATATATTAAACAGATTCACTGTTTTGTAGATGTTTGTTTCTTTTAGAAACACAGAACCACGGAAAAGATGGTTAGATGGCGTAGCAGAATCCTGTGAAAGAGCAAAAATAACAATCACACAAGCCACCAGAACAGCGCAAGACAAAAACAGAAAACCACGACACTGGGCAACAACCCGGTAGCAGTGTGACGACAAAAGAAGAAGTTATCTTTTAGAGGACAGAGGACTTCACACACAACATATAGTACTCGCTCTGCTCAAATGGCTAAAACATCACCTAATAATAGTTTACAATGGTTATACTAGAAGAAGTAAAGAAAAAAGAATACTTGTGCATAAACATAACAAATAGTACCTTTTCAACATCTTTTACAGAGGCACCATCTCGCTTCAGCCTTTCAAGTTCAATGCATCTTGTATGATATATCTCCCTTGCCTAATTAAACACATAAAAATTTGAATTGCATATTAAAAGTCAAGTAAAGACTTCTTTTCATACCATAAGGTATATTGAGGAATATGGATTTGACAATGTATTTTTTTTTTTACCAACAGCATATGAAGGGTGATGAGATCAACATCATATAGGCTGCCTTTACTTCCCAGTACTTCTCTGGTACCCAATTGAGAATCTATTGACCTGAGAGACATTCTTCTTATTCTTTCTTCTAATCCTGTTTTGTCTCACAGCGTCAGGATAAGTAGAGATTTCTAGAGCCATTACGGTCAGAAAAAATCCCATTCCTACTGTGGAATTTGATCCTTGGGACTATGCACCTATGAAGTAAGTGCACTAATCACTATGCTATCAAAGCTCTGAAACTACGAGGCGCATTGAAAAGTAATGCCTCCAAGTCCATAACTTTGTTAATATACAAAATTTACAAATGAAACATACATTTTCAGAAAGCTTGAGATGTCCACTACACAATAGAGTCATTATTTTTCCACATAGTCACCTCCACGCTCCACACACACACGCCAACGTCAAACTAGTTGTTGCATCCCGTCAAGAAAAAATCTGATGATTTTTCACGGCCAGGTACGCACATCTGCTGCAACATCCTCGCAGAAGCATATCTGTTTCCTTGAGCTTTGGGAACAGGAAAGTCACAAGGTGCCAAATGCGGGCTATATGGTGGGTGCGCTAAAATGTCGTCAAAATTGAGACGCTCTAATGCTGCCGCTGTTTGTCTACTGGTGTGTGGACAAGCATTGTCATGTTGAAGGACTGCGTGTTTTCCAGGACGAACATGTAGCAGTCTTGCCCGTAGTTTCTTCATCGTTTCCACATACCGATCAGAATTGACAGTATTGCGCGCTCCAAAAATTCTGTGTGGATTACGCCTGGCAGTCCCAAATGGTCATCAAAACTTTTCGCTGACGCGACAGTTTTGAATTTTTTGGGATGGGTGAGTTTTTGTGCTTGTATTCCATAGACTGGCGCTTGTTTTCAGGGTCGTAATGATGCACCCATGACTCATCGCCAGTGACCGGCAGATAAAGTCATCGCCTTCTCGCTCATATCGCATCAGGTGTTCCTGACACGCCTGATGTCGGCGATGTTTCATTTCCGGTGGCAGCATGCGAGGGACCCATCTTGCACAAACTTTCCTATACCCTAGCAATACATGAATAATGTGATGTACTGCTCAGTCAAAATTTCAAGCATTGTAGCGACATCTTTTTGCTTGATGTGGCGATTGACATGAATCAGTTCGTCCACGAGAGCTTGGTGTTGTTCATCCACTGCTGTAATTGGTCGTCCTCTGCGAGCCTGATCATGCAAGGTCATCGTCCTGGATTGTCGCCTTTAACAGTCCTTGCCCACCTCCTAACAGTACTCACATCCACACAGGCGTCACCATATACCGCTCTCATTCTCCGATGCATGTCGATGGGAACACAACCTTCGCCGTCAAGAATTCAATCACAGCTCTTTGCTTCAACCGAATTTCCATGTATGACGCCATCTTGGATAATGTTGTGCGTATGCGCAACATTCCAGACACTTGACACTTACTGTCCTGAAAACACACTTACATATACTTTATTCTGATATCGGTGTCAATTGCCTCTGAACACTATTAACAAAGTTATGGACTTGGAGGCATTACTTTTCAATGCACCCTCGTATATATTACTTACTGCAAAAAACCATGAACATATCGTAACATAATGTATTGAAACTTTGAAATGTGTAAATATTTGTATACGTACTCAAAACATATGATTGCATCCTGTTTTTTAAAATTGCTAGTCTCAAGAGTCCATGATTGGGGTCTCTGTGGATAAGTGGTTATATCCTTTTCATACGCTCAAGATAGTGGGTTTCAACTGCTTTGTTCATGAATGCATTTTTTTCCAAAGATCCCTAGGATTGTTGCCAGAGCTATGGAGTTTGTGCTTTGTGCAATAACTCTCGGCAGGTGGCTTGTCTTTTCTGGAACGATTCATAATGGTTAAAAACCCAGTGCAATTAATTCAATCCTTCATCTTTAGGCTGTGGATGTAGTGCTATGATGGGGGAATACTGTATGAGTTATTGTTTCCTCCATGTGTACTTTATATCAACAAGTAACCCGAGTTTAGCTTCACCATTATCAGAACAATGGTCAGAATCCACTTTCAGCTGGACCTAGCCACGACAAGTTCTTTCCATTTTGCATTAAAGTTCAACACTTGAAAGTTTTGTTTGCATATCTCATTGTAGCGAAGAAAGAGTTCTCCCACAATTCTGCTGACCAAAACACCTTATACAGGGTATTCAAGATAAAAGTAGACTGTCAGGGAGTCAATCTGGCATATGTTTATGAAAATGAGAAGGTTCAATTATGAAGTAGGATAGGTCAAGTGAGCTAGTCTTTTGTGATGGTGTGTAAGTATGGTGCGGAAGGGCGATGAACAAATGTGATGAAATGACGAGCTTGTCAGAACCGGTTTAAATAGTAAAAAGACAAAACTAAAGCGTACCTGGCATCTTTTGATTTGTCAATGGGGCTACTTTTATCTTGAATACCCTGTATACACCAACCAACAGAATATATTTTTAAAAAGAGAAGAAATAAATGCCTTGGAGATTTGAACCCAATTTATACAATTGACAGCCATATCTCACTACAAAAGGTGTTCTTTTTCTTTCCTTAATTGGACGGTGGCCAACAAAACATACTTTGTAGTGTCTTGAATGGGAAAAAATAAAATCTTGATGAAAGTAGCTCATATTTTTCTGTATTGTAGTAGAGAGTGGATGTAGCGCAGTTACTTTTATTCATTACAATAAGGAATGGATAGAGTTGAATGAATAATTTTTCTGTATTATATCAGGGAGTGGATGCAGCTCAGTGACTTTTCTTCATTACAATAGGGAGTGGATATAGTTGAGTCAGTAACTTTTCTGTATTGTAGTAGAGAGTGGATGCAGCTCAGTGACTTTTCTTCATTACAATAGGGAGTGGATATAGTTGAGTCGGTAACTTTTCTGTATTGTAGTAGAGAGTGGATGTAGCGCAGTGACTTTTCTTCATTACAATAAGGAGTGGATATAGTTGAGTCAGTAACTTTTCTGTATTATATCAGGGAGTGGATGCAGCTCAGTGACTTTTCTTCATTACAATAGGGAGTGGATATAGTTGAGTCAGTAACTTTTCTGTAATTAAATTCGGGAGTAGATGCAGCTCAGTGACTTTTCTTAGGTTATCATATTCAGCCTTAATTTTATTTTAGACCGCTGCAACCAACTGCATAATACTGCATCCAGCCCTCAGAAGATATTAAAAAAACTGGCTGTCCATCCATACCTTAAAGGTTTAATAAGAAGACATTGGAGAAACAAGATTTACCTTATGCACTGCTGTAGTGGTCTGCTGAATAGTCTGGACAGAATCAAGTGTACCTTGTTCATTCTCTTTGACCTTGATAACAACAAAATATAACATGAAAAGTAGGCCATCACATCCAATTTCTGCTACGCTTTTTTGGTAGCTTTCCTAGGCTCCTACCTCAGTCATCTCTAACGATATGTCTTGCAGGTCGCAGTGTTACTATTCTTTGCTCCCCTTGCAAGCTCAGGTAACACACAGGCAGTTAATGAGCTAAGTATGTAGTGCTGCTACTTTACAGCAAATAATAATGTTCGTCAATCAAATATGATTATAACCACATAGTTATTTCATCCAACAAACAAAATGTAGTATCAGTCAATGGACACGTAGGTGACTTGTCAGTCCGATGCGTGCCTTGAAGAGTCGTGGACAGTGTGGGCATGAGATTGTTGCTACAGTCTGGGACTCGTGTGCACTGGCCTTTCTCTTTTGTCTACGCAGTACTGATGCTGCTTGACGTGCTGCCTCACAGGATTTTGCACCCTTTCGTAGGAGTGAACGCCAGGATGTTCGGTCCCGTGCAGCTTTTTCCCAGGTATCAATCTTGATTTCGAAGGATTTTAGAGAGGACTTGAGCGTGTCTTTGAATTTACAGCAAATATGGTACAGAACATTCATTTTTGGCATGGTAAGAAATACAAATTTCTGTGAAGAAATAAACACCATTGCATGCATTATTTACTGGATAGATCTACTGGTCAATAAACTGGTTTTGGTGATTGCTTTGTATCTTTGCCACAGTAACTTATCTCCATCTTCAACTGAAAATGGAGGAGGGGAGTCCTTATAGTAATCAATAAATCAGTAATATGAAAAATAAAAGCTAACAATAGCAACAGGAAAGTTCTCCATCAACTACATCGGAGGTTGAGGCTCTAAAAGCAGTGACAGAAGCCATAATGTACTAGAAATATATAAAGAAAAATGAAGTATTTTGACTGATGCACTGTCAATCATCACTTTTCTAAAGAATCAAGATAATAACTTGCTGGGACTGCCCTACACAAAATATGCAAAAATGTTTATGGAGTGGTAATACAGCAGATACCATCCCACTGCAGTATACCTGGAAAATTAGGCATCTAAAATATTAGTAAAGGCAGATGGTAGATTGTCACACACAGAAACCAATATGATGTATGAGGAGGCGATAGTATAGATAAAAATGGCATACAAAAACAAATGGGTGAGAGATCCCCAGAGTAAACAAAAAGATGATGCCTACTACCAACTCAGTAGAGAAGAACAGGCCATCATTTTCGGCTATGTATAGGGCACAATAGGCTACGGTACTATCTCCTTAACAAGCACAAGATAGACCCAACTGACATGTGCACATATGCCACCAGCAAGGTGACAGAGACACACATCCTGCAAAAGTATCCAACATACAATAAACAGACGAAACACACATGGCCAACAACCCTGTCACTGCAAGACAATCTATATAGCCCTGTCTGTCCAAGACTATATGGAGATATACACAGACTCCAGTAGACACTTAACTTCTTCAAAGTATACAACTCAATGTCTGAAAATGTTGGAAAAAGATCTCCATTTTTATCCTATAGCAAAGAAGATAACAACTTTTTTTTGAAAATACACCACATACGTTATTTAATAATGTTCTCTAAGAAGTTATACAAATATTAAATTCTCTGCTTAATAGTTACCGATTTATGTCGCTTGTGCTGTTCCTCATTATAACGCACCATGTCTTTAATTAGATCAGCCCAAGTATGTACAAGCTGCACTTGCAAGCTGGCCAGCTTTTCTATAAAAGTCTTGATGACATTCCAAAATGGGCCAAATGTCCTGAAATTTCCAGTACATAAAATAAATAAATACATAAATGTAAAACAATTGAATTCAGATACAATATTTCTAAATATAATTTATGACTGATGGTAACAGATACAATTAAGTCACATATATTAATAGTTATGGATCTGTGCCTTGGAAAAAAGATAATAAAATAGAAAGTATGTAAAGAGGGTTCGAGGGAAGACTTCTTAAAAGAATACTTATATATATCTGGGATGACAAGATTAACAATATCAGACTTCCCGAACTATCTGGACTCCACTCTCTCTCTTTAGCCTATTGCGCCCTTGGTGCTTAGGGCAGCAACAAACGTACACATCATTCTTCTCTATTCATGGCCTTCCTCTGTATTGTGTTCCAGCTATGATTCATCTTCCTCAGTTCTTGATATACCGTTCTCCTCCAGGTTGCCTTGGGTTTTCCACATTTTCGTTTACCCTCTGGAGTCCATCTCAGTGCAGTTTTCATGTCAGAGCTAGTCTCTATATGCATCACATGTCCAATCCATCACCAGTGTCGTCTTTGGATGATAGTGCTCATAGTCTCTTGTTGACATCGTATTCGTTACATTATTACTCATTCGGTACAGATACAAATCTCTGGTGATTGCGTCAGACATTTCGTACAGATACAAATCTCTGGTGATTGTGTCAGAATCTCATCTGAGGACAAAATCTGATCCACTTTCAAAATCAATTGTTGTTATTGTATAAATATTATCCTGATTTCTCAGAAAAGCAGTTCCTTGTTGCAGGTGTCTATTTTTTAATTTTAAAAATATCTTAAAGATGAAAATTGAATTTTCTGAAACTCTCTCTCTCTCTCTCTTTGCCTTTTACCCCGGGTTGGGGCATAGGCCCTCAACCAACACATGCTAAGTCTTCCTATCTCTAGCTATCTCCTGCAGCTCCTCCAGCTCTTCTTTATATTGTTGATCTCCGCCTCCAAATCTCGTCTCCATGTATTTCTCGGCCTCCCTTCTTTCGCTGTCCCTGCGGGTTCCAGGCAAGGACCCTTCTTGTTATATTCCCTCCGGTTTTCGCAAAGTGTGTCCTATCCAGCGCCAGCGTCTTTTTTAACCTGTTCGTTCACTGGAATCTGTCTTGTTCTCTCCATAAGTTCCTCATTTGTGACCCTATCATACCATCTTATTCCTCTATTCTGCGCAGACACCAGTTGATGAATGTTTGCAATTTATGCGCTATTGTTTTAGTTGTTCTCCATGTTTCTGACCCATACAGTAGAACTGCTTTTACATTAGAGTTAAATATCCGAATTTTTGTTCTAGATTTGATTTCTTTGGACTTCCAAATGTTTCGCAGTGCAATGAAAGCTCCTCTTGCCTTCTGTATTCTTATTTTAACATCTCTATCTGTTCCACCCTCTTTGTCTACGTTGCTGCCCAAATATGTGTATGATTCTACCTCTTGAAGTGGGATTTCCCCAGGGAGATCGAGTTGTCGTTTGCTTGGTTAATTCTCAATATCTTTGTCTTTCCCTTATGAATGTTCAGCCTAGTTGCTGGGACCTTTGATTCAATGTGTTTAGCTTATCCTGCATCTGATTTCGTGTATGTGACAGAAGGGCTATATCATCAGCGAAGTCCAGATCATCTAGTTGCTCTGTCAGAGTCCATTGGATTCCATTTCTGGTGTTAGTTACTGTGGTCTTCATAATCCAGTCTATTGTCAGTAAGAACAACAAAGGTGATAGAAGACATCCCTGAAGCACTCCTGTTTCTATTCCAAAAGTATCTGTTAGTTTACCTTCATGAAGAACTCTACATTTCATATCTGTATATGTTGCTTTTATTAGGTTAATAATTTTCTGTGGGATTCCATAATGCCTCATTAATTTCCAAAGGGTTTCCCTATCAATACTGTCAAAAGCCTTATCATAATCAACAAATCCGATATAAAGTGGGGATTTCCATTCAATACTTTGCTCTATTATTATACGTAATGTGGCTATCTGGTCAGCACAGGATCTATTTGGTTGGAAGCCTGCCTGTTCATCTCTTAGCTTTATATCGATGGCCTCTCTCAATCTCTCCAGTATGACTCTGCTTAGTATTTTCCCAGGTACTGACAACAGCATTATTCCCCTATAGTTTTCACACTTCTGAAGGTCCCCTTTCTTTGGTAGCTTCACCAGGTATCCTTCTCTCCAGTTTGCTGGTATTTCTTCGGTCTCCCAGATTCTGCTAAATAATTTATACGGTATTTCTGTGGATGTGTTTATGTTGGCTTTAACCGCCTCCGCTGGAATACCATCTGGACCTGCCGCTTTCCCATCTTTTAAAAGTTTAATGGCTTTACTAATCTCCTCCTTGGATGGTTTCTCACAGTTGATGTCCAAGTCAATCTCTGCCGGTTGGATATCTTGGGGGTTTGCAGGTGCTGGTCTGTTCAGGAGTTCCTTGAAGTATTCCATCCATCTTTCCATTTGGTCTCTAACATTAGTGATAGTTTCCCACTACTATTTTTGATCAACCCATTTGATGGTCTGTATTTTCCTGCTAGCTTTCTAGTGATGTTGTAAAGATCCCTAAGGTTTCCTTTTCCTGCAGCTACCTCTGCTTCTCTTGCTAGATCTTCTACGTATTGTCTTTTATCTAACTTTATTTTTCTGAAACTACAACAGAAGAATTATTATAGCATCTTGGACAAAGAAGAGGAAAAATGTAGACATCCTACAAAATCTGAACTTAACAAACATTGGCTAATAAATAATATATCATGCTCCTGAAACTGAAATATTATTGTTACATTAAATGTCACAGTGGTTTAAAGAGAACAATACTGGAAAGTATGGTTCCTGGATGAAGCAAGACATTAAGGAAACCTTGAATATAAAGAAGGCAGGAGAACACAGTTCTGAAGTACACTGTTAGAGATCTGGTTTCCAGATCTACGTAAGCATTCATTTGTGTATGTTTTAGTCTATAGCAATAAAAAGTTGTGACTTCTGAATTGAAGCAAAAGTTTGTTTATATCTGTGTGGTTGATGGATTATGTCCCTCTCTATGTGAAATGAAAATCGTAGCATATACTTTACAGGACTTAGCCATCAACAACTGGAAACGAGTTGTCGATTTTCTAGGCACCAATTATACATTCAGTAGTTTGCCATTGCTTTCTGAACGGTGAGGTCTATTTTTATCGTTTGTAAAAATTCAAGGAACTAATTTGCTTCCAAACTTGCCCGCCGCGGAGTTTGAACAAGGTATGCTTGGGTTGTGATCAGGCTCACAACCGCTTACGCTGTAGACGTTCACTCTAGGTACATTAGTATGTACATTAGGAAAATATACTGGTTGTTAGAAGAAATTTTAAACTGTAAATTTCCTTACCCAACTTGAGGAGTGTTGCCAGCTAGTTTTCCTAATTTGCTCAGCAATTTGCTATAATTTTCAGCAATTGTGCAGCTGTAAGAAAAATGAATTTTTGAACTGAGAATAAAATACAATAATCAGCAAATACATTAGCGCATGTATGCTAGGCACAGAGATTTCACTGTAAACAAACTACCTATGTAATAATAATTATCTTAAATGAGCAAAGTTGATGTATACATGTCAACTATCATGAGTTAAGTTATACTTGTCAACATATATTAACAATGAATTGAAGTAATACATTTCAACTATGAGTAGCAGTAATATATGTTAAATATTATTAGTTGTAAATAATACAAGTCAACTACTATGAGTTTATCCATTCATTTTAAAAAGAACGTAGTTACAGAAACCAAAAACAAATTGTTCAAAACTAACTCAAGTCTTGGAAGGACTAGGGCTCCATGTCAGAGACAGATGGCGCAGCAGCCAAACCCGCAAGGAAGCTGATGTGCTGACGACCTTTTCGCCACAGACAACAAAAATAGCGGCTCCCAAGTTGATTTTGCAGAAGAAGCCCACCCTTAAAGGGATGAGGAATGTGAGGACACTGCAAACAAAAAAAGAGGACGCTCTAAACAGATCTGGAGACGAAGTCTTCTTGAGGAACTGTACAGTGCTTGACTATCTTGGGAGACCATAAAGAAAACAGCCAGAGACCGAGAAGAGTGACGAACAACTGCTGAGACCCTATGCTCCAAGAGGAGCGGAGAGGAATAAGTCAAGTAAGTTAAAGACTATGAGTTGCAACAATACATGTCAACCATTATGAGTTGCAACAATACATGTCAACCATTATGAGTTGCAACAATACATGTCAACTATTATGAGTTGCAACAATGCATGTCAACTATGAGTAAAAATAAATATGCCAATTATTATGAGTTGAAACAATAGATGCCAATTATTATGAGTTGCAACAATACATGCCAACTATGACTAAAAAATATATACTAATTATTATGAGTTCAAACAATGCACGCCAAATATGACTTGAAGCTTCTACTTCTGCATTTGATTTTAACACCACTTTCTGGCCCCTCTCTGTAATCTGTAAAAGACTTTCAGCCAAAGAGTGGGGGTATGTTGTGTTATGCTGCTTGTTTACTTCAATAGTCATACAGCTATGATATTTTCACGCTTCTTTTTAGCACATCTGGATTTATGCAACAGGTGGTATCTGGTTCGCCATCCTAGAACAAGAGTCTCCTCCCTGCTAGCTGGGCACACCTTTTGACAAGTCTTTGCTCTTATCTTGACCACTTTTCAACCATTCCTTGTCATTTGTGTATGATTTGAGCTGAATGACATGAGTAAGCTCATGTCACTGCAAGACTGGTCAGCATTAGGAACATGCGTGATCATCCACTTTGGAACATACGCAATTGTGTCGCCTATAGGTATTATCCTTCTGTGCAGTGAGCAGTCAGTGAACTCGAGAGTGAGTTTCCATTGGCCACAGAAACATGATCAGTTCGTCTTCTGTATGTCACTTATCTCCGTTCAACTGGGGCAAGACAAATTGTTTATGTCCAACCCTCTGAAGTTTTCAGGCTGGGGTACACAAACAACAACCATTGACAGTATTTGTCACGACCAGGCAATTCTGGCAATATCAACTAGTTAATCTGTTAGGGCGATATGGCTTCAGAGAATGCTAGTCAAAGAAATCGACTTGAAAGCTGCTACATAGTGGTTGTGCCAGTTTCCATTTTAGGACACCGACAAGGGAATTTGTATAGTTGCTGAAAATCATAGATATTGCTTTCATATCATCAGAGATATGTCTGATGTGCAGGTCAACCTCCTACCGTGTGCAGCAGCAGCATTTACATTGCTACCACCTTGCATGGATAGATTCACTTTGATCCCAACCCGCTTTGACAGACTACAGTATAGCAGTCTGTTTCCAGGCCCATGATGTGTAAGTGGGATAGGGTCTTGATCACTGCCAGATCACTGACCCTAGCGTTGCCTTGTCACCTTATTTTCATGCGCCTATGGTCCTAAGTTGAAGCAATACATGTTAACTATTATGGCTTCACTTATTAATGGATAATAATGACCACCCATCACAAGCGATGATGACAACAGCATCAGACGTGTGTTGTTCCACCTTGCTGGTGTATGGAAGTGAATGCAGTGTTCAATCTTAGAAAGTAATCCCCTGCTATAGGTTGGACATACATAATCAGGTGTTGCGTATTCTGTCTAATCAAACTTACAAACTTTGAAATACAAAATAAACATATGCACGCTATGCTCTAGTATAATTAACAAACCTTTCTGAGAAAATCAATAAGTTCTTTAGTAGATGTGTGGCCATGTTTCATATTGTGATATAAAGTAAAGTATCCATTGTTTTTGGGACCCTGAAATTATACAAAACATATAAGTATCAACTACGAAAAGGTGGACAAATTTAACAAAAAATGGAGGAGCCAGAGAAAGTATTATCTTTCTTTTGTATCTTTTGGTCACAAGTTTTTCCCCTGAAGACAACAATCTGGGCAGTCAGCTTGAGGTTTGCATGTTTCCCAAAGATTAGCTTTCAGGTCCGGACTCGACTGCCTGCACCTGTGGAGCACCAAAGCAGTCCCCAGAGCACATCCTACAAGACTGCCCCAGCCTGAGCAGTGTGAGAATGGAAATCTGGCCAACAGAAACAATCCTACAAAACAAACAATGGGGGACCGGTGAAGACATTAAGTGCAGCATCCTGTTTATGACAAATACCGGAGTTGTCGCATAGCAGAAGTTGATTGTAGAAGAAGAAGTTTTCAGGTCAATCGGGTATTGCCTCATGTTTCTTCTAGGGTCTCTGTGATGAAATGGTTACGAAGTTTGTCTTGCGATCTGAACGTAGTGGCAACCAAATTGCAAATAGAAGACAGCCACCAAAAACTATTACACACCGGCCTTACACACACCTTATCCTAGAAGGATCAATCCCGTACACACCAGCCTTATTTACACACCTTTTTTCCTAGAATGATCAATTCCACGACATTGTTTGTGGGGAGACAAAATTGAAGTACCAAATATATAATAAACAAAATAGAGGCTGTACAGATCAAGAAGACCGTCGAATATAAAAGTTAAGAACAAAAAAATATAGTAAGTTTCTGTATGTATTCGTATTTATTTGCCATAAAAAGAACATTTGTTACAATGTGTTGCAATTTACGTATATACATTTTTCAAACCGTATCAATTTTCATACTGCATTTTTTGAACCAAATTTTACTTTCCTCTTCTTTCCTTACTTGCTCAGACAGACTGCAATGATGCACTCATCACTTATGAGAGGTGGAGAAGGGTTTGGATCAGTCTGGTTTATTGACTAAGACCTTTAATCTGATTCACTGCATGTTAGGTCCCAAAAATTATATTCAAGAACACATGCAACAGCAG
The DNA here is from genome assembly GCA_020796225.1 of Arion vulgaris. Lineage (NCBI taxonomy): Eukaryota > Metazoa > Mollusca > Gastropoda > Stylommatophora > Arionidae > Arion > Arion vulgaris. The sequence continues at coordinate 15,502,107 of CM036769.1, forward strand.
AATTCCAGCAATTTAAAATTGAAGCACAAAACAGCTATTACTGTCAACAAGTAACTAATACAGCTGGTATGATAGTAATTAACCCATTTTTATACCATGTGATACATTGGGGAATACAGTACAAGGCCCATATTTTTCTTTGATGATCTTCTTCTTCTTCGAACGCACCATATAGACCACTTAGTAAACCCTTCTTTGTGATTTGTATGTGATCTGAGCTTAAGAGCGATTGTATGTTGTGCCAGTTAGGCGCCTACAAGTAGGCCAGCACATCTGATGTCTGCAACGCTTTTTTATTTTCAGTTGCTTCTTATGACATGCTGTGTAGGTCACAGTGTTACCATTCTTTGCTTCCCCCATAGGCCCCGGCAACACACAGGCGATTCTTATGTGATCGATAGCACATAACTGGTGATGTGGTCAACATTGTATCTGCAACCTTCACTTCCCAGTGTTTATTTGGCCCTGAATTGAGGCTATGAAATGTCTGGTCAACCACTGGAAACAACTGTAATAAGAAAGAGAAGATGGAGATATGTTGGGCACACCTTGAAAAGAAATTATCAAAGAATCACAATGCAGGCATTGAAGTGGAGGCAAAGGTTTCAAGAAAGAAAGGACGCTCTAGGAAGTCCCTCTTTTTCTTTTCTTTGCGTCGTTCTTTAAAACCAATTATAATCACTGTGATTTGTTTGATCTTTGCCAAGAATGTGTACACGTTGTACATTGGTTTGGTAGGCCCCTAAACACATTAGACTTCTACATGTTTATAGAAGTCTAATGTGTTTAGGGCCTACAAATATACATCCGATTGTATGCATCCGATTTTAGCCAAACCTCCTTAGTCGCCTCTTACGACATGCTTGGCAAGTAACAGTGGTTCTATTCTTTACACCCCAAATGTTGGCCCGTAACCACTCAGGCAGGAAGTCCTAAAAGCACTTTACTGAGAGTGGCGAGAAATATCAGACTAAATTCCATATAAGACATTGAACAAGCTGTCCAGGATAGAGCAATCTGGAAAAATTGCTCACAATTATACACAAACTATGAATTGGACCAGATGTGTGTCTGCACACAGATGTGTACACGCCAAAAGTGGAATTCTTTCTATCGCTTTTATTCTGACTTTTTATACTTACCCATTTATCATTTAGCAAATAAGCTGAAAAACACAGAAAGATTTTCCAATATAAATAGTACAGAATAGTTCTCAAAAGTCCATATTTGAAAAACAAACAGATCTATCCAACAAGAACTCTGAATTAAAGAAAATTGGTTGATGAGAACAACTAAAACTGAAAAATGTACTTTTTTTGTACACATAAAAAATGGATATGAAGGTTTGACAACAAAATTATGAATCAAATCAAGTAGAAAACTAAGGCGGCGATGGATAAAGGATGTTATAGATGACAACCAGAATTAACACCACTGCAGCAACAGAAGTTGGACATCTGGTTTGGAAGAGAAATTCCAAAGGACTTATGGTAAAATTAGTAACAAAGTTTTGCATGGGACAATCTACTGGAATGATGATATTCCACAGTCAACTTCTAGTGTCTTTAATGTAGTCCTTTATCCTAACTCCTATTTCACATTTAACAACTTTCACCAAGTTAATACACTAATTATTTAATAAGTGTATTCTTTTTAGCTTAGGCCTTGGCTTGGGAAAATTGCAAAATATTTTATATTTCACTACTTGTACAGTGCGTGGAATTTTTCCCAACCGCGACAGCTCTCAGGTCGATCCAGCCTCAAATGGGTACCAGACATGCTCTGGGAAAGTAAAGGCGACCGGCATGATGCTGACCACATCACCCACCGTGTGCCGACGGTCAATGAAAATACAGGCCTAACACTGTATTGACCTATAAAACCCGAGGTATGAAAGGGTTCCTTTACTTTTTTTTTACTTTACTCGTACAGTACATTTGAGTACATTGTACATTCACATTGTGGTATCATTATCTGCAGTGGGAATGTGGTTGATGCTTGTCTTTGTTTATAAATTATTGTTTAGTTTGATGCTTTTAACTACTGTAAGTACTTGTCCTTCACAAATGCTAGCACCCAAAATACCATCAATCAACTGAGCTTATCAATATACACTTCGTATTACTTTTAGCTCAAATCTTGTTGTCAAATTAAATGCAGTAATTGTTGTATTGAAAGAATAGTAGTGACTGGAACTTCTTAAAGTTAAGTTAGAACGCAATGATAACACACTTCAATGTAATATTCTTGAATGGCAATTCGCATTTATACGTAAGTATATCGATACAGAACGAAATGATTAACATGTAACGGAACGCGAGACTCCACAGACTGACATTTTTTCAGTGCTACTGTTTCATGTTTCTTTCTTGTGTTTATTCGACTGGTCAGCGACGTGATCCTGGAGACTAGACATCCAGATCACAGTAATACGTAAATTCAGTAACATGGATATTTAAGATAATTATCATATTGCTTATATACACAGACGCACAAAATTGTCCGGAATGATCATTTCGTTAATATTCAGGAACTCGGACCCATGAAGATTTTTAGGTGCTTTATTTTGCTCATACCCATGCGATGAGGAGATAATCCATAGAGGTTCGACTGCGTTTTGCTATTAGAATTCAGCTTTCTGTCATAACTTACTATGTGTTCGTTGCTTTAAATAGAACAATTCGAATAATTTGATTCTTTCATTGTATATATTTTATATCATATATATATATCTATATATATATATGTAGAAAGAAAAGTCTTGCTATGGTCAATATACAGTCGTTCAGTGAATCAATCAATTGACCATTCTCCGGCGTAGGCGTCATGTTCTCCACAATTATCTTTGCTTGGTGCATGTAATCAGTTCTGACGTCGATATTTGTCGAACCATGATGTCGGGCATCAACATTTCTCTTCTTCACGATCTCTCAGCACCTAAATTTTCCTGCAGTCACAAATGTTCTAAACTTCTCTGTACGTGAAACGAACCATAAATTGCAGTCTTTAATTTATAGAATGGAACAGACGTCATTAGAAACAACGATTGAAGATGAGCTGAAATAGTTCAAACTGAGAGAATTGATGAATGGATAAAATCAGATAATCCAAATATTTTTGCCATAGACATGCTGAAACTATCTTGATGCAAGTAAGGCAAAAGATGACATTAATATGTTGGGAGCATGAGCGTCCATGCTTAAGGAGTGCAGTCCTCCTTGTTAAGGCTTTTTTAATAAACAATTTTATACTATGTCTATCAATTAGCTGTTAAACTACCAACAAATTTTGTTTATTCATTTTACTACCCTGGAAAAATGTATGTGACATGGAAGTCCATGATTGAGAGGGAAACACCATGAGATGGACAAATAACGTTTTTTGCAGAATGCAAGATTTATTCAAGTAGTTTGACAATGGAGGTTCGGGCGGTTACGGAGGCGGTGAAATGGTTGTCATCTCACAACTACTCTCGTGTTTTCATCTCAGTGACTCCATGAGCATGATTCGTAAAGTCGAATCAGGAATGGTGAGACGCAACTGGGTGGAGGTACTGGTACAGGCAATGATCAGAGAAATCACCTTCATTTTTGTCCCTGGGCACGCAGGAGTTAGGGGTAATGAACGAGCTGATAGGTTTGCAGGCTTGGCTACAATGATCAGGGAGCTGCCATGGTCGAAACTGAATTTCACGCATTGAGAGAGCTTTCTGAACAGGAGTTTAGGGCTGTGAATCACCACTCAGCTGCCAATTGAATAGAGATTAAATTGGTGAGCCGACAAGAACGACTACTAAATTGCAACAAGAGATTGATTAATCAACATCGAACTGGCGTGTGGTCGTTGACGCTGCTGGATTTTCTGAGACGTTGAGATTCTATGACTGTTCGGATGCTAGTGATGATAGTCCTCAAATGATAACTGACGCTAAGATTTTTTTGATCATATATATATAATATATATATATATATAAATATATATATATTTTAGGTACTTAATGCATACTCACCGTCGTGCATCATACGGGTGAACAAAGGTATCAACAACAGGCAGTAAGCACTCTTCAATACACACTAGGCAGTAACATTGAGTAGATAAGGTTCACAACAGGCACAACCAACAGTAGTAACTTGGAACATCCACCATGGTGATGACGATGGAGAAGGCGTGGATAACAAGCGTGTGCTTAGAGGTGGCATGCCAGGAAATGAACTCCATCTGCTGACATCTTGCAGTGAAACATTAGAATGAATAATAAAACAGGGTGTTTCAAAACTGCTTGAACAGGATGGTAAAAGTGAAGTGGCTGAGTTCTGTAAAGTGTGCAATGACAAATGTTGAATCTGTTCTGCGATTGCACAGTAGAATGGTACAGTAAGAATCATGTGTTTTTGATTCCAGAGCTTGATCTTACATGGCAGAGGACAGATGAAAACAAGGGTAGGGCTCTTGAGCAGAGGACAGAAAGACATTGTAGGTTAAACTGCAAGACAATCATTGCACTAATGTAAGAACAGGAATAGATGAATGTGACGTAGAAACAAGATGCTGTACGAGCAAACAGTTTCAGATCATAGATATGTGACATTGACGGGTTGTCTGATGGAGTGAAAATGGTTGGCATCCACAATAACATTGACTCAGAAATCATGAAGAATGTCTGCACAGCACGGACTTGCGAAGCCTGGCAAATACTACAAAAAATTCAGCTATCGGTAACAATGAGAATACCAGGCAGTTGCTGGAGAAAATATCTGCAACTAGGAAGTTATTCTTCCACCCCCCTTGAGTGCTAGAGAATGCTAAATCACGGGTTCGCCTACGATGTCTATGAGGTTCACGCGGCATGAGACAAGGCTGCATGACCTGAAGATGCTATAATAGAGTCGATGCATTTAATGGTGCACTATGAACTCAATATCACCAATTTCCTCAATTGGATCTTGACGGCCCTACCCAGCGAAAAGATAGTGTTTAAATGGGCAGTGCGTATATAACAACAACCCACTGGTTACAGGTACATTATTCCGGTGTTGTTCAATGCCTATATTTTCCAGCATCAAAAAAGAGCAGACGGTAGGAGAAGGACAATGTCAATGAGAGCGTTTGTATCGTCAGGCAGGATGAGAACAGCTTTGGAGGAATTTCCCAGTCAGAACTGACCTAGTAGAGGTGCGTTGAAGAGAGATGTCAACCCACAACAGCAGCGGTGACATGGTCTTTAAACAACCAATCGTCAACACCAACACATCAGTGGTTTGTGTTCAGAGGAGGAGATCCTTCGATGATACCAGTTGCGTTTGATCGTAGTTAGTTTACGCACATGCTGGTGTGACAATGAAGCAGGAAGGTTTCATAGCATGAGGAATGCTGGGGCGGATTGGAACAGCGCCACTTTGTCTTTATACAGTCTGGTCCTTCGTGCTCGAGACGCTGGCAATCCGACTTCAGTCATAGTCAGATGAAGACTGGAAAGAATAAGAACGAGACGATGCGCATTATCTTGGTTGCACTAAAGACAAGTCGCAGGCGATCGTATCTCCTGACTATCATATGGGATGAATTGATAGTTCTGCACGAGCATACCTTCGAGTCAATGTACAAAACTTTGCACTTGGAATAAGAGACAAAGGAAATGGTTAAAGAGGAAAATCTTGATGGGTCACCGAGGATGTATTGAACAGTGTGACATTTGAACATTGATCCGTAAGAATGGATACAGTGCAGAGCAACCTACATCCTCGTAGCACGACTTGATAAGAATGAGAACAAACCCACTGTTTGAGCGATTAGGCATTACTGAGAAGCATCTGAGCATGAGTAACATTTATATCGGATGGTTCGGTGATTGACATGTGGGAGCTCGTGGCTTTCACTGCTCAGGTCGAGGTGATGTAAGGAAGACAATGGTGGTATTGTGATCAAGAGTTCACATGAATCATAGGTTACCAAAGCATATTTGCAGAATCAGACTTTATCCATATGTTCAGTGACTCAATAGTGCGGGAAGATAGAACTGATGACTTGAGACATGGACAGAATCCTGGGATAGCTGACAAAATCCGTTTATTTTGTGCCAGGCATTGCAGGTGAAGGAATGAAGGAAGGTTGCGATGGTGCGTCCAAGTGACGCCAATGGACAGCTGGTTAATTATAAATTTTAAGAGAGATGGCGTGCATGATCATAATACGGTGAATCCACACACTAACAGACTGCAAGAACTCAATAAGTGTGGTTGCTGACAAGAACGCTGCTCAAAAAGAATTGTAAACACAAGAACTGTATTAGTCGCCACACGCTGATGGACATACTGAGGAGAGATCGGAGCACTTATGGACTAATTTGTTCGACGTGCAGTGATGGTGATCCGACGACTAAACTAAACTAATATATATATATATATATATATATATATATATATATATATATATATATATATATATATATAAATGTATGTATGTATGTGTGTGTGTAAGAGGAACGTTCAGTAAATAATGTGCCACATTTTATTTTTGAGCGATTAATGAAAAAAGAAGCATTACATTTTGCACACTTAACATTTGAAATGTCTATATTGTGTGTACAAAATTGTACAGTAGTCCGTTAAAAATGGCATGTACGAAAAATTTGCATTGCAAGCAGCTTCTTCGAACGCTCCATATAGAACACTTGTTAAACCACTCTTTGTGATGTGTGTGTGATCTGAGCCTAAGAGCGATTGTATGTTTTGTCAGTTATGCGCCTACAAGTAGGCCAGCACATCCGATTTCGGTGACGCTTTTATTTACTAGGTAGCTTCCTAGGCCCTACATCAGTCGCCTTTTACGACATGCTTGTTGGTTGCAGTGGTACTATTCTTTGCTCTCTTGCGGGCCCTGGCACCACACGAGCGTGATCTGCATCTTAAGTTACTCCAAGGTATTATATATATAAAACATGCACGAGCACACCAAATCAAATGGTATTTATTTATATCGAATGTGCAAACATTCTGGGGCAATATATTAAAATAATTTATATAGACGTGGTAAACTCTTGTATAATTTGGATAATTTTTTTTATATACCATTTTACTCGTCAATGATCTCTCGGAAATTAAGGTAAAAACATTATTGTCAGAAGTGGGATTTGAACCCACGCCCACATTCGTGGACCAGAACACTCGCCCCAGTAATACTGGGAAGGTTACGAACCTTGAGTCTGGCGCCTTAGACCACTCGGCCATCCTGACAGATATGATATGATGAACGGAAATTGTATAATCATTTGTGACAATATATGATTATTGGGGTTTCGAGATGTCTACAATATTCGAATATTGCTCATTCTTACCAAATATTAAGCATTACCATCTGCATTGGTGTAATACTACAGCGAAATCATTAACATTATATATTATCAATAAATAATCTTATCCTATTATTTAATTTTCATTGACTACTTAATACTTTACTAATTACTATCTAATCTAACTAGTACTATACTACTACTATTATTTAAAATAGATTGTTGCATTTGGTTACAACGACGTCTTTGCATGGCAAACTAGTGCCCAACGATATCAGATGCATACGATGGTCTGTGCCGCATTAACACTCTCACTTCTCATCAGTCGAGAACAAGGAATCATTAACATCGATTCAACATCATCAGTGTCATCAACAGAAGTCTCAAGACAAGAATATCTATCAAGAACTCCAACATTCGATGCGGATGCAGCTTTCCCTCTCTCATTATAACCATCCGACAGTATATCCATACTGACGTTAGAAACTTCTTAGACACATCACCTACAACTGCCTCTGATCTTAAGCATCGACTGAGAGTCATAACAACTCCCCAGTAAAAGTCCCAGAAACAATGAGCACAGTACGGCCTCACCTCCATCCTCACTAGGTTGTTGTTGCCCCCTTCGCTGCAACCTACCATGCATTAGAGACCCAGGTTCTCACACTTGAACGACCATCGTATATATGTATGATGTGAGAACTCAATAGTTAACAATAACGCACGGCTACTGCTCCAAAGAGATCTCAAGAAGATTGGCAACAATGAATAACGTGGCAAAGCACCAGCAAAATATAAAAATTAAAAATATTTAGAACATGCATTTTTCCAGTGGCTACTTATGCCCACTTATGGTTGCTAATCATCATATGGACCATTACACAAACTCAAACAACAAGAACGAAAATCAAGTCCTTCGAAACGAAATGCTACAGAAAGATCCAATGAATACCATGGACAGAAAAAGAAAGAACACTGATGTCCTGAAAGAACTGAATGTTAAAGACAAGTGTCTGATAAATTAGATACTTTGGTCACATCAAGCGTCATGATGGCCTGGAGAGAACAATATTAGAGGACAGGGTCCCAGGGACGTAGAAGCAGACCAAGAAGAAGATGGCTACATTATATTAAAACATCGACGAAGTGTGTGAACTGGCTAGAGACATAGTGAATTTCAGATGCGCTGCAAAGAGAGCAACGTTCTACAAAGGATACTCATCTTGATGATGTTACTACTATTGGCACTATAATAGTGATCAGTGGCGGCTCGTGATCGTTTTTGTTGGTGGGGCCAGACACAAATTTTCGGAAAAATCATGGCTTTGGGTTAGGTTATATTTTAATTTATTAAGTAATAAAGACGCGTTACACATTATTTTTGGTGAGGCCCGGCCCCTCTGGCCCTTAATGACGAGCCGTCACTGATAGTGACTATAAAAGTGACTGATTGCAGAGAATGAGTTTTCTCGTAGTTGGTTAATAATTTAATAAATTAAAACTAATCCACTTTTCTTCTTCTGACTACTTATTATAGTTATTGACTCTTAGCAAGGAGTTAAAAGCGTGCCTCGACTTAAACAGGCTTTAAGTTTAATCTCCACACAACATACTACGAGTTGGACACTAACATCAAATTATAAAGAAAACTAGTCACGACAGAGATGAAGTGTCTACGCAGAATGCTGGGGGTAACAAGAAGAGACCGATTGGGAAATGAAGACATCAGGAAAAAGTGGGTACAACATCAGTACTGAACTTCATCAAGAAACAACAACTTAAATGGTTCGGCCACATAAGCAGATTACCAACAGGCAGTGAACATCAAAGAGCAATTTTACTCCGATACAGTGGACACAAAGCAAAAGACCGGCCACGCAAAAGGTGAACGTTAGAGATAACAGAGGCGGCGAAAGACACAATTTATGAAGCGCACACAAAGGCTCGTTCTCGAAATCTCTTCTTATCTTTATACTGTGTGGCCAAAAAAAAACAGCATTGGAGAAAAGAAAGAAAGAAAAAACATACAAGTTACAGAATAGATGTCCCAGCACTCCCGGCCGATCCACAGTACAGTTGCCCAATATCCCCAATTGGTGTCTTCTTCTTCTTCTTCTTCTTCTTTGCGTTCGTTCTTTACAACCAATTTTAATCACTCTTTGTGATATGTTTGATCTTTACCAAGAACGGTATACGTTGCACATTGGTTTGGTAGGCCTAAATGCATAGACTTCTACACGTTTAGGACATGTGCATCGATTTCAGCCAAACCTTCTTAGTCGCCTCTTACGACATGCATGGCAGGTAACAGTGTTCTATTCTTTACATCCCAAATTTGGGCCCCGGTAACCACTCGGGCGCCCAATAGGTGTCAAATCACGAGGGGATTGAGGGGGAGGGTGTCTGTGATAAAGTTGTTAAAACATCTCTCCCTTGCGTTCTGAAGGTTGATGAATCCGGATCGCGTTGTTCAGTTCCATTGTGTATTTTTCCATATATTCCTAGGATTGTTGTTGGGGCTACAAAGTTCGTGCTTTGTCATGTCCAACACTCTCGGCAGATAATGTGCCATTTCTGCAGAAAGGGACGGAGCCATATGGGGAAGTCGGGTGCAATGAAGTTGATTTTGTCTTTAGGTAGAATTTATGTGATGCTTCTTTCCAAACATGTTGCACAGCAAAACAGTTACCACACGAACTCGGCGTCCTTTTGTGGTTTGTGTCCTAGACGGCCGCTTAGATTTTCCTCACGCTAGGACCTGCTCTGATGCTAAGAAAGTTGTGATTGTCCAAACATTTTGTTCCAGGATGGTATATGTAGATAGATACATCGTTATTTGTTACTGAACAGGCGTCATACCACTCCGGTTAGACTAATAGGTGATGTCTCCCCCAGCAGATGTTGAAAGTTATGTGTACTGACGGTTCTTGAGACTCATTGGTTAAGCACATTCCTCTCTCTGCACTCACACACCTGGTTCTACTTGTACAATTCCAAACTCGGTTCTTGTGGCTCACTGGTTAAGCACACTCCTCTCTCTGCACTCACACACCTGGTTCTACTTGTACAATTCCAAACTCCGCAAATCGCTGTATAAATTTAACATCAATTTTAGTGTCATCATCCAACAGGTGGTCGCCAAAAGACCGAAGAACATCTCCCTTGTACATCCTCGACAATAAATGTTGTTGATACAATCATGCCAGCTCTCTCATTGCCGCGAGCTCCCGCATGCTCACGACAGTATCTACATACGTATGACAAGTAAGCCGCTGAAGGTTGGAAACCGTAATAGACGACATCCACACAGGCCGCAACTTGCCATTTTGGGCCTTCTGAAACATCGGCTGAGAGTAAAAACAACATCCCCAGTAAACGCAGTCTCATAGAACCACTATAGGGCAGCAGTAACGGCTTCAGCCTCTATTCTCATAGCGAAAGTGGTTGTCATGTATGCTCATTTGCGCTTTGCAATGACCCTACCACGCGCGCTAGCCAGGAAACCCCAGCCTGACTTCTCACTACGATGATGCATCGATGGGGCGACCATTGTTTTAAAGGTCATCAACATCTTAACGCAGAGAAACAATATAATAAAGGCAAGTACAATCCAACCAAGAAAGATGAGCACAATAGGGGCAATAGCCGGAGTGATACATTTTTTAAGATTAAAATGTTTTAATCCTGTACGATTGTCTTCATTGACCATGGGTTATTCAATGAACACGGTAATTTAAAAAATAATTAAAACCAACCTTATCGGAAGACTGTCGTTGGAGCCAGGAAATTACCCTTCACTTCTGTGGTTTTGGAGGCATCTATCTGTTAACATATACGATAAAGAAGAATATGTTTACAGTGTTTATTGGTAAATTGAACCGAACCGGCTGATTTGTTTGCTTCGATCATCGATGGAGTACGAGTGTGTAATATTGTTCATATTCCAAACACAGAATGTGACGGAAAATAGTCTATGGAGTCAAATTACTAACTGCAAACTATAGTACACGTTACAACAAACCGTTCTATCAGGGGTTACTGCACTTACTTTCTATATGAGTGGTCACAAGTTCAAAATCCCCAGTTGGAATATGATGTTGTTCTCAGGTTGAAAGAACTTAATATAATATTCAAGTTGGAGACATTCCTAAACAAATGTTAAAGAAAAATACCGCAAATTTTCTGGCCACATATGATAGTAAATTACGAGCTTTTAATACAAACACATCATGTATCATTAGAGACCATCATTAAAAGATGAAGTTGGATTGGGTATATATACCGTATGCCAGTAGTGGGCGTCTGTAGCTTATGTGGTTGTCAGCTCGAGCTCACAACCCAAGCGTGCATGGTTAAAACTCTGCGGCGGGCAGTTTGGAAACGAATTTGTTCTTGTGGGTTTTTGCGGCCTGTAAAAATAGACTCCATCGTTCAGAATCAATGGCAAACTACTGAACGTATAAGTGTTGCCTAGAAAATCAACAACTCGTTTACTGTGGTTGATGGCTAAGTCCTATAAAGGATATGCCACGATTTTCATTTTTCAGTAGGGGCATTGGCTAGGACATCTCTTCGATGGACAGCAGATGAAAAAAGAAGACCTGGATCTCCAAAGAAAACATGAAGAGCTATGGAAAGAGAGTTGAACTATTGTGGCCTTATGTGGAAAACAATTGGTGGAAAGGCGACAAAATGTATAAATAAATATCTTCTAAAGAATACACAGCTCACAGTATTATAAAATACAAACGAATGTTCAATTAGGAATATATTTATTTTTCTCTGTTTATTTTCTCTGGAATACTTATGACATTTTAAAAATTGGAAACAAATACATAGATATTTATGAGACCAACACTAAATAACATTTGATTGCTTCTGATTTGGATATTGCTATTAAGTAATTAACTCAAATTCATCCCAATAACATTCTGGATGTGAATACAGACAATAATACATGCACAAAAGTGCATATTCATTTTTAAAAGACTTTGCCGTTATATGAACTCCTGACGTTGAATCAATCCAGCGATTTAAGGAGTTTGGAATTACACGTTGTACAAGTAGAGATGGATACTTGAAGAGCAGAGAGAGAAGTTTGTTTAACCGGCGAGCCACAGGAACCATCAGTATGCATACCCTCTGACATCTGTTGGGTGAAGATCTATTGGTCTGTCCGAGTGCTGTGCGTCAGTTCAGTAACCAACAACAAATTAACTTTTAGAATACGAACGCCACCTGACAGACCATAAAGTTAGTTCCCATTTTACCACAAGCCACTTCACGGACCATATGGTTCTAACCAGTTGTTAATATATCGTAGAGGACTTTAATGTTTTAAGTGTATTTTTAAAATTCAAATACAGCAAGTGGGTGTTTGTAATAGATCTTTCAATTGCACATTTTGGAGTAAGTAGTTTGTATCTGCTGTTGAATACAAGAAAGCTATAACAAATTTTGTAAGGACATCTTCACCTTAAAATTTGTTCCTCAAAAACAGTGCGTAAAAAGGCGGTTTTAGTATGCGTATTGTAAGAGTTAACCCCTGTCAACTTAAGTTCTTGCAAGCAATATGTAAAGTTGATATATTTTTAGGAACTATTTGTGTAGAAATCATAGATAGGAGAACAGAGATGGTTTGAGTTCTTCTTTGATCCATCTTAGAATAATGTAATACATACAGATAGCTATTTGTGAAAGCAGTAACAATCTTAATTACCATTATCAAACTGGAAGCAGTTGTCCTGAAAGTTCCATTATGCCCAGTGATGACCTTATTAAGGATCTTAGCTATAAAACTCCAGTCACAACAATAACAGAACAGATAGAATGATATATACAATATGTAACTGGTTAATTTAGAGATCTGTTTTTACATTCTCCTAATTTCTTTGCATTATCTTTCAAGGGTAAAGATATTGACACGTAAAGTAAAGTAAAAAAATACAAATATTAATGAATAATACAAGTAATTAATTCCTTCATAAAGTATCTTTATCTTTCATATTTGCTGCATTATTCTGTCCAAAACTAGCAAATATTTCAGCAATAATAACAACTGCTATTGATCCAATTTTTTAATAAATATATAGTATGTATGCAAAGAGATTGATTAATCAACATCGAACTGGCATGTTGGGTCGCTGGAGCTGCTGGATTTGCTGAGGTGGAGATCGGAGCACCTATGGACATGTCCGGAGTGCTATTATAATAGTCCTCATATAACTGATAATTTTAAATTGAGTGCAGATTAAAAAAATTATACTAAAAGTAAATTTGCTAATCACAGATTTTGTTGCCAAGAATATCTGGTTATTGTGCTGATGTGGTAATGCCGTTTGGCGTACTAATAATCCTGAAGAGAAATTACAAAATAGATGTGACAGAGTGGGTTGGGATAGATATAAGATCAACTTGCCTAAGAAACAAGAGGCAGAGAAATATTACTTCACCACCAGCCTAATAAAATATTTTTGAGGAAGGTGCATGTGTTCATTTAACAAAGAATAGCTTCGGTCATGTCCTATCCTCTGAATGTTGCTAACATTTGATTTCAGCTAAATTTATAATTACTGTGATCTCCATGTTATTATGGGACAGTAAGTTTTTTTAAAGCAAAGATTAATACTGAAAAAAGTGTGATTCCAAGAAAGAGAGTTTACTTAGTCAAGCAGCTGATAAAATATCACAGACAAAATGAAGAGAATGTTCAACAAAACTAAATGTGGAGTGTTCCAGTAGTCAGTACACACCAGTATCACTATGTAAATACTGAAAATATATACATAGACATCAATCTTTACAATGTTTCATAAGGTGGTGTATTTGTGTTAGTGAATTATATATTCTAACCAAGCCATGAGAACCATCAGCATATATAACATTTGACATCTTCTGGGGGAGACCGAGCAACTATAGGTCTGCCAGGTGTGCTATGAGGTCAGTTCAATCAATAATCAACAATACAGAATGTAGGCTTTTGTGGGTTTAATAGAAAATATAGGTGCTTGTACTTAACTGCAATGGATTATTTATTCAATATCTAAACTTTAGTTATAATCAAGAGGCATATAAGGAAAAACGTTATTTAAAGAATAAGTAAGTGTTGTTTTTTTAGCAATCTTTCTATAAGCAATATAAACACAATATCTGACATATCCAAATTAGCAGTTGATATATACACAGACACAAAAACATTACATTTTTATAACACACACTAAATATAAGATACTTTAGCAATTCTCACAAACTAAACACTGCTAACTTGTGTTTTTTAAAAATCATTTATTGAGTTAACTAAAAGAAAAGCAATAAATATATTTGAAGTTTGTAAGTCTGATTATCCATGTCTTCTATCTTAAAATCTTCAAAAAAGTGAATGTTATGCCCTATTTGTGCAAAATAAGATATGAAACGATGACAGAGAGACAAGAGAATTACTTTTTAAAATGTGAATATGTATATATAGATATTCTGATTTGGAGGATACATTTATATACATTATACAATATGTTATGATCAGCAGCAACAAGAACTTACTGTGTGTAAAGTTTAGAGATATAAACTAATAATACTGAAATCATTCATATTACAATATGAAATCTAGAATATGATCATATATGCTGTCTGCTACTTACAAGTGTTTCAAACACTATATGAATGACTAGGATAGCGTGCTACTTTTGATGCACATTGGGTAGAACTTGTGTTTTCTTCACTCACATACTGAGGTCCCCATTTACCTGCCGTTTTATGGCAAACAGGCTCAAATTTGTTCAAATGACAACTATATTTTCTCACCAATCTCTATATGATAACATTTAGCAATACAAACAAATATTTAAAGACTATCATTACTATCTGTAATACCGCTTTTAGGTCAATGTAGGGTGGGGGAACATGAGTCTGGGGAATGTAATCAAAACTGTTTAGGTTAGGATTTTTCATTTTTAACCACAGACAGAAAAAATTCTTGGCCTTACCGTGGATTGAACACGGGTCACCCGCATGGGAGCCGCGGTCTAATCTATTCGACCAGACGCTCCAACATTTAGCAATAAACCAACAATTTATCAACACTACCATCTATGCACAACTGTATCCAGCATGTGCATATTTCCAGTTTCATGACAACCACAAAATGGCTAAAAATGATAACAATACATCAACAGACTATTACAGTAACGAAAAATAACAAATAACAACTAACCATTAATAAAACCCTTTTAGAATAACAATAAAGTTTAAAGTTTGAGAATCGTATAGGACTGTTCCGTAATCTGGGCATGGTAACCTTGGTGATGACTTGGGCAACTATGGGCGGTGCATACTTGGTATGATAAGATAGGAGAGCTTAGATTGAGACGGCTAACATTTTAACCCCACTATATATTTTGTTATTATATATTAGCCTATTTGTGATGGAGTGGGACTGCAGTATCCCCCATATTAGAATTTTGACTATTATACTGCAACCATCTTTTGTTCCACTGACTTTTTTGTGCCCTCTTCAAATGTAGTACAATCTTCTCTATTTTTGGGTCTATGCCCTATAGATTTTGCTCTATTTGCTTACATTTAAACAAGTTATTCTAGATAAAGTCCAGATAAAGACTTTTTGGCTGAAACATCAACCGTATATTTGTGTTCATTTGCAAATCTTCATTTATAACTACTCTTTATAATTTTGCTTTTTTAAAAATTTGCCTAATGGTACGAAGTTTTATTGACGACTACCTAGTTTCTAACATATATTTTATATATAAAAAATAACAGTTTTTAAACATTTTATAAAGCACTGTTCATCCTACCCTATCAAGCAATTGAAGAGGAATGTAGAAATTAAATTATATTCAATCGTTAAGCCACAAGAAAGATTGATAACTCATTCTTTGAAATAGCTACGATTCAATGAAAATATAGAAAAGTAAATAAGAGTATCTGCAAAGAAAAATTACGTAAGTATATTGATGTTGGTTTACTATTACACAGACAACAATTGGTAAATTCTGAGAAGCAATACTGTTGAAAACATTTTAAAAAGTGGTATAAGGCACATCTGGGATTGAAAGAAGCATTTAATTCAATGTTAGAGATAATTTTGTGCACTTAAGTTATAAGCCAAAGAAAAGCAATATGTATAAAGACTATTCTCCTCGCACAGAAGTGATATCCTTTTACTAATGTCTATGTTTATCATGTAAACATGTATTCCATTATGTTATTACAGCGTTGGTTGGAGCTTTTGTCTAAGTGTTCTGCTGTTGACAGTTTCAGTTAGCTCAGAGATTAACCAGATATATAGAGAGAGGCTCTATTAAATACAGAATTCTTTTTTTTCTGTTTCAGTAGTTATATTGTAAATGATGTCTTTAAATAAGATCACAGCCCAGCAACTTGTACTTAATGGGGTAGAGGGGAATCTTCCTTCATGAAATGGTGTTTGTTGAGTGTATAATATGTAAACTCAACCCATTAACGCACTTTTCCTAATGCTTTTATTAAATCTGTAACGTTCTAAAAAAATGTGCATGCACACATATATCGTGAAATGAAAATCGTGCATATCCTTCACAGGATATCGCCGTCAACCACAGTATACTAGTTGTCGTTTTCTAGGCACCACTTATACTTTTAATATTATGCCATTGCTTTCTGAAGGGTGAGGTCTATTTTTACTGTTCATAAAAATCCAAGCCAAACAAGTTTGCTTCCAAACTGCCGACTGCATAGTTTGAACCAGGTACACTTGGGTTGTGATTGAACTCACTACTGCTTAAGCTACAGATGCCCACATATTTCGCTGTATCAGTGAGAATTACCTTGAACTGAATTTGTTTTAAATATTTCTTTTATAAGAAGGTGTTGTAGAAAGTAGTGTAATATAATACAAAAATCTCTGAACTAAGATAGCTACACATGATCAATTTCATGACAAGGCAGTAGAATAAGTATGCATATATTAAAGTAATGTTGCCTGTACTAAAAAAAAAAAGAAATATGAAATTGAAACAAAATGGTGCACATCAAATCCCCTGCAGCAGTGAGAGAAAACTCAGAGACTACTGGTTACATTAGCATCAGTAACATCTCCTACAATGGCAACAGCTTCAATTTCCACATTTGCCCCCTAAGGAAAACAAAAGAGCATTTGTTATTTGAGTTTTCAAACTTTATACTGACAAATATCTCATAATATATGTTGCTGTCCAGTAACACTAAATGTGAGAGAAGGATCGAACTATCTTGTAACTTGACTAAAATGACAGTATCAAGAAGACCTACAAATGAAGAGATTACCGCTAAAACCCAAAATATATCCACTATAATTGGATCTAGCCTGCAATATACTAGAAATCATTACAATGATCAATGGTCTCACAAATAGAGATGAGTATAATAATCTGCAGAAGAGGTCCCCCACCATGAGTATGATCAAAGAAAACTATCATGGATACAAGCATGGATCATAAATAACTGCTGTTAAGAATGGAAAAAGCTGGCATCGAAATAGGGGGAAGACTGTAGTAAAACTTGGTTTTACATTTGCATGTTTCGTTATCGTCCATTTGTAAGTGTTCTCTATAATTCGTCACTCCTGTTGTGTCGTTTGCTTGATAAAGGCCTTTTGGTAAACGTTGCTGTTTATCGTCACTGTTTCTGTATTTTGTAAAACTATAGTACTTTGTTTGTACGTGTTTCGCTAAAAAGCTGGCATACATTTTTCATATCTGGACAATGAACATGAAGAAAATTTTATTCTCACTAGTAGATTCTTTTCAACTACACAACTGGGTATTAAAACAGGTTGCAAATATCTTCTTCTTCTTCTTCTGCATCCTCACTAGATTGGGATTTTGGATTCTCTAATAAAGGCAGCCGTCTGCCTCAGATTACCAGCCACGCCATACAGTTTGTCTTGGACGCTGGTGTAAGTTGGCCACTTCTTTCTTCTCAAGTCTGCATACTGAGGTAGTTCTGTAGGATATAATTCCTATAATTTCTGCTTCCCGGTTTGTGCCGACCTCTTCCCGTAGTAAGTTTTGGCCGCCCTCGTGATGGCAGGTCTGACATTCTTACTACGTGGCTAAATCTCTGAGGCAGATTGGTGACCGTAGAATCCGCTATCCCATTCCTCATTGTGAGGGGTCGTTGCACAATGTTATGCGCCTTACAGCCTGGTGCATCCGTTTTCTGCAAGCATTTGTTTCGAGTTAGCATTCCCTAGTGGACACGTTCATCCGATTTCAACCAAACCTTCTTAGTCGCCTCTTACGACATGCGTGGCAGGTAACAGTGGTTCTATTCTTTACACCCCAAATTTGGGCCCGGTAACCACTCGGGCGGGTTGCAAATATGATTATAATGACATCAACTTTGACTGTCAACAAGTGGTCATCTTCACAAATACACTATCTGTACTACAAACTATAAAGGGTAGTCTTCGTCTTTGCGTTCGTTCTTCACTACCAATTTTAATCACTCTGTGGTATGTTTGATATTTGCCAAGAACGTGTATACGTTTCACATTGGTTTGGTAGGCCCTAAACGCATAGACTTCTACACATTTAGGACACATGCATCCGATCTCAGTCAAACCTCTTTAGTCGCCTCTTACGACATTCGTGGCAAGTAACAGTGGTTCTATTCTTAACACCCAAAATTTGGGCCCCAGTAACCACTCGGGCGATAAAGGGTAGTAAACTTCGTCATCTGAAAAATTGAGAAATAATCTTAGCAAAGTGAATTAATGGGCACCAGCATACTGTTTTATACCAGAAAATGAAAGGGCAGACAGACCTGCAAAGAAGCGAGGAGAATGTAAGCAGAAATTTATATTTCTAAGAGAAACTTCCAAGTTCTAAGAAGAGAACAGACTCTACCCAATGATGATTACCATACTTTCGACCGTCAAAGGCAGACTGTCATTTTCGCCTTAGGACAGGACATAAATTAAACAATCAAACGTACAGAGTTTGTCTATCTGACTCTCCGATGTGCTCTCATGACACTGAATAAACTGCAGAACATGGTTAACAAGTCTGTCCCCTGTACACACAGTGTATAGAAAGGAAAACTAGTCCAACAATCCTTTCCTCATCCATCCTTAAAGGATTGACTTCATTGTACTGGGTTTACCCCATATGGCTCGGTCCTCTCCCGCATAAATGGCATGCCATCTGTCAATAGTAGTGCACAAACTCTATAGATCCTGCATTAATCCTAGGGTCCCTGGAAAAATACTCATGAACAGAACCTCATGGTCCGGATTCGAAACCACAACCTTCGGAACGCAAGGCGGAGGCATAACCACTTAGCCACAAATATCCTTACAATACAACACCATAAACACAATTGTATGGACATAAAGAAAAATTACAAACAACAGTACAGTTCATCATGAAAACTTGGTTAACTCTGCAAACATTTTAAATGATCACAAATAGAAGAAGACAATGAGTTTACAAATCTTGTGTACAAAGTATTATCTTAGTTAATAATTTGGTTCACATTACCTTAGGTAGAGCTGCAACTTGGTAAGCTGCCCTGGCAGGTTTTGAATTGGAAAAGTCTAAAAAAAAAAACCCAGTAAATAAAGTGAAAAACCAAACAAATAAATCGTCATGTCAATATTATATTTATCCACTATTTCTTTCTTTCTGTGTGCACATACTTGGTGACAATTGTATAGTTACTATTGAGAACTAGAACTGCTGGCTATTTACTTGGTGTTTCAGTTTCAAATATCTTCATTGCACTCAGGACATGTCCTTAGGTGCTCTGATCTCCAACTGCGTCCAACCATACCAGTTCGATATTGATTGATGAATTTACTCAACGGCTGTTGTGCTGTTCTTTTCTGTCCGGTCCAATCTACAATCCAAGCTCTTGCAACCTAGCAGTTGGTTTGAATTGGTTTGGATGTAAGTGCTCTTTGCACATATTCTATGAAGGCGTGTAGAATATCAGCTCTATTCACTGGCTGACACCATTCCACCATAAACTAATGAATGCACATGGAGGTTCTCTACACCTACCCACCAGAAGATATCCCCAGTGCTTCATTTGTGTCCTTTGGAAAATTTTATGTCTACTTTTCCTAATCCTACTTTTTAAATAGACCTCATATAAGATAAACATTCTGCTGCATACACTTTCCAGCGATTGCTGTCAGCATAAAGCTGTCAATATCTCCAATGAGTTTTTCCTACAATGGTACTGATGGTGGCCATGTAAGTGTTCTTTATTCCTCATATCTAGTCCCCTATTGTAACAGATGTCATCTTTCATTAAAGTGTATATAACTAGTTTACTGAATGTAGACTACGAAAGTCAAATATCCATTTGACTGCAAATGTGCATGTATCTTCATTTATTGCACTTATGTATCATAGCTGACATATTCAGTTTTTGGCAGATAGGGCTGTGTTTTCTCTCATAGCCTTTATGCAAGGTACAGGTTGGTACATTTACCATGGTTTTTCTTCCAGAACTTTCCTTCCTTCCTTTCGTTTGCTTGAAATATTGTCTATATATTCAACATTGTCTCTTGTTTAAACTTCACTGTTTTTGTATTCCAGAACTTTCGGTAACTTCTGCTTGCTTGATGTTTCCATTAATGGACATACAAACTATTTCGTTGATAAGTACCACCTGTGTTCTTTTCCCTTTCTTTTGAGAGACTATTATTGTTTGATCTGCTACTGTTTCTTTATCCAGTATAAAGCTAGTTTAGATAGCAGCTGACACTTGATGTCTGAAGATTGCCTCACTATCCACCAACTGTGAGTGCACCTGGATGGGGTCAACAGATTTGATTTTTTACAATGATGCCATTTCCAAGTGGATTATAGCTGTTTATGGTAGTTTTCTAAGTCAGTATTCAACAAACTTCAGACATTGAAACTAATACAGTTTAAAATGTACTCACATTTTGTATAAACTTCATTCACAGCAACATAGTCGTTGATATTTGTCAGCAACACTGTTGTTTTCACAACTGAGAAAAGTTAAGTACATAAACAAATGTCAGAATCAACAATATCATTCTGTGAGTATTGTTAACTTATGGAATAATAAAAGACAGTGTTTGGGAACAATTATAATTTACCTCTCAACAGAAAAAAAGCAAGCTGTAAACTTCTGTCTCTACATAAGCTATGACAGACAGATGAACCTTTCCAACAAGATAAGATAGGGACTTCTGATGAGTATCACTCCAGTACTGACAAAATGACTATTGCAAAAATGACCATAGTAAGCATAGCAGAGAAGATTGATATGGCCAAAACCACCGCCTTTGCAGAACAAGTTCTTTGGTGATCTCAACAACCTGAGGCAGACCACTGCTTTGAAAATAATCATGTTGTTGTCGGAGTGAGCAAAAAAGAAGCGATAACTTACCTAGAATAGCCCCCAGCAATCCCCTTACTAAGATTAAGCTATAACATTTTAAAAAAATTGTGACAGGAAATACTTTCACGGAGTTCAAGAGGTGTCCCAGTTTAAGAACCAATGGAGAAAGACCAAACTTAAAACAACACTCCCCCTCCCTGACGAGTGAGCTGAAATTCACTAACGAGGACGCATGAGAACCATGGACATCATACGGTCGTGAGCAACTTTTGGCAGTCTGAATATGTTAGGGGTCTGTTTCTTGTAAAAAGAACTACAGAGCTGCATACATATTCAGAGTGGTTATCGAAGACAACAATTGACCATGTGGAGACGCAAAGACATAGAGAGGAGCAGAGGGAATAAAAGGAGGACGAACCAAGCACCATTGCTGTTAGTTTAAGGTGATTGCTGTAATTGTTACTACATTTTTTCTTGCAGTTAAATTGTTTTGAATATCTATGGATGTGCTGTAATTGATATGATTCGGTGGTGTATCAAGAGATAGAAAGATTATACATAAACTATAAATATTAATTTCCGACTGTGACTTTCTTTTTATTCAGTTATTTTAAACTATGTCTAATTTCAAACTAATTTACTACAATCTTGTAGTGTGAAGTGGAATTAGTACTGTTGTGAGTTCTGCATGAGTAGTTCTAACAAGTCCCAGTCCCATCGATAAATAGACTGTTATAAAATTTAATCTGAGGCAGATTTCTGGTGACGGTTGAACACTTGCACGAAGATTTATATATATAGAGGCGCATAGAAAAGTAATGCCTCCAAGTCCATAACTTTGTTAATATACATAATTTACAAATGAAACATACATTTTCAGAAAGCTTGAGATGTCCACTACACAATGAGTCATTATTTTTCCACATAGTCACCTCCACGTTCCACACACACACGCCAACATCGAACTAGTTGTTGCATCCGTCAAGAAAAATCTGATGATTTTTCACGAAGCCAGGTACGCACATCTGCTGCCACATCCTCGTCAGAAGCATATCTGTTTTCCTTGAGATGTTCCTTGAGCTTTGGGAACAGGAAAAAGTCACAAGGTGCCAAATCGGGGCTATATGGTGGGTGTGCTAAAATGTCCAAATTGAGATAATGCTGCCGCTGTTTTTCTACTGGTGTGTGGACGAGCATTGTCATGTTGAAGGACTGCATGTTTTTCAGGACGAACACGTAGCAGTCTTGCCCGTAGTTTCTTCATTGTAGCAACATCTTTTTGCTTGATGCGGCGATTGACATGAATCAGTTCGTCCACGCGAGCTTGGTGTTGTTCATCCACTGCCGTAATTGGTCGTCCGCTGCGAGCCTGATCATGCAAGGTCATCGTCGCTGGATTGTCGCCTTTAACAGTCCTTGCCCACCTCCTACCAGTACTCACATCCACACAGGCGTCACCATATACCGCTCTCATTCTTCGATGCATGTCGATGGGAACACAACCTTCGGCCGTCAAGAATTCAATCACAGCTCTTTGCTTCAACCGAATTTCCATGTATGACGCCATCTTGGATAATGTTGTGCGATGCATCGCAACACTTATTCCGAACACTTATATACTTTATTCTGATATCGGTGTCAATTGCCTCCGAACACTATTAACAAAGTTATGGACTTGGAGGCATTACTTTCAATGCACCTCGTATATATATATATATATATATATATATATATATATATATATATATATATATATATATATATATATATATATATATACACACAACTTTTAAAAATATTTACTTTTCCTCCTCTGTCTTGCAGGGTACATATATAATCAACTCCCTGTAAACTCATCACTTTCTATCAACATGCACAGACACTAACCCTTTTCATAAGAACTTCCAGCTGCTTCTAAAATTGCTCCCAAGTTTTTCAACACCTGTAGATCAGAACAAATGGATTTGTTACTTTTATGCGTGAAGATTATGTTTACTCTAGGCATTACATGAAAGTCATCTGACCAAGTACTAAATACAACAATAAAAATAATACATAGTATAAAAACAGATACAACAAATTAAAATGATATCAGGGGGTAGGAGTAAGCTATTATTTATTCATTATCTCCTTAGTTTTTCTCTCTGTACTGTGTACTTCAAGTTTCTGTAGCTACTTCAATTTCTTGTGATGAGGTAGCTGGTCTCACGCACAGTCCTCCTTTTCATCCGGGCTTGGAACGGCATTTTGACATTCGTTGATCATTTCCTTGAGGAGAAATGATCAACGAATATCAAAGCAGGCATTGAAGTGGGGTGCAAAGGGTTAAGAAAGAGAGGTCGACCTAAGGAGACCCTGAAATGAACTTTGCTGAGAGAGGCAGGAAATATCAGTCTCAGTTCCATGGAGGAGATTGAGCGAGTTGCCCAGGATAGAGCGGTATGGAGAAATTACTTGCAGGCCCTATGTAACGTATAACAGTAGGAGAGGAATTATTAATAACTGTGTACTTCACTGATATCTGACTGCAAGTATTTTGAGACCCCAAAAATTTGGTGTTGTGTTGTTTGCAGTAGAGGTATAAAATAATGTCATCCACTAATTTAAAGATGACAGAATGATGAGTCTTAATGACAATTTTTTAATGTGGATGATAGCAGGTTTGGTGATGGTGTGTAGACCTTTCATCACATCCACATATTTCACAGTTGATGAAAACTAATATGCATGGTTTCTTGGCCTTGTCCCACCATACCAGATGGATCACATCTTTTTCAACCTGGTCAAAGTAGAAACATTCTTTGTGATCTAATACCAAATACTCAAACTGTGGAGGAAAGCCATAGCGGTTGGTGTTGATGTACAGTAGTAATTGTGTGTAGCTGGGGGATTAATGCTGTAGTATCTCTCTCTAATCTGTTCTACCATCTTCTACAAAAGATTGGAACAATATTCATTTTTGTTCACTTATAAAAAAACACTTGATGGAATATAATGCTGAAATTGTTGATAATGCCATAACCGTTTTCCATTTTAGTTTCTGTACCAAAGCTATTTTAATAGATTTTGGTTGCTGGTCCTAACACCACCACCTTTCACATTGTGAAAGTATTGAACAATTCCTGACACTTTGCACAGTCCTCACTGTAATCAGTTTTATAAACATTTGCCTGGATAACAGTGACCTGACACTGACTGAGTTACATGAATAACAGTGTGTCAGGTTATAATTGGTCATTGAGAAGGCTATAATATATTTTGGCTTACTAATAACACTAATAACGACACATACCATTTGTACTGCAACATTTGCATGAAAGTATTGAAACAATTACCTGATAAAGCTTCTGCAACAGTTCCTCCAGGAATAATCTCCATTGTTTCTGGGATGAAACCAATTTGTCCTGAGATATACAAGGTGTGATTCACCTGCACAGCTTGACTGCAGATGTCAATGAAATAAAACAGTGATGAATGCTGGTTATCAATGGAAAATTAGGAAGGCCGTATAATATATTATTGTGGAACTTACTAATATACAGACAAAAATGTCAAGTACATTTATTATGATTATCTGCACACACAAAACAGTAGAAGTAGAGTGATACATTTTATTATATAGATCCAGTAAAAGGAGTAAGTTTCTGGTTGTTAGAAGACACGTCACTAAAGAAAAGCGTTATAAACCTGCATTAGGCCTAGAGTAAAGGATCTTAGAAAATTATTTTTTGAAAACAAATGCAAGATCGCGTAACTGGGAAATATTACTTTGACAATCATCAATTTAATAATTCAATCAATGCACATCAACCGTCGGCACGGTGGAATGTTGTTTCTAAATCTGCATATGATATTACTGCAAACATATAACATTCAAATGGAGATATGCAAACTTGCTTTGTTTTGCATGAACTAGTTCTCAGTAGGTGACTACAAAAGTGCAGTGTCATTATACTATAGTATCTTTACTTTTAATTAGTATACAGATTAAGTGGTCCAAGTCTAGAACTTGAAGTAACAATTTCCCAATTAAATTTACGTCTATATAATAAAATAATAAATCTTAAAAAAAACAATTAACAACCTGTAAGGTCCAACAGCTTTAGGCGCTTTGCTGGTACTGATGATTCGTCTGACAATCTTTGACGCCATTATAATCTTCTAATCACAAATATGAAACACTGTGACTAGTGTGACTGTCAACCAACTTGCAAATGGATTCAGATAACGTCTGCTGCGCTGACACTCATACGAAACGAAATTCTTACTTCTTTTATAGTAGCTTGTTTTTTTTTTCTTTTAAGAATTGAATCGTTACTTTCAAATAAGGTGCAATTATATTTATCCACTACTATATATATTGTGATTTTCCAAACTTAAACGTTCTTCATCATAATTCATAATCATCAACATGCTGTCTCACAAACACACGAATGTAAACAACACATGTATGTTTATTTATCCGTTTAATAGTTGATTAAAGTAAAGGCTATTTTTAACCAGAGGCACGCTTTTTCATCCTAAGATTGAGTCTTGTTTCGGTTATATCGAGGCTTGTTAATGTTGGTCATGAAATGAAAATCGTGGCCATGGCATATCCTTTACAGGACGTAACGATCAGTCACAGTAGCGAGTCGTCGATTTTAAAGCCCCACTTATACGTTCAGCAGTTTGCCATTGCTTTCTAAACAGTGAGGTATATTTTTAACGATCATAAAATTCCACGAGAACAAATTTGCTTCCAAATTAAAGACCGTGGTTTTGAACCAGGTACGCTTGGGTTGTGATTAAGCTCACTACCGCTCACCTAACCCCCGCAAACATGAAAAATAAGAATTAACCCATGGATGATAATTCTGGTTATATTGGTCACATCATATATGTATTAACGAATATCTGGCAATCTCAAGACCTTAGTATATGCACAAAAGTTAAATTATTTAGGTCATGTGTGATTCATGTACTGACCTACGGATGTGAAAGTTGAAATCAACAAAGAAAATTGATAAGAAACTGGACAGCTTTGAGAATAAATGTCTCGAAAATTATTAAAAGTAAAATGGAGTGATTTCGTTTCTAACAACACAGTGAGAGATAGAACACACCAACAACCGTATCAAATATTATAAGGAAACGAAGGTGGAAATATTTAGGTCATGTTCTTAGATCAGACGAAAAGAGACTAAATCGACAAGTCCTTATGTGGTCACCAGTTGGGAAAAGAAAACGTGGAAGACCAAAGACCACTCTTCGAAGAACCATCCAACAAGAAAGTAAACTATTGGGATGTAAAACCATACAAGATCTCCAACTGCTAGCAAAGAACCGTATCACATGGAGATCTAAAACCTCTGTCCTATGTGCCGCCTTTGGCTCGAAAGGAATAAACTAACTATATATGTATGTATTCATGTGGGTATCCATGTATATGTTCTGACCCCATGAACCTGGGGTACCATGTCGTCAACACATATTATGTTCCTATAAAATGGCAGGTTGCTGTATGGGTGGATAACGTCTTTTGAAGTTTCTAACCTCCAGAGGCGTACGTGAATCTATTGCCGGGGGCACGCTGTTGTTTGTAGGAGAGGACAGGCTTGCATTAACAACATTAATTGTTGGGGAGTTGAGAATGGATAAAGGGTTATGTCGGTCTTTTCTCTACTGCCTGTTGGATGAAGACACTAATAAAATCGATCCAGCAGTTTAAGGAGTTCCAAGTCACCCATTGTACAAGTAGAACTAGATGCCTGAGGAACAGAGTGGGGGATGTGTTTAACTAGCGAACCACAGGAACCATCAGTATGCTTACTCTTCGATATCTGTTGGATGAGACTGGGCACCTATGGGTCTGCCTGGAGTGGAATGACGTCGGTTTAGTAGCTAACTAGCCAAATGTATCATTCTTACTATAATGTTTCCTTAATTATTTTAGAAATATCTTTTTGAACGTGTTATTTTAACTGGATTTTTAAAACTGTAGCAGTTCTAATCTACTAATCAAGCTGGGAATTTAATGTTGGAGAAAGCTCGTCTAAATGGCGACACTAATGGCGAGGAAAGCAAGTTTCGCGCAAAAATAAGTCAGAATCGCCGTACTAGGCGCACTGACTACGCCTGAATTCAGAGCGGACGAACGAGAAGAATCCTATTTTATAGTACTATTTAATATACGCCAAATTGACCACAGCATTCATGTCATGGACGCGAATTTTCATCTTAAGGTAACATAAAATCATCTTGCCCACCAGTACAGTTATATGAGGACTATCATCATCCGGACACGTCCATAGGTGTTCCGATCTCCGCCTCAACAAATCCAGCAGCCCAACACGCCAGTTAGATGTTGATTAATCAATCTCTTAATCGGGTCAGCGAGTGGGATTCACAGTCCTGAAACTCCTCTGTTCGGAAAGACTCTCTCAATGCATTAAGAATGTCTTTCGGTCCACGGCAGCTCCCTCTGATATTGTAGCCAATCTATCAGCTCGTTCATTACCACTGACTGCAAAAAATGTGATTTTCCATATTATCGAATTAATTCACTCTCGCATTACGATGCATATTTTTTTCTAGGTAGTTAGTGGCGATTTAACGTTGCCTGTTCACAATTACATCACTTTACTCAGGAGAAACTAGTTTAAACACGTTCAGCAATGATAAGTGACGTTGCATTAATTTGAATGTTTTGATTTCCCAAATTAAAATGCAAAAACATTATTGTCAGAAGTGGGATTTGAACCCACGCCCACATTCGTGGACCAGAACACTCGCCCCAGTAATACTGGGAAGGTTACAAACCTTGAGTCTGGCGCCTTAGACCACTCGGCCATCCTGACATACAAACTTTGAGCAGTAAAATTATACGTAGCCATAAGTATATATTGTTGCTTACTATAAATTGTTTTATGCCAATACAGTTAACCTCGTTCTAACACTTTTGCTACTTCATTCTTACCAAACATTACAAAACTTTTAGCTTTTTATACTATCTTCCCTGAAGTCATTAATACATGTTTTAGCACTCAAGATTGTACAGTTAGTTCCCCATTGAAAACCATCGTTTCGTTCGTGGCTCGTTAGGCTAGTAATTTAATAAGTTAAAGGGGCGTCTTCTTATTCTGACTGCTTTTTATTTATTGTTAATGATTAACAGCAAGAATGTATAGTAAAAATAAAGTAAAGTCATCAAAATCAGAATCTTGGGCAAAATATGGAGAACATTTAGCTGAACTATGCACTAAGGCACCAAGAAAATTTTACAGAAGCATTAAGGCAATGAGGCTAAGAGAAGAACAATTCAATCCAGTCACCATTATAAATAACAAGTCTAGGAAACCTCTTACCAACAGCAAAGATATTAAAGACAGATGGAAAGAATATTTTACGGAACTGTTAAACTGCGAAACACAAGGTATAGAAACATTTCAATTGAAACATGGAAAATACCAACAATTGAATATCTTAGAATCCGAAGTTGAAATGGCACTAAATCAAAGCAAAAGAAGGAAGGCAGCAGGGATAGATGGTATAACAACAGAAATGTTACTTGCGTGTAAGACAACAGCAATAACATGGCTGACCAGAATTTTTAACATAGCCTGGGAGGCACAAGAGGTTCCAGATGACTGGCAGAGAGCTATTATAGTCCCAATATGGAAGAACAAAGGAGACAAAAGAGAATGTGAAACATACAAGGGTATCTCTCTTTTGAGCCAAATAGGAAAAATGTTTGCAAAAATATTGGAGCGAAGAGCAAGACATATATTAGAGCCCCAGTTAGCAATAGCCAGTTTGGGTTTAGGAGGGTAAGAGCTGCACAGACGCAATATTTACACTAAGACAGATCTGCGAACAAACAATTGAATACAATCAAAGTAAACAGCTTATATTTATAGACCAAGAAAAGGCATTTGATAGAGTAAACAGGTGCAAACTATGGAAGATCCTTGAAGAATATGGCGTCCAAGGACAACTATTAGGTAACATCATGGCCTTATATCAAGATAGCCAGAGTACAGTAAGAACTACAGAAGGAATGACCGACTGGTTCTCCATTACATCAGGTGTTAGACAAGGTTGTGTCCTTTCACCACTACTCTTTATCGCATATATGGATAAAATAACTCATGAGTCGAATTCAGATAATGATGAAATAAATGAACTACTTTTTGCAGATGATCAGTGCCTGATACATCAAAATGAACAAGATCTACAACATCATATTGACACTTTGAACAATAATTGTGTGAAACATGACATGAAAATCAACAACACTAAAACAGAAATAATGAATATGGGAAGAAAACATAATAATCTAGACATCCATGTCAATGGCACTAAAATAAACCAAGTGAAAGAATTCAAATACTTAGGAAGCATATTCACAGAAGACGGAAAACTAGATAGAGAGATAGAGGCTAGAGTACAAAAAGCAAATGCTGTAACCTACCAGCTAGCCCCATTGTTAAGGCACCCAAAAATTTCACAGGCAGCTAAGAAACAAATGATCAACAGCATTTTTATACCTACTTTGTGTTACCAGAGCCAAACATGGACATTGAGCAAAGCGCAGTCACAAAAATAACTACATGTGAAATGCGTTGCCTGAGAAAAGTTACCAACAACACAAGAAAAGACAGAATCACCAACATCAGCATAAGAAAGAAAGTTGGCACAAACCGTGCTTGAATTATATAGATAAACAAAGAATGAAGTGGTTTGGCCACTTAATAAGAATGCATCCAAACTCCACAGTATACAGAGTCTTCTACAACAGAACATCGGGAAAGAAGGCAAGAGGAAGACCACGGAAAAGATGGTTAGATGGCGTGGCAGCATCCTGTGAAAGAGCAAAGATAACAATCACACAAGCCACCAGAACAGCGCAAGACAAAAACAGAAAACCACGACACTGGGCAACAACCCGGTAGCAGTGTGACGACAAAAGAAGAAGAAGATTACTGAAACGTTATATCACACATCTAGGTGCGCAGTCTACCTAGCTAGAAGAGATATAAAGAATGGTTTTGTTCTTTTTCGTTTTTTCTAATTCTGTTTTGTCTCACTGTGTTAGGATAATAATATATTTCTAGAAATAAGAATGGTCTCTTGTACCGCTTCGTACATAACATTGTACCACATTGTAGTTTTCAGCAAGCCTCACCGAGGCGGTGATCATGTCGATGCTCGAGTTGTTAGCCAAGACCTGTGTATCAACTATATGAATTAGCATACCTATTTGTGTTATAAATTGATAATTTACATAAACTACCACTTCTAACCCATCTCTTTCTAAAAAAAAATAATTAATAAACGCTTTATAAAAGTCAGGGATACTTCATGTAACGAGAAAAATCGATCTTTAAAAAAGAAGTGTATACGTTAACGTTAGTAAATACAAGTTTCTTCTGATGAAAACCTAAACGAACCGCTGCATGAGCACTCGAAGAAGCATCATGTGTTCAAAGAAAACAGCTTCTCAAAATGATTGTTAATTATGTTTGTTTAGTCATCATCAGTGCCGGATTAGGTCAGCGCGGGCCTGTAGCAAATTTTAGCGCGGGGCCCTAGGTTTTGTATAATAATAAATAATAAAATACAGCTTTTACAAATTTGTTTCGATTTAAAGTGAGCAAATTTAGAGATAACACTAGACAAATCAATTTCTCTAAGTAAACTATATTCAAAGTTCATTAAGGTGAGGTTATTTAGACGATCTAGTCCCATCATGTTCCTTAACTCACTTTTATACGCTTTAATGTTGAAAAAGAACGTTCTCCGCTGCAGTTAGTAATCATTAAAGACAAGTAAATTCGTAAGACTATTTCTATATTTGGGAAACACAACTCTAATGAATTTTCCATTATAAGTTTATAAAATTGCACTTCAACGAACTGCACAAGTTCGTCGCCTAGGCTTTCTTCCAAATCTTCTTGATAAGAGCTGACAACATTTTGAGTTCATTTGCCTTCATCTACTAGACAGTGATATGCGACTTCTGTATTTTCTGCTTCATTTCTTTGGATTCAGCATCATTACACACTACACTAAACAA
Source organism: Arion vulgaris (assembly GCA_020796225.1). NCBI lineage: Eukaryota > Metazoa > Mollusca > Gastropoda > Stylommatophora > Arionidae > Arion > Arion vulgaris. Next base: position 15,533,807 of record CM036769.1, read on the forward strand.
TTCGGACAGCTTGTGTGTTTTTGATATAACATCTTGGTTATTTTTTCCTTTTCATCTCTGTCACATAGGCGCGGGGTCCCCAGAAGCGCGGGGCCCGTAGCATTTGCTACTTCTGCTACTAGGCTAATCCGGCGCTGGTCATCATGTGACGTGCCTGAGTCAGTGTACACTGTATACGATTATGCATCTCTACAAATGTATGCTGTGAGTACTGGTTAACACATTGCACGTTGAAATTTAACCAGTGAAAAACTTGGTCCCTGACACAACAGACCACAGGAAAGCTCACCACATGCAAAATGAAATGCTTGAGGCAGGCGGTGGGGGTTCCCAGGAAAGAGACTACGAAACGAGGACATCAGAATGTGCACTTCATTTTCATGCACTGAATACATTGAGAGACAATAAATGCAGTGTTTTGAACATTTAATGAGAATGGAATACAACCAACCACCAATAACAGCATACGATAAAAAAAAAACTATCAGGTACTAGAGTCAAGGAAAGACCAAGAAAAAATGGATAGACAATAACAAGACCATACTAAATAAACATGAATATAACACACCAAGGACGACTCATCTGGAACGCAAATTAAAGCTCCCACCCCTACACTTATCGGCAAGAGTGGACAACCAATTCCATCATCCACCTGGGGAAAGACAAAGGACATTTATCTACACAATGATGTTGTACTGCCCACGTTTTCTTATCTATGTCGTTCCCAATTGATCAATGCTGGCATCCTGTTAGTCTTGAGAGATTCATAGGAGGGGGAATTTAGTACTTCTTCTCTTTTCTAGCACATTTTATATCAGCGTGTCTGGTTTCATCTGTTCTAAGACCAGTGATCAGAGTTGGCTTTCAGCTGAATCTGTCCATGGAATGCTCTTTCCAGCTTGGTATGTTTATGTCAATCAACTTCAAGTACTTGTACCAAAAGAGGCACTGCACTTTTCATATTCTAACGTTAGACTCACTGCCAGCTATACGAGCTCTGGAGGCTAAATCCATTTACAGCAACCTAGTACAGAACCTATAAAGAGAACTTGGACGGCTATCACATAGACATAAATTTCACTGTAGTGGATTCCATGTCACCTTGGCATAGAAGGCAATGAGAGTGCTGATTTCTTGGCCTGCAGTGCCAAAGAACAAATTTACCAACTACTGTCTTTTCAAGAGGTGAAAACCCTCATAAAGAGAAAATCTGCGGTAGACTGGAAAACAAACGATATGATTCTGAACACGACTTTCTCAAAGACCTCAGCAGAACAGACCAGGTCATTATACCTCGCCTAATTACCAGACATATAGACTAGGAATAAGTCAAACACCTCTCTGCCACTGTCAACAGGCAGAATAGACACTGGAAAATGTCCTGCAAGACTGTCCTATTCTGAATGAACTGAGCGGTAACATGTGGTCACACCAAGTCGACCTGAAAACTAAGCTTCGTGGAAACCTGACCTCCCAGTTTGTAGTCCACAGTGGATTAAGCGCATGACCAGAGATTGCTGTAGAAGAAGACTATAAAGGTTTATAATAATAATTCCTCTCGTACCGTTATACGTTACATAGGGCCTGCAAGTAATTTTCCATACCGCTCTATCCTGGGCAACTCGCTCAATCTCCTCCATGGAACTGAGACCGATATTTCTGCCTCTCTCAGCAAAGTTCGTTTCAGGGTCTCTTTAGGTCGACCTCTCTTCTTGAACCCTTTGCATCCACTTCAATGCCTGCTTTGATATTCGTTGATCATTTCTCCTCAAGGTGTGCCCAACATATCTCCATCTTCTCTTTCTTATAACAGTTGTCACTAGTGGTTGACCAGATATGTCTCTGATTTCATCACTTCTGAATTCGTTCCATTTTATATTCATTATTTTTCACAGACATCTATTTTCAAATGCATTCAACTTGCTTTCTAAATCTTTAGTCATTTTCCAACTCTCGCTGGCATCTGTTAGGATTGATACAACATTTGAATTGAAAATTCGTAATTTAGTTTTAACACTATATAACTTGCAGTTCCATATTTTATTTAGACTTTTAAAAGCTGATGTTGCTTTGCCAATTCGTATCATAATTCTTTTTTAACATTTCCTGTGTAATCAAAATTGCTACCTAAATAGGTGAACTGCTCTGTTATTTTTATCATTTTAGATTCCAGTGTGATATCTGCATTACTTGCCATAGGTGTCTTCATTATATTTGTTTTCATAGCTTATCTGCAGTTATAAAGGTTTAGTAGGAGATTAATTCTCTCAGTATCTCAAAGTCTGAACCCTACTGCATAGGAGTCTCTGCAGCACTAATCATAGCACTACACACCTGGAACTGTTGAGGTTTCTGGTTTTAAAGAAAGCCGGTACTCTCTCATGATAAGGCCAAATGTTTTGATGAGGCCAATGAAGAGAAGAAAGAGGGACTTATATTGTTCTCTGCACTATCTTTAGCTGTCGAGAAGATTATATTTAAATCAATGCCCGCTGCCAGCGTGTTCGTAGAGCGTTGGACTACGGGTGATAAGTCCTCTGTGATCGGGTTCAACTCCGCGACTGGCAGAAAAGCCATGGTTCCACAGATTTACGGTGTTCGGTGAATCCAAAGGGTTATGATGTCTATGACACGAGCTTTCAGCTCAAGTGCTTCTGGATCTAAAAATTTTTTAAAATCAATCAATTTACACAAACGTCACTGAGACTTGGAGTAGACTCTACCAACATGTTTATGTTTATTCTGTTGATGGGAATCAACTTTCATCACAGTGCCCAGAAGAGTATCGGTTCAGCCATTGTTTTGCTTTCCAAAGGTTGCGGGTTTGAATCCTGACTGCACCATTCTGTTCACTGGTTCATTTTTCCTGAGACCCCTAGGATTGTTACAGGATCTACAGAGTTCATGAAATAATCTCGGCAGGTGGCATGCCATTTCTGTGGAGATGGGCTGAGCCATATGTGTAAAAACCCGGTGCAATGAAGTCAATACTTCGGCTTTAGACTCAGAAGAGATATTTCCCAATAATTGTTAGTCTCCTTCCATGTCCTATTTTTGATGGATACAAAATAACCCTCATGTCTTCAGACATTGCATCTTTGTTCCAGTACTTGCCTGTGTGGTGCCGGGGCCTGCAAGGGAAGCAAGGAATAGTAACACTGTGACCTACAAGGCCTGTCGTAAGAGGCGACTGATGTAGGACCTAGGAAACTACCCTAGTAAATAAAGAGCATCGCAGAAATCAGATGTGCTGGCCTACTTGTAGGCGCATAACTGACACAACCGCTCTGAGGCTCAGATCACATACAAAACATACAGAGTGGTTAACAAGTGGTTGTTATGGAGAGTACAAAGAAGTTCTAGTACTTGTAAAGGATATAGTGCAGATGCTGTAACAGGATGCTGCCTTCACATGTGATGAGTTCTGCTATTATTTTCTGGCAGTTTCCCAATCAACATTTTCTAATTCTACCACCAGCTACTGCGCTAGAAGTAGTGTCGGCTGATGGGTAGTAATTATCTCACTTGTCAATATGTGAAAATGTTATCCACGAAAGATATAGTGCACCACAGCCTAACATTGTGAACGCACCTGACCCACAATGTTCACACATACACAGTTAAGGTTATTTATTATTTTTGTCACAAAGATTCAAACAAATTAGAGAAACAACTATTAATGATCAAATGTGTATTTCAAGATAAATATAACAATATATACAAATCAAAATTAATTTAATTACACTGGGAAATACATCTAGGCTTCAGTTGGATAGATCAGAGGTATTTTATATCCTTCCGCTTGAAATATTATCGATAACTGAAATATTTTGTCTTGTGTAAACTTCACCGTCTTTTATATCGCATTTGTAGTTTTCTTACCATGTAAGAAAAAGATCAGAGCGCACATGGTTATTTGTCACAGTGCAATGATGATGCTCTTAACAAAGTGCTCACTACCCTGCTGTACGCCAGTGAGACACAAACAGTGTATAGCAGACACGCAAGAGAACTAAACCCTTTTCCCTACAAGTTTTCTCTGCAGACTGTTCAAAATAAAATGGCGGGAAAAAGTTCCAGATACCAAAGTTGTCATGACAGCCAAGATTCCAAGTAGTCCCACACTGTTGCAGAAGGCCCAGGTCATGTTGCGCAGATGCCTAATAAACGCACCCCAAAATAGCTGATGGATATTTAGCATGATGGGGGCAAACGACTGGTTGGCAGACAGATAAAAGCTTCAAAGACTCTCTTAAGGTGTTTCTAAAATGTTTCGATAAAGACCACACATGTTGAGAATCCCTAGCGCAAGATCGCCAAATGTGATGAGACAACACCACAAGAGGAACTCGCATATCAAAGAATCATCGTACTGTTGAGGCACAGAGAAAATGTTGTGGAAAAAAAACAGATACAAAACACCCACATGTCAAACCCTGCCATATAGTAGGGGATTGTATTCCAAGACTGGACTCCAGTCACTTCCGCACATATCAGAGAGGTGCAACAGCACATGTTTATGGCTGTTGTCATCATTATTTGCAATGGATGGCTATTATTATCAATTATTCATGTTCAACAATGACACATACAACTTCCTTGTACCATGTCCTCTACTTATCTACACCTTCCAAGGAGTGAAGATTGTACTTGTAGTATTAACATCATATTGATGTTAGTCCGGAAATGTTTTTGGATCCCATTTTGTATTTTCCATAGTCTCTAGAAGCTTATACTATACAAAAGAGAACGAGGCAAACTTCATGTGACAGAGACCAGGCAGAACATATGAAATTCATCCTTCTAAATGTAAAGGAATAAAATAGAAATATTCAGTATGATGTGAACAGTCTAATATTGGGCTGCATAACTGACAGGGGAAACTCTGACCTAGTTTTGAGTTGGGGGCTGGATTTTGTATATGTTTGATAGAACACTGCAAGCTTTTTGCAATTTTATTCAATTCTGTGAGTCTCGTTATTTACTGATTAAAAATATTAGTACTGATATTCCTTATTGTTAAACTTAATTTGTAACATAATATAACCTTGATTTAGCATGTTGTGTTGATTTTAAAATGAATTCGTCTTTGTGCAACAATACTGGAATGTGTGGTCATGCGATGGTTGTGGTCTTATGTCCTAGAATTTTTACCTGAGTCCGCTGACTGCATGGTTATCGAAGGCTACGGACGTGAACAATTCAACTGCATAAAGGAAATAAAAATATATCAGCTCTTTAGAAAGTTCATTTGATCTAATACTTCTAACGGCCACATTGTTTCAGCATGATCTATACAGGAAAGGTCCTGCAACTTGATAGGTCTTATGACTGGATTCTGCCCGCATGATTGCAAAGTGCCAACTGCCATTATGTACATTCCTGCAAAGATTATAAGGCAAAATATCAAACTATGAAGACAAGTACGAGGGCATTGAAAAGTAATGCCTCCAAGTCCATAACTTTGTTAATATACATAATTTACAAATGAAACATACATTTTCAGAAAGCTTGAGATGTCCACTACACAATAGATGCATTATTTTTGACATAGTCACCTCCACGTTCCACACACACACGCCAACGTCGAACTAGTTATTGCATCCCGTCGAAGAAAAATCTGATGACATCAGGCGTGTCAGGAACACCTGATGCGATATGAACGAGAAGGCGATGACTTTATCTGCCGAATTGTCACTGGCGATGAGTCATGGGTGCATCATTACGACCCTGAAAACAAGCGCCAGTCTATGGAATACAGGCACAAAACTCACCCACCCCAAAAAAATTCAAAACTGTCGCGTCAGCGGAAAAGTTTTGATGACCATTTTGGGACTGCCAGGCGTAATCCACACAGAATTTTTGGAACGCGGCAATACTGTCAATTCTGATCGGTATGTGGAAACGATGAAGAAACTACGGACAAGACTGCTACGTGTTCGTCCTGGAAAACACGCAGTCCTTCAACATGACAATGCTCGTCCACACACCAGTAGACAAACAGCGGCAGCATTAGAGCGTCTCAATTTTGACGACATTTTAGCGCACCCACCATATAGCCCGATTTGGCACCTTGTGACTTTTTCCTGTTCCCAAAGCTCAAGGAACATCTCAAGGAAACAGATATGCTTCTGACGAGGATGTTGCAGCAAATGTGCGTACTGGCTTCGTGAAAATCATCAGATTTTTCTTCGACGGATGCAACAACTAGTTCGACGTTGGCGTGTGGGGAAAGTGGAGGTGACTATGTGGAAAAATAATGACTCTATTGTGTAGTGGACATCTCAAGCTTTCTGAAAATGTATGTTTCATTTGTAAATTATATATATTAACAAAGTTATGGACTTGGAGGCATTACTTTTCAATGCGCCCTTGTATTTAGAACTGATTACATCAATATTGCTACCTAAAAATATTTTTCTACCAAAGGTCACAAGATAAACAAAAATCAAAGTAAATAGGATGGCAGTTTTTTCCTGCTCGCCAACTATTAATTTCAGGCACAGTTATGGCACCTAATTTGGTATCTCGTACTTATTTTTGTGTGAAGGCTTGCTTCTTTTATCACCAGTGTCCCTCACCATGCTAATAGCCACATAGTTATTCACCAAAGTACAATGATGGTGATCCTATCAATTAAACTTATCAAAAACCTGCTGCCTTGCAGGTCGGCTGGGGACAGCCAAAGGCTGATGGAGAGTGAACCCAGTAAATACTGGCTGAAACTGGACACATCGCCGAAGGATAAACCCCAGAGCTCCAAATGGTGCTGAAGATGTGACGAAACCCACCCATGCTAAAGCTGCATGAATCAGATTTCCACATGAATGAGATTTATGGGAAATCTGGTACATCAGTTTAAGGGTGATCGTTCGCATGTGTGAGAGAGAGAGATAGAGAAACTTATCAAAGGGAAATAAAGTGTTCATGAAGCCTTAGAAAAAGCAGCAATTATCCACAAGACCACATTCTAAAAAGTTAAACAGAATCCAACAAACCACCATCTGCAGGCTCTGCACATAGGATTGTAGACTTTTAATTCCATTATTACAAAGTGAAAGCTGCTCAAATTGATATGTGTACAAGTCAAAATGGTGCCCAGGCAACTGAACACATTCTGCAAATAAGCCCCATCTTCAATGACTTGAGGTCTCAAACTTGGCCCTTTGAGACTAATTTGAAGTAAAAAATTGTGAGGCACCCACAAGGATTTCCTGCTGACGGCTGGATTCATGAAGGCAACTCATCTTACTGTTTATTCTCTCCATCATAGGAAACTGATCCAGTACTAAGCTGTCTTAAAAGTAAATGAATTTATCGTTATTCTTTATGAATAAAAGACAAAAAAGCTGACAAATCATGTACACTACATATACCTTTAGTAGCCGTCACCTTTGAACAAATGTTGTCACAATGAGATAGAATAATAATGCCTGTTCCATCATCAATAATAATTATGTCATTACCATCCAAAACCTGATGGGACAAAATAAAATTAGTTATTCAAAGAATCTACACAAACATAGTTGCCATTATCAATAATTGTAAACAAGTCTTATTTGTTCACATTTTCTAAAGTAGCTTGTGTAGCATTATGTTCCTGGAGTAGGAGACGGGACGACCAAGACGAAGGTGGAGGCAGGAAACGATCTAGATGAAGGTTTGGCAGCAGGACATCAAATAAGCCTTGATAATGACGCTGGAAGAGGTGGGAGAACTTGCTAGAGACAGAGAGTTTTTCAGGTAGCTGTGATGGAAGCGACGTTTCGATCAGGACATGCTACTACAAGGGAAGTCAATAAGTAAGCCACAAAGTTATGTGAGATGGTAGGTAAATGTAGTTGGTGTTTTCTAAAGTGTCATTAGGTGACAGCAACATCCAACTTTATATTCCCGTTCACCAGGTGGCGCTATGTGTCTCATGCGCATAAACAAAATGGCGACTGTACTTACGGAGAGTACAATCAAAGAGCAACGTGCTGTTGTGCATTTTTGTGGGCAAAAGGACTGCCTGCAAAGGACATTCATAAGGAAATGCTTCCTGTTTATGCTGACAAATGTTTGTCCCGTAAAACGGTGCATAATTGGGTAGAAAAATGTTCTCAAGGATGCTCTAAAATTGTTGATGAAATCCGATCTGGTCGTCCTGTTGAGATTGCAACAGAAGCATCAGTGCAGCAGGTGGAGGAGATGATTAGAGGTGACAGACGAGTAACGATAGACTCTGTAGTAATCTGCAATAGGGTGCTCACATGGTTCAGCATACAGCATAATGCATGATCGATTGAAATTTAAGAAAGTGTGCTCAAGGTGGGTACCCAGACAATTGAAAGAGGAACACAAAATGAACCGATTTGGCCTGTCCTTGCATCATCTCTGTCGATACGAAGATGAAGGATAAGAGATGCTGAACAGGATTGTTACTGTGGATGAATCATAGGTGCATCACTACCAGCCCGAATCAAAGCGTGCTTCAATGCAGTGGAAACATCCTTCTTCGCCTTGTGTCCAAAAATTCAAGGTTACACCATCAGCAGGGAAGGTTATGTTGACGGTGTTCTGGGATTGTCGGGGAGTGTTTTTAACCAATTTCATGAAGAAAGGTGACAATGTGAATTCGAATCGTACTGTGAAGTTCTATCGATGCTTCATGATGCAATTCGAAAAAAACGTCCAGGGTTGCTGACTAGAGGAGTGTTGCTTCTTCATGACAATGACAGACCACATACGGATCGATTAACTCAGGAGAAAATTAACCAACTAAGGTGGGAAGTTTTGGAACATCCACCTTACAGTCCCGACTTAGCCCCTAGCGATTTCCACCTCTTTGGTCCACTGAAAACCCACCTTGGCGGGAGACATTTCGTGAATGACGCTGAAGTTGAATGTGAAGTGAAAACGTGGTTTAGAAAACAGAGCCCGAGTTCTATGCAGCCGGTTTGGGAGGATTGATAAAACGATGGGATAAGTGCATCAATGTTGGTGGAAATTATGTTGAGAAATAAAGGAACAATGTATGTATAAAAATAAACTGGTTTCAAGTTGTTATCATGTTTAGTTATTTTTCTACAGCCATTTGTGGCTTACTTATTGACTTCCCCTCGTAGTTGAGCACTAGGTTCAGATCCGGGGAGACCAGTGTATCCATCTAGTGCATGTATTTGCTAGAGACAGATACATATTGCTTAGCTTTTTCTAGACCTTTAAAGATAACAGTTTCTTGTCATCACAGCAGATTTTCTGAACAAAATTTGTGTCTGGACTAAGTATATCCAGATTTAAATTGTCCTATTTTATTGTTCTTCTTCATCATTCTTCTGTCAGTCATCAATCACATCATAGAAACAACAGCGTCAATGAATTGTATGGCTCGTTTCAGCAGGTAATCCATAGAACTCTTCAGGTTTGGAAGCAGAGGCGTCTTGGTTGATCATACTTGCTCCCTGCAGGACAACATGCAAGTATGTGTTCTACAGTATCTGAGCTCAGTTCATAAGTCTGTCACACCAATTTTAAGTTTTCTGTATATCATCATCATCAAGGTGCGTATCCTTTATAGGGCTCTCTTTCCACTAATTAATCCTTATATGAATGGTACCTTTCATAGAGTATAACCTTGATGAGGATAGCTTCCAAGATGTCATCTAATAGCATGAATTGTATTTTCTGATATTTTTTTAATAAGTGCTTTGAATCCGGTATGTCGTCGTTAAACGATTTTAACGGTTCGAGTGGTTCTTGTAATGCTTCACGTCTAATCAAAGTAGCGTCTTCGCATTCTTTTTAGTTATTTTAAAATTTCTATAGTGTAGTTTGAAACAGAAAAGTGAAGCTGTAATGACATGGAAATACAACGAAACTAAGGGATGTAATCCATGCCTATGTTGTAGAGACCATCTGGCAATTTTTGGATTATATCCCTTTGACCGTAAAGCTTTCTTAACCGGATGGCTTTTTTTGTAACCAAAATGGCTGACTTAAAGTTGGATAGGACATCATGAATTTGATTAAAATTTAATTGTAAAGCTAATAATGATCCGATTTCGACACAGTTTCTTTTCCTAATCTTAACTTTTGAAGATACAATTTTGAGGAAAAAATGGTGAATATTTGATGTAAACTGAAGCTTTCTATAGGCGGGCACACATCGAGACACTTTGATTTATATATACTGATGTTTTAAAACCAGTCACTTTTACTAGCTTTTAGTGAGTTTGTTCAATTTCAGGGAAATAAAATGTTAGGGACATGGTTGTCAATGAATAAAACAAGCTAATTGTGAGTACTGGTTCAACCAACAATTGACAACATATTTCAACATAAAAAACAAACATAAGTTTGAATAAAATGGAAAACATTTTTATTTTCTTTCGAGTGTATTGTGTTTATGCGGCATCTCACAATGAGTGTTTGTGAATGTTAAATGAATAAACTACACCTCTAGTTATAGTCTTATCTGCTTCCTTCATGAACTGGGGTTTATATTGTAGCTGTATGCCTCTGCAGGAGTCTTTGCAGGTAACGTTGATAATCCTCAACTGTGTGGTATAACTTGATGCAGAGTGTCAAGCATAGAGGTAAACATTGAAATTTGGGCAGCATATGCAAGTCAGGCTTCTTTTCCCTGCAGTAGTACACAATTTACAGTCTAGTTTGTACCTTGGGTTTACATATTTGCAATGAAATGACACTAAATCATGATCTTGTGGACATGAAGGCGTCACATTTTGTTGAAGAATAGAAGGTTCAAGAAAAGCAATACTGACATCCTGCCTAAACTTCTTTGCTGTGATAGTTGTTGTGGAGCTTGCAGTGTTGTAGCTTATGTGTCAATTGAACTGAGCAGTTTGAACTATGAAATGATATAATAGCAGGTACCACTTATAGGATATAACAGCAGGTACCACTGTGTGCGTTGGTTGAAGTGGTCGACACCCCCCCATACTTTTGTTGTAATTTTCTGCAAGTACTGGCTTCTTGGTTATTATGAATTTTCATACTGCCTTGTCCATAACACCATTGGAGTGAACAGTAGATATGATGTGTCATGCCAGATAACTGCCAGTATGAATTTATCTTCTGTCGCACAAAACACAGTTTATTTTTCTTTTATATTCATTTTTCTGTTCTCTTTCTGTTCTGTTCTGTCATTTTATAGTAGTTGAGTTAAATACTTCGAGTTGGCCTGTCAGGGCGCATTAGATAAGACTTGATCATGGGTAGTTTATATAAAGAAGAGGGCGTACCCACAAATAATAAAGTACAAAAATGCTCATACACTTGGAAGTTTATTACGGTTCTAAGCATTCATATATATATAATAGAAATTGAAAAAATACCTGCACAACAATTCCTTGTATCCACACGGATGGAAGAATTGTAAAACATCTGTTGTCTAACTGACATTTCCATAAATACTGCACACCATTGGACATGGGTACAGTCTTAATTTCAGTGCAACATCTGAGATGCTTGGCTAGAACTTTTTGGGATGGTAGCTTCTGATAGCTCATGCCAGGTGGCAAATATAAGCACACAAACTAGCAGCAATAGATATCATGCAGCCATTCTGTCAAATAAAAATGACAATGAGTTCTAAAGTATTTTATCTATACCCACACATATAGAACAGTTGTAACAGCTCAAATCATGAGCGTGTGCGCCTCCGCTGTGCGAGTGCAACCAAAAACTCTTGAAGTTATAAATTTATGGATCAATAATCTATATATTAGAACCACCGCGTGGGACCGGGCCCAAAGGGAAGCAAAGAATAGTATCACTGCAACCTACAAAGCATGTCATAAGAGGTGACTTATGTACGCCTTAAGGATGCTACCCTAGTAAATAAACAGCATTGCAGAAATCGAATGTGCTGGCCTACTTGTAGGTGCATAACTGGTACAATGTACAATAACTCTTAGATTTAGATCACATACAAATCACACAGAGTGGTTGAGAAGTGGTCGATATGGAGCGTTTGAAGAAGTAGAAGATATATTAGAACTAAAAATTATCTACCTAATATGATACAAACTATATTGAAACTATACCAAAAGTAAACAAACAAAATATAAAGTAGGGTAGTTTAACAAAGCAGAAAAGCTAACTTTTATCAAACACATCATCAGGTGTCGTGCCGGCTGGCATAGGCGATCATGGATCTCTGGTGTTTGCTATTATCTCAGATATTTACGCTCTTCCGTGGCATGAAGTCAGGCTATTCAAAGGTTTCTCTCTCTGTCTCGTCTACCCTTGATTTTACCAGTTGTTACAATATGTTCTAAACCTCCCTTCCTCATTACATGCCCAAAAAATGATGACTGTCTCTTTCTTATATTGATGAAAAGCTTTCTCTGTGTCTTGATCTCATTCAACACCTCAACATTAGTCATTTTAGCAGTCAATGGAATTCTCAATCTCATCATTCTTCTGTAAAACTACTAAACCACATCTCTGTGGCCCTCAGAGATTTTTCGATCTGTTTGTTTATTGTCCATGACTCGCATGTGTATTTCTCATTTTCTGGAAAGATGCTTCGCCTGCCCTATTCTGCTATTTATTTCTGATCTGCCTTTGCAGTTGCTATCTGATGTTACCAGGACTCCGAGGTATTTATTTTAAATTGTTGTACTTTTTTTTTCAATAGCTCCGTCCCATTTACTCTGATGGTGAATTTTGTCAGTCCGAGATCATAACTTCTGTCTTTTTGTTATTCAAATAAGTTCTTTGTTGTTATTGAATTCACAAGTGATTTACACAGTACACTTACATTGAGTTGAGTTACACACACTACACAGTCATCTCAACAATGAGTCACAGTGTGACCAGACCAGTGTCAGTGACTCGAGGAGTGACACTCTCACAGTGAGTCACAGTCACACTGACTTGAATTTCGAAACTTGACTTTACACTTTTCGCTTCTCATTTGATTTAGTCTACACTTTTCTTCTCATACATTTCACCCGATATATTATATTATTATAGCATATCTATTCTGTGGATACAACAAATATTTCATATACGAATAGTTTCATTTACAAATTACCATAAAACATGTTTTCGTGCAATTCAAGAAAGAATCAAATCTCTTCTTGCCAGATATAATAGTATTTTCAATTTAAATATCTATACTTGCCCCCATTAAGTCATTTCTGATTAGAACTGAATTTACGATTGCTGTTAATCAAGGAAAAGCTAAATAAAAGACTATACAACAGAAACATTCTTGAAATACGTGAGATTAATCTTTTCTAGGGTATTGTAAGTTAGCATGCCATATATTTGTACTTAAAGATAAATGCCAATTTGGCATCTCATTACTTGTTGATGTCTGCATTTGTCTCATTGTCATACTTATCTGTTGTGTTCAAAGCTGCTTTATTACCGTAATTATGTTTTTAAAATATATATATTATTAAATTATCAATTTTCTTATTCTATGTAATGTAAATAGTTACTGTATGGAAATGTATAATAACAATGCAATGTAAACATACGAGTTACTCCCTAAATCTCCATGGTTACAAAAGGAAAAACATCGACCACTCTGCAAACTTAGATCGATATTTCCAATTTGCCAAGTATAGACTTGTTTCATGTTATTCAACGTGTGTTCACGCAACGAATAAGGTGAGGATTATAAAACAATGCTATTCATGTTTTCTAACAACCCTAATATAAAATAGTTTACTTTTATATATCTTATAAAGTACACCATTATTTTCTCAACCGCATTTTAAACCACATTTCCATGATGAACGGTGAGTTCTGGATTATTTCACTGCAACTTTTAATCTATTTGTAATTGCGCATATAATTACATTTTAATGAAGCAGTCAATACATGTTCTACACCATGTTTTCTTTCAATAATGTATAGAAATGTACCCAATTTTAGAATCACAATGGCAGCAACAGTTAGAACACAGACCGAACTTCAGATGAAGGCAAAGAAAGCTCTTCAAACAACAACAGATCCAGTGGAAAGGCTGAGATTGGCATGTTTAACCAGAGGGGCTAATGGAATAAAAGGTTTAGCAAGGTAGGAAGCAAGAACCATATATCAACAGATAAAGGATCTGAAAAATTAGCTTCATATCATAAATGATCTCTCATTTAGGATGAACTTGCTCCATTTTTCTCATACTCTTGTTTTGTTATGGTTTTTAAAAAAATGCTTGTATCTGAAGTTAAAATGTATCATTTTGGATGTAGCCTTGCTCAAATTAAATAATTCATCATGAAAATAATACTGAATAGATGCAATGCCCTAGCACAAATGCATCTTAATAATTAACACTGAAAAATGCTAAAGGTATTTAGTAAAATCTAAAATAACGGAAACACGATGAAAGAAATAAACTCACGTATTGCTATAACAGCTAGTGCCTTCACTAATTTAACAAATATCTGGCAATCTAAAGACCTTAGTATATGTACAAAAGTTCAATTGTTTAGATCCTGTGTGATTCCTGTACTGATCTGCAGGAGTACTAAAATTCTACAGGAGTTTCTTTTTCACTGTCACCCAAAGTATAAAAAATGACCACCTTGTGTAAGGTTCATGTACAGGTGTGCACCATGTTTATATTTGTTGCAAAAATAACTAAAATATCAATAAATCAAAGTAAATGTGACATCTAGCCCTGTGATTTCTATCACTATTTTTTTCTCACCTGTTTATCTTAGGTCTTTTCTTCTAGTAGGACTTTCTGAAGATTACCATGTTTCTTATATGTCCAAAATATTTGAGTTGACTGATTCAAGAAGTAAATTATTTTAAAATTTTAAATCAGGACTTTCAAAATTATGGATGATGATGAAAATAGGACGTTAGACAAAAAGGAATTTGCAAAAGGACTTCATGACTATGGTATCGTTGAATTTGACAAGGCACAGATTGAGCAGCTTTTTCATATATTTGACAAAGATAGCAGTGGAACAATTGATTTTGATGAATTTTTGACACGACTTCGGGTAAGTTAACATTGTACAGTTAGCTAAATGTGGGATTGACTTTGTATCGTTAGTTATATCTGTGAATAGCTAGTTAGGTAGTTATGGTTATAACTTCACGACAATGGTTGCTCCTTAATTTCTCTGTTCCTGTGCCAGCAAACACCATTCAAAATGCTCATCATTGTCTCATGTGAACTCATGAAGGAGACAGAAGTTCAGACACAGACCAGTAGCTTTCACACGCCTCAAATGCATAAGACAGCCGCCAGAGTAGTAACACCAACTGTCCTTCATCAACACTTGCAATTTATGTTGAAGGAAATGATTGCCACAACAAAAACCAGCATTCTACACAAACATAATAGATCAGTCAGTAGTGTGATCATGTCTGCCTTTGCTGCTGGCAACCTCCAGTGAGTCAGTCAGTAACATCTTGTTTGTCTTTGCTGCTTGCAATCGCCCGAGTGGTTACCGGGCCCAAATTTGGGGTGTAAAGAATAGAACCACTGTTACCTGCCACGCATGTCGTAAGAGGCGACTAAGGAGGTTTGGCTGAAATCGGATGCATGTGTCCTAAACGTGTAGTAGTCTTATGCGTTTAGGGGCCTACCAAACCAATGTGCAACGATACACGTTATTGGCAAAGATCAAACATATCACAAAGAGTGATTCAAATTGGTCGAAGAAACGAACGCAAAGAAGAAGAAAGAAGAAGCTGCTTGCAATCTCCCTTAAGTCAGTCAGTACGATGTATGATCATGTCTGTCTTTGCTGCTTGCAATCCCCAGTTAGTCAGTCAGTAGCATCATGTTTATGTTTGCTGCTTGCAACCTCCAGTGTCAGACTGTGGGATGTATGATCATGTTTGTCTTTGCTGCTTGTGCTCTCCAGGGAGTCAGATTGAAAGTGTTAAAAGGTGGGATGTATGATCATGTTGTTTTGTTGTTGCTTGCAGCCTCCAATGGGCCAAAGTAGAAAAAATCTAATCTATCAAGCTTTCAAAAAATTGGATAGAACGGGAGATGGTGTTATTACAGTGGAAGATTTGCAGGGTGTTTACAGTGCAGAAAAACATCCAAAGTACCTCAGTGGTGAATGGAGCAAGGAGCAGGTGTTTCGACTGTTTTTAGACTCATTTGACAGCCAAGATAAAGATGGGAAGGTATGTTTATTGTTTGTTCTTGCAATAAAAAAAACAAGGCTTTTTACTGTACATTGTTGAAGTTATTGTAGATCAAAAAAACGTTGGGTCAATCCTTGAATTAGCAAAGCTAGGTTTGCTTTCAACTCTGTATGTCTAGTTTGAAACTAGACAACTTTCTCTCTGGGAAATAAGTTTAGACTTTTCAACACAAATGTAAGATCTTTCCTGCTATATGGCATTGAGACATGGCATGTGACCAAGAATATTACATCTAAACAGGAGACATTCACCAAGGTCTTCACCGTATCAGATGACATAGAATTGTGAAAGAGAACAGGACAGAAACCAATACAACTTACGTTAAATGGTGATAAGATTAGAAACACCTTCAGGAAACAACAGCACAATTTAACCGAACATGCACACAAATGTAATCGATAGGAGAATAAAGGAGCATGGAGGTCCAAAATAAAAATCTCGAAAAAATGTTGAAAAGAAGGCCATAGTGTTTGGAGCATGAAGGGCAGAGCTGAAAAAGACGGCTCAGAATAGAATTAGGTGGATAGTAACAGTAGCAGCCCCGTGTTCCACTAAGAACAAAGAATTTAATAGTAGAAGTAGTTCAACTGTGTGATTGCTACAACAAACATTTAAAAATCCTTCACATATTTTTTAGATTCATCTCTAAGAACTAACCAGATTTTTAGTTCAACATAACCAGATTTACAAGGATTTTTGTTCTAGTCTAGAAATTGTTCACATTTTGTAGTCTTAATTCCTGTATCATTAACTATTTAAAAAAATTATATTTAGTAACTTGATTTTGGTTATAATTATGTTAAAACTGTATACACATATATGTATTCAAATATAGAAAAGTTTATTCTTTCTGTAATGCAAAGAGATGAGTTACTTATGTTTGCTTGTCACCTTGTGCCAAATATATGAATTGGTTCACTAGTTGCTTGAACTATATAACATGCCTTGTGTTACGCAAAGTAGATATCACAGTCCAATATGTGATGTTTAACAACAAATAAGTCATATGTCAGACAATAAGATTTTCAAATTCTGGTAGCACATAAGGTCTTTCCCCCCAGCTGTCTTAGAATAATGAACACATCATTTTTGTAAATGTAAAACGGATATGAAAAGTCAAATTTTTAGAAAAATCAAAGTATACAAATTCAAATTTTTAGAAAAATTAATGTACGAAATGTTGGATATTTAGAAAAAAATGAATATTGACTATAGTTAACTTTAGAGATTGAACTAGTTTCTTAGGATAGAGCGGTATGAAGAAATTGGTTGCAGGTGCTAAGTAACGTATAACAGTACGAGAGGAATATAATAATAATAACAATTATAGTTATTGTGTATAATTTTTGTTATCCTCTGTTGAGAATGTGAATCGTAACAGAAAAATCTATTAAATCTGAAACATTATTCTTGTTATAATTTACGAATTTAAATGCAATTATTTCGAATCCGTCTGACATAATGGCTGATTTTGTTTGACAACAGCGCATTTTGTATTTGTGTTTACATATGATGATATATCATTAGCTTCATGGACATATTGTATTAGATGTTGTCATAACACTTTGTGAGTCTAACATTTTAATAGCAATTCTAAATATTTGCAGAAGTAAGTTACAACTTTTAATTGTCGTACTAGAATCGCTAATGAACAAAAATAGTTGAAATGATATTAATTGTATTTGTTTTTTCAGAAAAAAGACAGTCTTATGATGTATTTTTTAATGATATATTTCTTCTTCGACTACGAACAGTCCATATTGACCACTTGTTAAACCACTCTTTGTGATTTGTATATGATCTGAGCCTAAAAGCGATTGTTCGTTGTGCCAGTTATGCGCCCACAAGTAGGCCAGCAATTCCGATTTCTGTGACTTTTAATTTTCTAGGGTAGCTTCCATAGGTTCCTACCTCAATCACCTCTTACGACTTGCCTTGTAGGTCACAGTGTTACAATTCTTTGCGAGCCCTAGCAAAAGATGGGTGATGATATATTTAAAATTTATTCTTCTACTTCAACATTGTTAATTATGAGAGCTGTGATTGTGTAGTTGTTAGTTCACTTGCTTTGTAGACGTGTGATCCCTAGAGCAAATTCCAAAGTGGGATTTTTTCAAAGTGCACAACTCTCAGTTCAACCCAGACTCAATTGGGTACCCTAGAAACACTGGAACTAAAGGCAACATGTGTGCTGTCGACCACATCGTGTGCCATTAGCCTTTAAGATGCATATTTATGTGTTTTCAGATTCTATTTTTGTTTAATTTAACTCTTTCTATAGCACATATGTCCAAGATTCTATATTTAATTATTTTTATGACACATATTTATGTTCCCAAGGTTCTATTTTTGTTTAATTTAATCTTCAGATTCCATTGTTATTTAATTTAATATTCTTTTTTATAGCACATATTTATGTGTCTGCGGTTCTATTTTTGATGATTTCATTTCAATCTATTTAAAGCACTTTTTTATGCATCTCAAATGCTATTTTTGTTTTATTACATTTTGATTCCTTTAAGGCACTCATTTATACATCCATAATTATGTTTTTTTTTCAATTCTCATGTCCTATCGTGTTAAATAAGTTGATTTTATGTTTAAATCAATACATCCTTAAAACTACTTTCACAGAATTAATTTTGTTTTTGATCTAGTAGAGTTGTTAGACTATTACCCAAACTCATCCGCTATTTTTTTTATAGTCCATGCTTAATTTGTCAAAGCCAAATTTTTGAGCACATAAAAGAACCTGTGGCAGGTAAAAATTGATAAGAATAGGTTGAAAGTCACTGCCCCAGAAAAATTAATTAAAAAGATTAAAATATATTCGTACAAAAAATTTCACCATCTTCAAAATTACATCAGGGACCTTTGCTGGTTCTACAGAATTTGTGCACTGCCGCTGAGATCTTCCTGTGTATGACAAAGATCGTAACACACATGGTTATTCCCCGTAGTGCATTGACAATTATTCTTTTAATCAATGTAACTTTATGACAGGGCTTCATGATGTAATGTCCCAATATAGCTAAACAAATGCTAGATAATGATATATAAACAGTTGTTTTGGTAGTTTTCTTAGCAGCTGCAGATGAGATAATGAAAGATCATAAGTTGTTTTAGTAATGTTCTAAACAGCTACAACTGGGTAAGTATATGAGTTCCTATCATTGTCTTCAATCTAATAACCATGTGGAACCATTTACTAATTGATTGTATTCATAAATAATTGTCATAATAGCAGTTCACTAATTTGTTATGTCAATTAACAAATATTTATTTCCAGGTCACTCAAGAAGAATTTGAGAATTACTACGTTGGAGTGAGCGCATCAATTGATAATGATGCATATTTTGACTTGATGATGCGTAATGCATGGAAATTGTAGTTAAATTGTATTATTCAATTCATAAAAGATAATTGAATATCTTACAATTTATACCACAGTTAAATGTATTTATATAATAAATATATTATAGTTCGTGTAACACAAGTCTCATAAATATTTTAAAGTGCGTTTTTATAAAATTAGCAGTAAGACTAAATATTAGTGGTGTTTTTACTATCTTCCGACCATGTCTTCGCATCAAAATATTGCTGCAATTACTTTACCATATCACTTATTATGTGTCATTGGTCAAAGATAAATGTGGGCATAAGACAGTATTGCTTAATATACCACATGGTATGAAAACAGGTTTTTACTTTTATATTATTGGGATCTAGACAATGCAGTCAACTGAAAGAATGTGCACACTGCATTTAGATAATTTCAAGGTCTATATGGCTTGGAGTATGGTGCTTGCCCCTCGCTATGAAAGTATTGGTTCATTTATCGTGTAAATTAATCAAGTTCCTAGTCCTATTGGAGATGAATGATAAAAAATACATTTTATGTTAAAGTTGAGCATGTAAAAGAATTCTTGGCAGTTGAAAATTAATATGAATTGCTTGGAAAGCCAACAGACCTCCGGATATGGACAGGAACCCATGATGACCCAGGTCAGAGGAGAAAATGGCAGTGGATCGGACATACCCTGTGGAAGACAGTTGATTGTCACTGAACTAGCACTTGAGTTGAACTCGCAAAGGAAAGAGAAAACAGGATGGTCCAAACAGACCTGGAGAGTCTTCTTGAGAAACTGAAGGATGTTGGATTATCTTGGGAAACCATAAAGAAAATGGCCAGAAACTGGAGTACAACTGTTGCGAGAAGGGGAGAGGAATAAGCAAACAGGCTGGAAAGCCGATGCCAGAGAAAAATTATTTAAAACTTTAAATTTCTAAAAATTTTGACTTCAAAAATTATATTGAGACCCTGTGCTACAGAGCTGAGATTTTCCTCTGTAAGAAAGAATCAGAGTACACATGATTATTCAAAGAAGTGCAATGATGATGGTCCTATCAACCAATAATTTTACATTAGATGCTAATGATTTAATTAATCAGCTCTTAATCTTAAGATCATACTGATCATTTAGACTTATTTATATAAGTTCTAGTAATTATATGTATTCAGTTTTTAATATAGAAAAATGGAATAATACAGTAGCTTGTGTTCGATCGATACAAGTGTATGCATGATGAAACCCATTAAGTGCACATTCTCCTGTATAGCACTCTTGGTGTTATCCTTTCATGTTTGCATGGACAGTTTTTAAATTTTTAGAGCTGCCAGGAATGTTTACGTCTGTATGTTAACAGGGTAATAAAGTAGAAGGGTGATAAATGAAAACACAAAAGTAGCAATTGTACAGTGGTTAGTGCACTTTACTTTGTAGACGATTGGTCCCAGGTTCAAAATCCCCAGTAAGAGTAAGATTTCTTTGTCCGACCGCAGTGACTCTCAGGTAGTTTAGTTTTCCGATCCAGCAGTTATCTGAGCGTTTGTTCTTTGACTTGAGATCATGAAAGCAAATTTACAGGTCTGCTCGAATTGTAGTGTGTTTGTGTAGAGTGTTCTTAATTTCTGGGAAAGAGGTAGGTACTTGTAGTGTAAGTCACTGAGTGCAGGGCATTGGTAAGAGATGGTGTGAGAGTTTCTTGTGAGCCGTCACACAGATGGTATTGTGGAGCCATCTTTGGTTGAATGTGATGTAGGTGTGCATTCAGGGTACATGTTAAGTCCTAAGACAGAAAATAATGACTTGTTTTTGTCAGGCAATTTATGGCATCTTTTGGGGTTTGAATTTTAAAAAATGGTTATGATTGTTTTACCTATTCATTTAGCCACTTCTCCTTTTTGCTATTTCTTATTATCTGCTTAGTCGTCTGTCATATTGTTGACTGTTTGCTCCTGCCTTTGCAAGGGTGTCTGCTCTTCAGTTGCCTTTATGTTGCTGTGTGATAAGAGCGTAAATAAACTGTGCTATGTTTGCAGTAAAGCTGTGATATCACCTATTCCTTTCGACCCTGGAATATGCTTTTGTCATACACTTTTTTCTGTTTAGATTTGTTATCTTGGTTATTTCAGTTTACTTTTTATTTTCAAATTTCATCATGGCAGCGACATAAATCGTTCTTTTATTTAAATAACTGCCAAGGGAGCGTTTATGTGCACAACTTGCACTGCCATGTTTTTTTTTTCCACCTCTTATAGGACTAGATGATTTACCTCATCTACCCTAAGGTCAGACGTCTGCGAATTTGCATGAATCACAGAGAAAATGTTGTTGCAGAAATAACAGTAACCAAAAATCGCATAACTAGGATGACTCTCCTTATGTAAAATTAAACAAAATATCTCAACGAATATAGATATTGCATCATGTACTAAAATTAGTTTATGTTGAATACTTTTGTGTTTGTAACCACTATGCCTGTATCAGAATCAAAATAACCGTGTTCTTGTACATCTGTAAATATTTGGATATATTTTTTCCGTTGTGTGTGTGATTACTCAGATTTAAAAATTAAGTTTCTAGAATCATCAACTGAATAGTTATTGGCTAACATTACTGATTTTACAACAGTTTCTTCCATCAATGTTGTAAGGTTAACCACTCGACTCAGCTGATCGAGTAAATTCCTAAACCTAGTTTGATGGGAATTTTCACTGTCTTTTATGGATTTCTAACGTGATGTTATCAGTGTCAGACATTAACACAGATTGAAAATGAGTATTATCTCCATAAGCCCCTCATTTGTGACCCTATCATATCAATTCACATAGAACACATCTTGAGAAAACTAGAGGGAATCTAACAAAGGCCCTTTCCTGGAACTCACAAGGAAAGCGAAAGAGAGGGAGGCCTTCCTTATCCATAGTACCCACTGCATGTGCCTTCCTAGACCATATGTTAACTCTTTCATCAGTATAGATTCTGTTAAAGGTTTAAAAGGGGTTCTGTGTTGAACTTTCTTGTGTTCTGAAGGTCATAGATTTAATTCTGGACAGCAATGTTCTGTTCATGAGTGCACTTTTTTCAGGACAGCCCTAGGATTGTTACAAGGGCTACGGAGTTCTGCTTTGTATAATATCTTCGGCAAGTGGCGTGTCATTTCTGTGGATAAGGACCGAGCCATATGGGGGAAACTCAATGTTATAAACTCCTGTTAGTCCCAAACAGTAAACTCACAGAAGAGCATGTTTCAGACCTCTTTAAGTGTTAACCACTCATTCCACAGCCATGCATTTTTAGATCATCTTCTGCAGCATGGACTAAGTAGCTGTCATAGCTAATATACAAAACCATTGGGAGTCTCTATGGTTAAGTGATTACGCCTTTGCCGTGCGTTCTAAAGGACATGGGTTCGAATCTAGACCGCTTCTGTTATGGGTGCATTTTCCAGAGACACCTAGGATTTTTGCTTCTTCGACCGTTCCATATCGACCACTTATTAAACTGTCTCAGTTCTCATACTAGAACTTGTAGTATAGCAGTTATGCCACTCAAGTGACCTGCATATCACCCTGACAAACCATATCTTGATTTTTCATAACAAAGCAGAACCATCTGTATGTATAACAAAATGCTCATACTTTGTATTTCATCATCATCCTGAGCAGAACTTTGTCATCTTAACAGTACTTCGAATTTCTCCTCTCTGCAGCGGTCATGCTCAAACCATCAGTTACATCTTGGATACATCTTCTCCCTTTTTTTGCCGGTATGCCTCCTTCCTGATGGTCTTTTCCAGCCCTGCTTGTCTCTTTATATGTCCAAAATACTTCAATTTACTCATTCTTATTTGTAGCATCAGCTAGTTTCTTTGATTTTGAGGTTCTTTTCTTTTCTCTGTCCATGATATATGGAGGACTTTGTATTTACAGCTGTTTAATTTCAAATTCCATTTTCTGAGTGTATACGTCTCTCCAAGTTTGACTATACCTGTTGTGTTATTTTCACAAATTTTAGCCAATTCTTCCCTTCTGACTATAGTTACAATTATGGTAATTTGAAAAAGTACTTTTACCTCTGCGTCCATGGCTTTCTTTACTCTTGATGCAGAGAGGAATTCTTGTTTGTGGTCATTCATACATATGTTTTGGTTTTATTAACAGAACTTCCCCAATGGAAGTATCTCTTGTGCATCATGTTGTTCTCAAATGTACATTTGCCATACATTCCAAAAATCACATTTTCAATTTTTTAATTGTTACTTTTGATAAAAAATGAACGTTTTTTCAATGATTTCTACTGTAGATTACATATTGTTAATATTTCTATTTGTGTAAATATGGCAGATAACAATATATAGTTGTATCTTTGCATTGTACAACTAAATTTTAATTTCTTTGGGTAAAACAAAAATAAGTAAGGATAACAGGGTAAACTCTGAGGCCTGTGGTCATAGATAATATAGTCTAAAGACACTGAAATACATGTTTGGGAGGAGATTGAAGCAATTATGGACATGAACAATGAAGATAATACAGTGTAATACAACTCAAGTAAGAAGTATTTTACAAGCACACGATTATAAAGAATGGGTTGTTTAGTAGTTGAATATCTTTACCATAACTTGGGAGACACAAGAAACTCCAGATGACGAAGAGATAGGCCAATATTAGAGCCCAAGTTAACTCTTTCCACGCCATTTATTTCCTCAATTTTTAAGCAGTTAATTCAAGGAAGTAAAAAAATTTTACAAAAATTACGATCCCAACTACTTGTCAATAAATAAACATATATATCTTATTATATACTAAATTGAAGAAAACTGGACAACCCAATATAATGTCTACAAAGTAATGAAGTAAACAGTGTAAAGCAAACTCAGAAAGACTTTTAAAGCAAGTAACTTGTAGAATGGGTTGTTTAAGTTGAATATCTTTACATAACGCGGAGACACAAGAACTCCAGATGCGAGAGAAGGAATAAAGAGTTAAGCAATATAGCCAGTTTGGGTTTAGGAAGGGAAAGAGCTGCAGAGACGAAAGAGTGATATACACATTGTATGCTTACAAAAGACACACATGTCCATAGCTTTCATTGTTGTGGTTTTTTCAATGCATGAAATCCATGAACTATTTCTCATAGATGCAGCAACAGGGTACCAAATTCCAGGAATTGATTTTCGCAAGGAAGGAACTGTAATGTAGTAAATAGATGTATTAATATTTTAGGTGCTACTATCGATTTCTTTTTACATTCATTTGGTATACAGTAAAATCAAATCATAGTGTGCTTTTAAAAAATGTATTATTGCTTAGCACTTTAGATCATTTTTTTAATATTGTCTTTTGATATTGTGATCTTATTATACATAGTCTTTATGTTATATTTATTTTACAATTTATTTCAGAAAATAATTCTAATATTTTGGTATAGTTTTTTGTAGTGCGTTGTAGTAACTTACTTGAATGTTTATACAGTAATAAATTGAACATATTTTTTTTTTGTGATTCATTATTTCATTGTCATTCATAATGTTCTTTGTTTTGTTTCAAGTACAAGCAATCAATTGTGTGTTTACTTGTTTTGTTGCAAGCTATATTGTAAAAGATATAACCACTAGTGGGACTCCGAGATAGTTGTTGCTAAATTCACACTTTTTCTTGAATCGATTGATGTGCTTCTTGATGTGTGTTATTGTAGTCACACCATTTTTGTCAAGTTAATTTCTATAAAGCACTATGCTAGTATGGAAGGAAACATGTTAGTTGATACTGCTGCAATGTAAGTTTTCAATGGGGACACATTAAGCACACAAATGTCACGGACAGCGCATATATGGTGACATTACTCGATATATAATATTGGGAAAGATTGCTCGTGTGTTGCCAGGGCTCACAAGGGGAGAAAATAATAGTAGCACTGTGACCTACAAGGCATGTTGTAAGAGGCGACTGAGATAGAAGCCTAGCTGGTTGGCTACCGAATTGAATTTATGTCCTATTTTCCCATTGCAGGTGTATGTACAAATTCAGTTGCAGTTTCCTTAATTATTAACAGATTTTTATGTGTAATATATCATTTTGTAGGTAAATGAATTCTATAAAAATAGATCTAGAAGAAATACAGTGACACTCCCAGCAGCTGATGGGAGCCAATCAGCTAGGAAAGCTACCCTAGTAAATAAAGTGTCGCAGAAATCGGATGTGCAGGCCTACTTGTAGGTGCATAACTGGCACAACGTACAATCGCTCTTAGGCTCAGATCACATACAAATCACAATGAGTGGTTTAACAAGTGGTCGATATGGAGCGTTCGAAGAAGAAGAAGCTCATATTATCTAGAAATGTGAAGTGATACTCAATATGAAACCAACTCTACGGTCTGCCGCACAATCCAGGCAAACCTTACTCAAATTTCAGAGATATTTGTAATTTAGATTGATAAGTAAAGTATCAGGATCTGTAGTCCAATTATGCACCACGTAATATTTTGGGGTGGGGAAGGAAGGCTAGCTGGGCTTACATATCTGCGGCATGTGGTCATTAGTGTGTGTTAACTTTGCTGTTGGCGACCCCAGAGCTCAACCTCACTCTCAACCTAGCTAACATAAATAGAGAGTGCAAAGAGTATAAGTAAAGTGTACAGACATGATCAAACGACTTGATCACTAGTATTTTGATGAGAATAGTGTGTGAATAAACACATTAAAGAAAATAAAAAACATCAGATACAACAAGTTTTTGAAAAAAACACAAGATTTGAGTTCTTCAATGCTATACAGAGACACGTATAAATACGAAAACCAATAATGGACAACAAACATTCATTCAAGTTCAGGCTATGCATTCAAGTTTAATTTAGTTTGAAATATTCAAACAATGGTATACGTAACAGTTACCACTGAAGCTTTGCTGATCCCAAACAATGTATATCTGTCTGCTCATAACACATACGATATGCAGTAGCAGTGCACAATATGCATCAGCACTGAAAATTGCAGTATCTGAAGTTCAAGGTAAGAAATGAATGTACTGTGTTCAATGATGTATAGAATCTCTTGATTATCTTCACATTTTTGACAACTTTATTTCTTATTTGACCACAAACACATTGAAACATGATAACAAGTTGCCTAGAATTACTGTTAGGAACTGTAGGCACACAATAAATTAATGTAGACACTAATAGAGCAAGATACATTAATACATTAACTACCAAATACCACAGTCTGTGCCATGATTTATTTCACTGTCAAATTAGCTCTAAATTTACGTTCACATATTCTGACTGTTGCCTGTTCTTAATTTACTATTTTACATTTTGTTAGCTTGTGATAAAGTACATTATTTTATCTACAAAATTATTATTTTTTTCAAAAAATAAGAAAACTTAATTTGTACTTAACATGTACCTGAAAATGTGAACAAATATTAATTCGGCCGCATCTTGTCTTTCAATGGTAGTTAATTTGCTAATGACAACATAGCAGTTCTACCTTACAACATTTATATGCACTAGGGACTATTTTGTTTCCAGAAGACAAAAGGTTATATCCAAAACTAGACACAGAGTAGTCTTGAAACTAGTATTTATTTGTGCTGCCGTATAGAGAATCACACAAATCTTATACATGAAACAAAAATGATATTGTTATAAACTGAACTGTTACCGCTGTTGCTGCATGTAATACCGCTTTCTAGAGCAGTGTAGGACAAGGAACAAATGAGACTGAGGAATTTAATGGCCGCATGGCTAGTGCAGTTACAGCAAAACTGTTCAGGTTCTGATTTTCTTTTATGCCGAAGAGTCTGTTGACAACAGTCATAGAGTGGGCGAGTCTGTTGTCATTGTTAGCAGTCATACAGTGGAAGAGTCTGTTGTCATTGTTAGCAGCTATTCAGTGGAAGAGACTATTGTCATTGTCAACAGTCATCCAGTGGAAGAGTCTGTTGTCACTGTTAGCAGTCATACAGTGGAAGAGTCTATTGTCAGTAGTCATACAGTGGAAAAGTCTGTTGTAATTTTCAGCAGTCATACGGTGGAAGGTCTATTGGGAGCAGTCATCCAGTAGAAGAGTCTGCTGTCATGGTGTGCAGTCAGTCATCCTGTGAAAGTATATTGTATCACTGCGTGCAGTCATACAATGGAAGAGTCTTTGTATTACATTTAACAGTTAAATTGAGACAGAGTATGCTCATCTGTTCCTTTGACATGAAGAGAATTGTTGTCAGGAGTTTGTTTCCCTTGGTAATGTCTGGAATCAACACTTTTATGTTGAGATCCTGACATATGCAAGACTGAAATATTATGACAAGTCATGTATACAGAATTTGTTCTAGCAACACAACAATGTGCCAGTTTGTAATAATAATAAATTCCCTCACTTCTTCTGTGTTCGTCTGCTATGAATCCAGGCATAGTCAGGAAGCCTGGTGTAGCACTTCTGACAGATTTTTGAGTGACAGCCCATTTTCTTTTTTTATCGGTGTCCCTCACCATACAGGCGTGCCTTCTCCAGCTTTAGAGGTACTTGAAGTTTAGATCCTCAAGTGTGATCTTAATTCCCTTGCAATTTTGTCCTGTTTTCCCAAATCTGTTCATTATAGTCTGCTGCAGTTTCTCTTTAAAATGTGGTGGGTGTTGGCCCCAATTTGTTCAAGTCTACCTGCAGTGGGCAGTTCAGTAGGATATGTTCCACCAACACATCTGCTAGTTCACAATTAAATCAATTAGTGGGTGTCTGTAGCTTAAATAGTAGTGAGCTTGATCACAACCCAAGCGCAGGGCAGTTTGGAAGCAAATTCGTTCCAGTGGTTTTTATGAATAGTAAAAATAGACCTCACTGTTCATAAAGCAATAACAAACTACTGAATGTATAAGTGGTGCCTAGAAAATTGACAACTCGTTTACTGTGGTTGATGGCCAAGTCCTGTAAAGGATATGCCATGATTTTCAATTTCAGTGATGCCTATCTTGAATTTTGTGCAAAAGTGATGTCTCAGTTTGTTGTGTCCTGAACAATCATTCAAGAATAAGGAAAAGATACAAGTGAAATCATAACTGATAAAACATCACAATAATAGAGTTCCAGCATCGAGAATGATGGCAACAATTCAAACTTTTGTTATGGTTAGTTCAGAACTTCTGGATAACATCATCATCATCAAATAGCTTATCCCTCCGGAACTTGGATCCCATGACAGCAGTCCTGAAAACTCTATTCTGTGCAAGTTGACCGGCGTCAGCAGCAGTCATTCTCAGATCGTCAATGACATCTTGCACCCATCGTCTTCTAGGTCTTCCTCTCATTCTTCATCCAGGCACCATTCCCTCCAAAATTATCTTCTCTAGGCATTTATGTCATTTGGATAACATCACTCACATAATTGTCAATGGTAATGTGAGAGCAGATAAGCTGGTTGGTTCTGCTACCATATAGGGATGTCAGCCACAATGGATAAAGCTGACATTCTGAATGCTAGAGTACAAAGAGGACATTCATCTAAACAAAATCTCACAAACAGCTAGATTGCAAGAGCTTGGATTAAAGTGGCCAGAAAAGAGCTGCACAACAGGTGTATGAGTAGGCTCATCAAACTGGTACGGTTAGTCGCTGGATGCTGTTGGAGATATTGCAAATTAGATCAGAGCACTTATGAACATGTCCATAGTGCAATGAAGATATTTTATACTGAAACTCTCATAAATTAAATATTTATTCTTAACAAATGAAATCTGTGCACCATTTAATCATTATTATCTTTTCTGTCCATAGATCACCAAAGATGAATTTGAAAATTACTATTCTGGTGTGAGCGCATCCATTGACAATGATGCCTACTTTGATCTCATGATGAGGAATGCATATAAACTCAGCTAATTGATTGTAGCATCTTATGAATTCTGGATAAGGACTGTCTCATTTCTTGTTGAACACTATATATGTACTGCCATACTGTTCTGAATTGTAAAACATAAGATAATTCAGCAATGAGAAAAGTTTCTGTCTGAAAAACATCCATCATCATCATCCAGCATGCCCCTATGAACTTGACTACCATGACTGCAGCTTTAAGTGCCTCCCTGTCCTGCGTCTGCCGCAGTCATGCTCAACTATCAACAACATCTTGCACTTGTTTTCATCTCCCCCGACCACCCAGTATGATGATCTACAGAGAATTATGCCATATTAAAAGTCTAAAGTATTTAATTAATTTTTATCTTCTTGATCACCGACTGCTTGTTAATTTTAAGCTGTTGTAAATGAAAACAAAATATATGAAAACATATTATGTGTCATGTCTAATAGCACTGACAGTAAATTTGTTCTATTCTCAACTATATTTTTTGAGAATTTCACTACTTCAGATATTTTCTATTTTTCCCAGCTGTTTCTTCCAACTATCATAAGATTTTCTAAGCCTTCCTTTTAATAATAATTCCTTTCGATCGTATAATCGTTACATAGGGCCTGCAAGTAATTTCTCCATACCGTTCTATCCTGGGCAATTCGCTCAATCTCATCCATGGAACTGAGACCGATATTTCTTGCCTCTCTCAGCAGAGTTCGTTTCAGGGTCTCCTTAGGTCGACCTCCCTTTCTTGAACCCTTTGCATCCCATTTCAATGCCTGCTTTGATATTCGTTGATCATTTCTCCTCAAAGTGTGTCCAACACATCTCCATCTTCTCTTTCGTATAACAGTTGTCACTAACAGTTGACCAGACATCTTCCTTTTAAGCAGATGTTTAATTAATTTTGCGGATTAATTTTTTTTCTCACTCGTCCATTTTGATCTTTTAATGTATTTGTTTCTTGTAATATGTCTTGTAAATTAAATATTTCTGACACATCAAATGACATGAGTGACTAGAGAAGATAATTTTGGAGGGAATGGTGCCTGAAAGATGAATGAGAGGAAAACCTAAAAACGATGAGTGCAAAATGTCATTGATGATCTGAGAATGACTGCTGCTGATGCTGGTTAACTTGCACAGAATAGAGTTTTTCAGCACTGCTGTCATTGGAGCCAAGTCCCAGAAGGGACAAGCTACTTGATGATGATGAATATGTCTTGATGTAATTGCTAGACTGTCCATCATATGATAGTATTTTTCTCAGGAATTACATATGCTGCTGCAAGTGATTTCTTTTTTCTGTATTAATTTTCTACAATCGACATGCGTATAAAGTAGTATATACTCATATTATTTTGATATTTAAAATTTAATTTACATTAGAAAAATATGTCATATTTTAGTGTACATAGTCATATTTGTTCCAGGGGATTTTTAAGAATGGTAAAAATAGACCTCACCTTTCAGAAAACATTGGCAAATTTGCTCTGCCTTTTTAAACCGGATTGGGGGATAGGCCCTCTAGCTATCTCATGCAGCTCCCTTCAAGTAAAAAAAGAAAGAGAACCTTTTCATACCTTGTGGTATATAGGTCAATACAGTGTTAGGCCTGTATTTTTCATTGACCATCGGCACACGATGGGTGATGTGTCAGCATCACGCCGGCCGCCTTTACTTTCCCAGAGCATGTCTGGTACCCATTTGAGGCTGGGTTGACCTGAGAGCCGTCGCGGTCAGGAAAAATTCCACGTGCATTGCGGGAGCTGAACCCAGACCACCAGCCTTGAGAAGCGAGTTCACTAACAACTACGCTACAGCGGCTCTCCAGTTCCCTCCAGCTCTCTTTATATTGTTGATCTCTGCCTCCAAATCTCGTCTCCATGTATTTTTCGGCCTCCCTGTTTTTAACTGTCCCTGCGGTTTCCAGGAAAGGACCCTTGTTATATTCCCCTCAGGTTTTCGCAAAGTATGTCCTATCCAGCATCAGCATCTTTTTTTAACCTTTTGGTTCACTGGAATCTGTCTTGTTCTCTCCATAAGTTACTCATTCGTGACCCTATTAATGACAAATTACTGAACATATAAGTGGTGCCTAGAAAATCAACGACTCGTTTACTGTGGTTGATGACAACGTCATGTAAAGGATGTCACAATTTTCATAGTCATGTATTCTGATTCTCTCATTTAAGTCCCTTTAGCCATAAGTTATCATCAACTAAATGTTTTCTCACAAAGCACTTATAAAATCTGAAACAAAAAGCAGTTTAATTTTCAGAAGCTAACAGATAATTCCCAAAACATGAAATCATACAAAAGTTTAAGGAACAACTAGAAGAGATCTTATACAAGTATCATATGTAACAGTTGAATGTCACAAATTAGCTGTATCTACTAAGATTCCATCATATAATCAATATGGCATAGCCAGAATATAAACCAGTCCAAATCTAAACGACACAGTTGCCAAGTTAACTTATTACAATTGAGGGTGATTACCATACAATTTTTACTATCTCAAACTTGTGAAAATATAAAAATATGACAGGCTGTGACCATAAGTTAATGCTGATTAATCAGTTTTGTTCAAGATGTCACGTTTACTCACTAAATATAGTTTGTTTGTGTGAACCATGTGGAGACAAAAGACAAATTACACATATTCCGAACCACTTCAGCTAAAAATATGTAATGCAGCTTTGTTTTACATACATTAAGTGTGAAGTAGCTTTGTCTAAAATAGCAACTGGAGACATTGAGCAGTTTTGAATGTCTTGATTTATTGTTAACAAACAACAAAAAAGAGGAATGCAAAAGTCAAAGATTTATACAAGATGCAATATACGACTTGAACATTACAGCAACAGAACGTTCATTACTTAAGATTGTCGTTTGTCATTTCCTATGACAAAACAGAATTTACATATCATATCGACCACTTGTTAACCACTCTGTGATTTGTATATGATCTGAGCCTAAGAGTGATTTTACAGTGTGCCAGTTATGAGCCTACAAGTAGGCCAACATAACTGATTTCTGTTATGCTTTTATTTACCAGGGTAGCTTCCTAGGTCCTACATTAGTCACCTCTTGACATGCCTTGTAGGTCGCAGTGGTACTATTCTTTGCTTCCCTTCAGGCCCAGCACAACATGCGATTTCCATTTATGATATGAAGACAAAATGTTGGTCAATATTTGCGTGCATAATTTCATAATAGTCAGTGTATATACAAACAAACAAAATGAGACAGAAAGAATAGAGCATATATGTTATGCTAACATCATTCTCATGCTATGTTTTCTACATTTATAGTTAGTTTGTTCCTTTCGTGCCAAAGGCGGCACATACGGCAGAGGTTTTAGATCTCCATGTGATGCGGTTCGTTGCTAGCAGTTGGAGATCTCATATAGTTTTACATCCCAATAGTTTACTTTCTTGTAGGATTGTTCTTCGAAGAGTGGTCTTAGGTCTTCCACATTTTCTTTTCCCAACTGGTGACCACATAAGGACTTGTCGGTTTAGTCTCTAAGAACATGACCTAAATATTTCCACCTTTGTTTCCTTATAATATTTGATACAGGTTGTTGGTATGTTCTGTCTCTCACTGTGTTGTTCGAAACGAAATCACTCCATTTTATTTTTAGTAATTTTTCAGAGACATTTATTCTCAAAACTGTCCAGTTTCTTATCAATTTTGTTTGTTGATTTCCAATTTTCACAACCGTAGGTCAGTACAGGAATCACACAGGACCTAAACTTAACTTTTGTACATATACTAAGGTCTTGAGATTGCCAGATATTTGTTAACACAGTGAAGGCACTAGCTGCTATAGCAATACGAGAGTTTATTTTTTTCATCGTGTCTCTGCTATTTGACATTTTACTACCCAAATATGTCAAATGTTTAACTTTCTCTAGTGTTTGGCCATTTATTACGATGTTGTCTGTTGAGTATGTGAGGTCCATAATTTTGATCTTAG
This sequence comes from Arion vulgaris, assembly GCA_020796225.1. NCBI lineage: Eukaryota > Metazoa > Mollusca > Gastropoda > Stylommatophora > Arionidae > Arion > Arion vulgaris. Next base: position 15,567,127 of record CM036769.1, read on the forward strand.
CAGAATTAATCTACATTTATAGTATCTACAAAATGTACGGATCAAGTATATAAGGGGAAGCATAGCCTTAAGTGTTCAACTCATCATACATTTGAACATGTCATGTTTATTCACCAAGTGCTTTATTATACAATGTACAATTAACACTTGATTACCCATGGGTCTCTCGGCTAAGCCCTTGCCATGCGTTCGAAGGTCATGGGTAAAATCTGACCGTCCCGTTCACGAGTGCATTTTTCAGAGATCCTAATATTGTTGCAGGAGCAATGGAGTTTGAGCAATACTCTCGGCGGGTGGCATGTCATTTATGCAAATAGGGATCGAGCCAAATGGGGTAAAACCCTGTGCAATTAAGTTATTCCTTCGTCTTTAGACATCTATGGGCAGATTAAATATTGTGTAGCTGAATGTGCAGGCATGCTATATTATTTGTGTTAGTATCTAACATGACAAACTGTGAACATAAAGTGTTAGCATCATTGGGAAAACATGAAGTGAACATACAGTGTTACCATCATTGGGAAAACATGAAGTGAACAAACAGTGTTACCATCATTGGGAAAACATGAAGTGAACATACAGTGTTACCATCATTGGGAAAACATGAAGTGAACATACAGTGTTACCATTATTGGGAAAACATGAAGTGAACAAACAGTGTTACCATCATTGGGAAAACATGAAGTGAACATACAGTGTTACCATCATTGGGAAAACATGAAGTGAACAAACAGTGTTACCATCATTGGGAAAACATGAAGTGAACATACAGTGTTACCATCATTGGGAAAACATGAAGTGAACATACAGTGTTACCATTATTGGGAAAACATGAAGTGAACAAACAGTGTTACCATCATTGGGAAAACATGAAGTGAACATACAGTGTCACCATCATTGGGAAAACATGACAAACTGGAAACACAGTGTTGGCAGATGAGTCGCCTTGTGTTATATCCGTGTTTATTTAGTGTGGTCTTGATATTGTCTATCGATCTTTTTCTTGATCTTCCCTTGGCTCTAGTACCTGATCTCTTTTTATTGTTTACTGTTATTGGTAGTATTACATTAAATGTCTGAACCACTGCATTTGTTATCTTTCAATGTATTCGGTGCATGAAGTTATGCCCACTCTGCTACTGATGTCCTGATTTCGTAGCCTATTTTTTCTGATGACTCCCACCACCTTTATTATATACCCATATATATATATATATATCTCATGTATTTGGTTCATCACCAAAATTGTGTCTACAACTGACCACCCAAGTAAATCCTTAACATGACAACTTTTAATTAACTGGTTGTCATTTCCATAGGGAAGGTTGACTGGAATGGATTCCTTACACTTCCTATATCATGTCACTTTAGTGCATTCTGTTACACCGGTCAATTTTTTTCTTAATTATACCATTATACACACTTAACTCCAAACTCTCCCAACAGTATAATGGTTTTTCAGCATTCTCAAAATATATGTGGATATAATCAATTTATTGATTGGATCATCATCATTGCACTTCAGTGAGTAACAATATGTGCTCGATCTATTTCTTACACAGGAAGATCTCTGCTGCAGTGCACGAACTATGTAGCCCCGGCGAGGGTCTCTGATGTAAGTTAGAAGATGGTGGCAATATTTTGTACGAACTCTTATTTTTAAAACCTTTCTAATGAATATTGCCCTGGCAGCGGGTTTCCAGCCTATTCTTTTAGATTCTGAACTGCCAAAAAATTATTTAAAGAATTACAAATGTAACAACTTCATTTGAAAAATAGAAACATTTATTCATAGACTTGAGGTTCTAAATGTTATAAACAACAAAATTTATGTTACAATTGGCACACATGTGGATCACTTCATCATGCAGACACTCTCCACTCAATCCAGCTTTATACACAAGCAATAAAGACAGTTTGCTGGTAAGAGAAGTGTCAACCAAAGATCACTTAGTAGACAACTGTGATACAACCATAGGGCACCTTACAAAGGGATTGCTGTAGATCAAGAGGGTTGTTGAGAGATTGTTGTTGCACAACAAGACTTCAGCAGACCATTGAATGCTTCACCAGTCTCTGATTCAGGTTGGATGGGATTGTCCTGCATACAAAGATGTTTGTACTGTTACTTCAAGAATGTTTATTAGATATTGAAAAAAGGGTAGCACACTGAAGTCACTCAAAGACCCCATACTAGAGGATGACACTGTAACGGTTCACTCAAGACCCATACTGAGGATGACACAGTAAACGGTTTCACTCAAAGACCCCATACTAGAGGATGACACTGTAAACGGTCTCAAGACGTTTGCCTGTCGTCCTGAAGGTTGTGGGTTTGAATCCGAACCGAGACATGTGCAATTTTTTCCATGAGATTGTTGCAGGACCTACGGAGTTCATGATTTGTGCAACACTCTTGGCAGATGACTGCCATCAGGTATGGAGCCATATGGGGAAACACTGTGCATTGAAGTCAATCCTTTGCTGTTATATCCTTTAGACTGTTAATGATGAAAGAATTCAGCTACGACTGTCAAAGTTTGGAACCAGATATAGTGCTAGTAGGTAGAGACACACAGAGAATGGATAAGACATATGTATAACCATAAAAGTAGCAAAACTATCAACAGACAGACCCATCAAAATCTACCCCCATACATATATACACACACACTATACTCTGCCATGTGTTAGTTATTATGACATTTCCTATGACCAAGCTTGTCTGCTTTATTAAAATATTTGAAAGTATACCATCTGTGTATTTATGGACAAACTGATGACAAGAGATAGGAAATGGTGACAGAATACACTGAACAAAGAAAATAATACTCACTTGAAAGTCAGCAATGTACTGTTTTAGTATTCTTAAATGACATTTTAAATAATAAAAGAACATTTTATAATATAGTACAACAAACAAGCAGTACTATAACAAATTGCTTTTTAATAAAATAATATACATACTTCAAAACAATTGTTTGTTTCTTGTTCTTCAGTTTGAAAGTTATAAAAGTGGCGTGTGGACATTAAACTGTCTATTCGCCTGAGTGGTTACCGGGGCCCAAAATTGGGATGTAAATAATAGAACTACTGTTACCTGCCCCACATGTCATAAGTGGCGACTAAGGAGGTTTGGCTGAAATCGGATGCATGTGTCCACTAGGGAATGCTAACCCGAAACAAATGCTTGCAGAAAACGGATGCACCAGGCTGTAAGGCGCATAACATGGTGCAACGGCACCTCACAATGAGGAATGGGATAACGGATTCTACGGTCGCCAATCTGCCTCTGAGATTTAGCCACACATTAAGAATGTCAGACCCACTATCACGAGGGTGGCCAAAACTTACTGCGGGAAGAGGTCGGCACAACGGGGAAGCAGAAATTATTCTAAAAGGGGAAGAAGCAGATTGTATTCTTCACTGATGCACCGTCAGTATTGCAAGCCCTAAATAGTGGAAAACTACCAGAACTAAAAGAAACACCGAGCTTAATACCATTAAAAAGGGTGGTGCTGCAGTGGATACCATCACACTGTGGCACCCAAGGAAATCTTCGCGTTCGTTCTTTACGACCAATTTTAATCACTCTTTGTGATATGTTTGATGTTTGCCAAGAACGTATGTACGTTGCACATTGGTTTGGTAGGCCCCTAAATGCATAAACTTGTCCACATTTAGGACACATGAATCCGATTTCAGCCAAACCTCCTTAGTCGCCTCAGGCCATCGTAACTGCTAATACTAGTGTCGCTGATATCCTTACGCAAATCTTGAATCAATTATTCATCAATATCTGATTCATTGTCAATCTCGGCAATGTTATAAAAAAATTCCCCACCATCTGAATCAAATTTATCTTCATCTTGGAGCAAGTTTTGTAGAAAATTTTCAAAAAATTATACGTTGGAAACTTCTAGTGAGAAGCACAGGCGTTGCAATTACGGTAGTGTCCGTGGGCTAATTTTAACATGTTTATTCGCAAGGAAAGATATCGTAAAAAAATTTTTAAAAGGTATACACCAGCCGGGTGTTTACGGCTGCTACGGGATTATACCGATAACTGGCGTATTTGGCCGCTCCAGGAATGACAGGATTTAAAATAAATGTGAATAAAACAAATGAAATTAAACAACAAATAAAATGACTCCACAAGCATTGATGACAAATTAATTGAAGTACACACTTCTATATTTGGTTGGCAATACTAGCAAGTTTGGCATAAGCATTTGGCTATCGACTCTGACAGGTTTGTAAGTTCAATTCCACACTCAACGTTCCACCTGTGAGAAAAGAATTTGCCCCCTACCTCCTACATACTAGGTGCCTAGAAATGTGGAGTGACTGGCACGTCATATACAAGGGTTTGAAAGGCTACGGAAATGGAAAAGAAAAATATTAGCAAAGATGGAACATGTCAAGGTATCAATGGTAGAATCAGAAGCAATAGATAGAATAGGTAAAATGGTACAATAGCAAGTAGTAGAGTAATCAATGGATAGGACTGATATCTGGAACACTATTAGGAAGATTGGTTAGACAGCGGATTCATGTGGTGGCTTGAATTCTACATCCATGTCCAGACTGCAGGAACATGCAGAGTAAAACATTGTGTTGTTAGATCTGAACACTATACAGTACATGAGTAGATGTTTCAGGACCAAAACAGGACTGAAACGATCAGTTGCAGCTTGCTGATGGATATAGAGAAGATGAGATCGAGAACTTATGGGCTAGTTCTTTGTGTAATGAGAATGATCTGATGAGTCAGTCAGAAGTCTATTTAAGGAGGTTTACGAAATGAATGACCATGTCAAGTTTGGGAGTCACTAGTCAAAAATTATGTGGGCATCACAAAATATTGTTAAATTGTTCTGGAATTTTAATAATCCTTACAATGGATCAATGCTAATTTTCAAATCAAGCATTTATAGCTAGGTAACTTATTACGCCAAGGATATCAGAAGCAGAGTGGGCATAACTTCATGCACAGAATACATTGAAAGACAACAAATGTAGTGGTTCGGACATTTAATGAGAATTTAATACAACCAACCACCAATAACAGCATACAATAAAAAGAGACTAGGTACTAGAGCCAATAAAAGATTTAAAAAATAAAATGGGTAGGTAATATCAAGACCACACTAAATAAACACGGATATAACATAACAAGTGTGAATCATCAGGCCCTGGAATGCAAATTAAAGATCATGCTCCTATGCTTAACGGAAAGAGTGGACAACCAATTCCATCATCCACCTACGGAAAGACAATAGATTTATCAAGCCAAATTTCACTGACTGAATTAACAGAATAGTTTATTTGTTATCTAATACAAATATGTCACAGTTTGAATCTCTATTCCCTCATGTAGTAGTAGTTTCCATAGCAACAAGTCTGCAACTTGGAAGAACTGCTTCAGTATTGTTGTTATAACTGACTATGGATACTCTGTGTAGCATCACCGGTTGCAAGTAACATGAACATGACTCATCAGCAACTCAACCACAGCTGTTTGCATTTTTCAAGCGTTCACAGTTTGTCCTGGTGGTTTAGTTATTGCTGGCGTTATCCATGTATATAAATTTTAGTTTTGCAATCTCGCTGCATAGGTTCTTTAGTGAGTAACTTGTACCTGTTCAATAAAAAGTAATAAGTTACTGAACATATGTAACAAAAAGTAATAAGTTACTGAACATATATACCAAAAAGTAATGCATTACTGAACACACCGGACAAAAAGTAATGTGTTCCTGAACATACTGGACAAAAAGTAATGTGTTACTGAACGTACACAACAAGAACGTAACACAGTATTTAACATAATTGACAAAAAGTAATCTGTTATTGAACATACTTTACAAAGCGTAATGCATTACTGAATATACAGGACAAAAAGTAATGTTTTTACTGAACATGCACAACAAGAACGTAATGTGTTACTGCACATACATAACAAACAGTAATGTGTTACTGAACATACACAAGAACGTAATGCATTATTTAACATAATTGACCAAAAGTAATCCGTTATTGAACATACTTCACAAAGTGTAATGCATCACTGAACAAAAAGTATTGCATTATTTAACATACTAGACAAAAGTAATGCATTACTGAACATACTGACAAAAGTAATGTGTTACTGAACATACCAGACAAAAAGTAATGCATTACTGAACAAAAAGTAAGAAGTTAGTATACTTGACAAAAAGTAAAGTTTATTGAACATACTAGACATATGGAAAATGAAAGATAACAGAGACAGTAACCTAGAGAATTCAGAAGAGTGGACGAACCTAATGTATAAGGACAACAAAGGCCTGTGGTAAAGAACATCTCTGACACGATAGATAGCATTCCATGCATTGAGAGAAAGAAGTCATACTAAACCACAAATAATAGAAGGAACACTGAAATATATACAGAAACAATGCACAAAGAAAAGATTATTAGTAGCAAAAGGCAAAATCTCCAGTAACTATAGAGCAAAAGCAGATGCCTTATAATTGCAAAAAGCTCTTTTCACTGATGCACTATCTTTAGTTGTAGCACTAAGAAGTCATAAAAATTCAGAACTAAACTACCAAAGAGAAGCATTACACAGACTATGCCAGCAGTTTATAAGAGTTGTGACACAGTGGAACCAATCTCATTGCAACATACTTGGCAATGATGAGGCAGATGACAGATTGGCAAAAGAGAGGAAAACTACCTAGACCTAGCATAAACTATGAAGAGGCCAAGAGATTTGTCACAAGAGCATGCACAATGAAATTGGAACTGGACATTGAGACCACCAAATAAATAATCCATAGTACCAGCTCAACAGAAAATGGCATGTTGTAATATTCAGACTCCACACAGGATACAACAGACTTCTTCTTCTTGCGTTCACTTGTAATGAATTCAAACATAGTCACTGTGCCTGGTATGGCACTTCTAACTGATTTTTGCATGATAGCATGCTTTTCTTTTTTATCAGTGTTCCTCGCCATACAGGCGTGCCTTCTCTGACTTCAGAGGTGTACAACAGACAGATATCTTTTTAACAAGCTAAAGATGAGTGCATATGTGACAGTGACAAAATAACTTCTCAACATCTTTTACAATGCTGTCCAGCATGTGATGAGCAGAAAACTGATATGTCTGTCTCCAGTGCCATTGCATGACAGGCTCTATGGAGTTCTTGACAACCAGGGAGGGAGGGAGGGAGGATGTGTGTGTGACAACTGCTTTATTTGAACGTATGCTGAATAGAATGACTGAACATTTGATGCAAAAGACATACAATTTAAGGGATTCTCAAGGCTATACTACATGCATAAACCCAAGTCACAAAGAGTCATTAACTTGGTTGGTAAGTATGAATGCAAAGATGAATGTATTCAAGTAGGCGTCAGAGATTTACTGCAGAAGAAACTAAAACCAGAAAATAGCTTACAATGGGAATACTGGAGTAAAATTAATGAAATAAGCATTTAGTTTTCTGGGTAATGTATTTTAAATAATGATATGGTTTATCATCAAGGTGTGTATCCTTTATAGGACATTGCTCTCTGTGCAGCACATCTGAAATTGTCTCTTGCCAGTTCACCCACTTCGTCAATGGTCATGGTTTCTTTAATATCTTGTAGCCATCTTCTTCTTGGTCTGCCTCTGCCTCCTGGGACCCTGCCCTCTAGTATTGTTCTTTCCAGGCCATCGTGACGCTTGATGTGACCAAAGTATGTGATTTTTCTGTATATGTATAGTATGTTGTTTATCAGCCAATTCTCTTTAACATGTAGTTCTTTCAGGACATGTGTGTTCTTTCTTTTTCTGTCCATGGTATTCGTAGGATCTTTCTGTAGCATTTAGTTTCGAAGGACTGGATTTTCGTTCTTAATTTTTGTGTAATAGTCCATGATTCGCAACCATAAGTAGCCACTGGGAAAATGCATGCTCTCAATATTTTTAATTTTAGTACTTTGCTGGTGCTTTGCCACATGTTCTTCATTGTGTTTAACTTCTTGATTGCTATTGCCAATCTTCTTGAGATCTCTTTGGAGCAGTCACTGTTATTGTTAATTATTGAGCCCAGATATTCATAGCTCTCTACACATTGGAGTTCATTGTTTATTTGGATGTTTGGTGAGCCTTTTGCTTTGTCAGTTGACATGATGTTTGTTTTTTGTGTATTCAAATATAGATGTTGGTCTTCACTGTGTTTCTTGGTCGTCATGATTAGGTTTTCCAAACCTTCTATGGTTGTATAGTATCTTGTATTCTTGGCTTGATGAAGACATTTTGGTAGAAATGTGGATCACACTTTGTGTTTTGAATAATGGTTTAACGACGAAGGACTGACAAATGAAACCGGTTTCCCATATGGCTCAGTCTCTCTCTGTAGAAATCACATGCCCACTACCAAAAGTATTGCACGAAGCACAAACTCCATAGCTCCAGCAACAATCCTATGGATCTCTTGTGTTTTGATATGTTAAAATGGTCAATGTTATGTCAAGGGGAGAGACGAAGGGCACTAATAGAAGCAGTCAAGCGATATAAAAGAATAGAAAAAACCATCCCAACAGCCAAACTATTGACAGGTGGAAATCCAACAAAATCATTGCTGGGAGTTGGGAAAAAACTCGAAGAACATTACCATCTCCCAACTGACAGAGAACCGATCACAAGATGCCCCGGCCCACCACCATGGCTAAACCTAAAACAACCAGTAATCCAGAAATACCTTCTTGATAAAACTATAAACAAAGCAACACTTGCACCGATCTTAAAAACCTGTGCACTGGAGACAAGACAGTTATTCAACTTCTTCTAGCCATACCTACACTGATGGTTCAGCTTTCAAAGCCACTACTTACGCTGGCTGCGGCATATACCTGAAATATCCAGGTGGAACTACCTATAAATACTGTGCACTTTGGTAATATATATTTCAACTACGAGGCAGAGATTATAGAAATAAAGACTGCTGTAGAACTAGTCCACCAGCAGCTTGAACTTGGAGAAAGTATTGTCCAAGACATGATAGTATTCACTGACTCACAGTCCACGCTTTAGAAGAACAGCAGAATCAGTCAAGTGAGATACAGTCATTGGCATCAGTCATCCACAATCTTTTTTCTTCTTCTCTCCTACGTTCTTTATGGCCGTTTTTATCAGTCTAATAAGATATATAAACAGCCAAACACAATGGAAACGGTGTACGTTCACAAAACCTTCAGTACCAATTGGAGCTCAGGTACTTATCCTTCGGTGGTGTGTTCGGTTTCAACAAGCTGTTTATTTACTAGAGTAGCCAGCCCTAATCCACAATCTGATTTCCTCCTTTGATATTAATGTCATTCTACAGTGGATCCTTGGGCACACAAATATCCCAGGAAATGACAAGGCAGACCATCTGGCCAAACAGGGATCATCAAAACCATAAATAGAAAAAACTGTTAGCATACAAAGTATAAAACAGATTCTGAAAAAAAAAAAAAAATCCAGAGAAGATTGGCTGAACTGATGGGCTATGGGGACGGCTGGTTGGGACATGTATGCAGAGATGAATAGACCAAACCCTAATGACAATATAAATCTTCCACAACGAAAAGATCAAAGCACTATCTTTCAGTTAAGAACAGGACATGTTGGACTGAATTACCACCTAAACAGAATAAACCCAACACACCTACCACACTGTAGAAAATGCAGTCATTCATGTGAGACAGTACAGCATATCTTGCTTGAATGCCCTGGACTAAATAAAACTAAACAAAAACTCCTTCCACTACACCCATCTGTTCATAATACCCTTTACACTGTCTTCCACAATTACAAAACACATGCAGATTCTACAAATTGGCATTGGCTGTCCAAGAGTGAAAACTTGCAGCCCTGGTTAGAAGAAGAAGAATGTCAGGGTTGAAAAGTCAGCAGACTCTAGAAGCAATCAAAGGAAACAATGTTGTAATAACAATATTTACCTCTTGGAATGAAGAAATCATCTCCTGTCTCAACAATTCTAGAAGCATCATTGACTGTCAGGTGTATTTTTCCATGTAAGACAGTAAATATCTGCAAGTTGTGTACAGTAAACAAACATGTTAAAGTCATCACATTCTCTATGACACCTGCAAACAGCTTAAATAAGAGCACAGTTATGCACATACAAGTAGGCCAGCACATACGATTTCTGCAATGCTTTTTATTTATGAGGGTAGCATCCCTAGGGCCTACATCAGTCGCCTCTTTCGTCACGCATTGTGGATTGCAGTGGTACTATTCTTTGTTTCCCTTGTGGGCGCTGGCACCACACGAGCGAACTTGTTCTAATCTGCTCATAATATAGCAGTCGTCTCATGTTGGTTTTTGTGGCTTTCTGATTGATTTAATCCTTTTCTTTTGGTGGTAAGTAACTGGTACATTCGGTTGCTCTCCTGCAGCTCCCTCTTTGCTCAGTCGGTCTGCTGTTCCATTTCCTGGTATTACACAGTGAGACGGTATCCACTAATAGACAACAATGCGCTGCTTGCACAGTTTAGGCAGGGTCTGTAGGTCTGGCTATTTTATGGACTGGAGTGCTGATTTTTTCATGCCAAAAATAAAAAAAAAGGGTTGTGGATCAAGTCTGGTGTTGAACAGTTTCTCAATTGCCACCTTAATTTACGCATCATAGTTGTGACAGAATGTCCGTATTGGTTCTCTAATTATATCTTTAGCGTTGTTTTGGTATGCTATGTACACTCCTGCTCCTCCATTCTTCATTGCGTTTTCTGTTGATCTATCTGTATATACCCGTACTCAAAGATCTAGAGAGGCAGTGAAAGTAACTATTTATGAAGCGCACACAAAAGCCTGTTCTAGAAATCTCTTCTTGTTCTGGCGCTGTGTGGCAAAACAGGATTAGGGAAAAGAAGAAGTGACTGCAGAGTTGATTGTTTCCTGTTCTGAGGTACATAATGATTTGTATTAATCTGTTAACATTTGTTGGTAGTCATCCTGTTAGTACTGGGTATTACAAATAAAATCTGAAGCTGTGCTTACAATTCCCAATGTCTACCAAAACCAATTTATGAATTAATATTTAAAGGATACTTGTTGATATAGCAATCTAGACAAGTTTAATAAAGGAGTAGGTGAGAGTATCAATGGAATGTGAACTTTAACATCTTTAAGACAGTCTACTACTTTCTCTGTCATTCTGAACACTGTTCTATTAACTGATTCATTACCGGGTTTTTTCGCCTCTGGACAGAATTATTTTTTAGTTTCCAAAATATTGCACACATACTTTAGCTAAACTAAAATATTGTTTCTAAATGTTATTTAAAGTTTAACTTATTATATATCAAATTAAAGATAAATGAATGTACTTTCATAAAATAGTTGTTTCCAAAAATATAATGTGTTGACTATGCTTGAAAAATATTAGCATGTATTAAAAAAACTAATTGAAATTGTGAGAACGAAAATCCAACTTTTCAAGGGCCTTGATGAACATTATGTGGAATAAATCAGTCTAAACTGCTCTCTTTATATATGTAATCCATTTATGAATACACAAACGTTAAGAAAATAGTGAAGGAGTGTATGGTTTATTAACTGTTCACAAAGTAGCATCATGAACATTCATAAAAATCGCTAGTTTTTACGGTCACAGGGTATCCTAAAATGATTGATAAACTCTGTGTCAATTTGAATTCTATCATAAGCCATGCTGCCATCTATTCATTTTCACATCACTTCTAAGTAGTTTCCGGTTAATATAAATCTTCAATCGGAACAAAAATAATAAAAACTCAACAAAATAGTAATCGTCTTTTGAGTGACGCGTGGTCCAGGCAAATAAGAAATAGTTACACTTGAGTGTTCCACGGTACGAAATCAGTTAAACATAACATGAACCTCCAAAATACAGAATGTATAAGTAAATTTAAACAACCCTTCACCAAAGTAGATAACCAGTGAATAAGGAGATTACGAACTCCAGGGGAAGCACCAGAGTAAATAAATATGTTAAATCTCTCTCTCGATCACCGCCCAGACCGATGTACCAGACTTCCCATAAATTCTATTCATGTGGAAATCTGATTCATGCATCCTTAGCATTGGTGTGTTTTACGTCACATCTTCAGCACCATTTGGAGCTCTGGTGCTTATCCTTCGGCAATGTGTCCGGTTTCAGCCAGCGTTTGCTCAGTTCGCTCTCCATTTTGTATCCATCTAGTGTTTTTTACGGAGTGGGGTAGCTAGCCCCACCTCCAACCTCCTTAGTCGCCTCTTACGACATGCGTTGTGGGCAACAGTGGTTCTATTCTTTACACCCCAAACTAACTCCCTGGAGAGCTAGCTGGTTGTGCTCTGAAAAATGCTTATCTGCAGAGCTAGACAATTGGTGCCTTTAGAAGGTTGTGGTTCGAATCCTCTATTTAGTAAATTGTGTTTTCCGGAGGCCCTTAATATTTGTTTACTATTTATTTATCAAATAGAGTACCAGGAGCCAGCAGCAATAAATACATTTATATATCTGGTAAATATAGTAACACCAAATGGGGGGAGCCAGCAAGGATATCAATAAAAGGATGAATAAAACCAGAATTGCTTTCACTAATTTAAGCATTAGGAGATCCCAGTACAACACCAAACCTGATTAGGTTGTATATATGAGTGCTGTATATTTTTATATCTGTTTGAGAAGAATCCTACACATTTCCAGGTTAAATACATGAGAAAATGAAGAGCTTTTAAAAAGAACAAGCTGTGCATTACTGAAGACCATCAGTAAAAGACAAATATGGAGGTGGATTGGTCATGTATATCATATGCCAGTAGAGGCATTGGCTAGGACAGTTCCCTGATGGACAGTGGATGTGAAGAAAAGACCTGGACATACAAGGGAAACATGGAGAAGAACTGTGGAAAGAGAGTTAAAAGATTGTGGCTCGATGTGGGAAACAGTTAGTACAAAGGCCGCAGAGAAACATCAATGAAAATCTGTTATGGAAACCGTATCTGCCAAATGGACACAAAAAGGATATAGAAAGATAGATATTATATTTCATATGGATCTAAATGCTGGAGTAAAACATGAGAGGAAATATCTTAACTGGCATAATTTCATATAACCTGCATGAGAACAATTATCAGAATATTTTGACCTAACTAAGTTCGCAACAAAGAACTGCTTAATAGGTGCAAGAATGAAATACAGTGCTAAAAGGTTGTTATGGAGAAACATATGCTCTTTACACAGGGCCTGTAAGATGGTACAATGAGCCTGCCACAGAATGCTCTATCAGTCCGCACCACGAAAATAAAATGTTGAGACCTAGCTTTAAATGTATGACACAAAATAAAAAATATGAACCCAAAAAAATCATGCTGCAGACAATCAAATAGAAACATATGCTTGTTATACAAAAACAAGGAATTATTTCTGTCTAAAAAATACCAAATATACATGGAGTGTTGGGGTGGCGTAATTATAGATTCATTGATTAATAAGAGTGAAAAGAATGGGGCATCAACCATAGCAAACGAGTCGTCGATTTTCTAGACAGGACTTATACATTTAATTGTTTACATTGCTTTCTGAACAGTGGAGTCTATTTTTACTGTTCATAAAAATCCATGCGAACAAATTTACTTCCTTACTACCTGCTGCGGAGTTTGAACCAGGTAAGTTTGGGTTGTGATCAAGCACATAACCACTTAACTCTTTCCGTAAACAGTTATTTCTCAGTTGTGCATGGTCAATTCAAGGGAGGCAAAAATAAACATTAACATTTTTTTTAACTACTTGTTAATAAATAAACATATGTATATATTTTTTATTATTATTATATATATATATAACGAATATAATTACGTGTTTCGCCATATTATTATACAATAATTTGATGAAAACTGGACAACCTAATAGAAAAACAAAGTTAAAAAGTAGTAGAAGTAAAACTAGAAAAACTATAAGGTGAAACAACTCGAATGGCGCAGTGTGCGGTGAATGACATTACGCTGTGCTGCAGTGTGGAAAGCGTTCAGCTACAGGTGCTCATGAAAAGAATAGGCAGACAAAATTAAGAACATAATATAAATAAAATCACATGTAATACATTATGTACAAGAAATGCTAGCTACAGAGTAAAGGAGTTCAGCAACAACAAATTAAACCAATAAGAGAAGGCTCAGACAGTTACTTTACAACTGTTACCTTTCAAAAGACAAAATGATAGAAAGTGGTGATGTAATTGTAAGTGAATATTTATCATACCAATGTGTGCTGTGTGAGTTCACAAGGCTTTTCTACCAGTGGTCTCAGTTGCATCTCTCCTGTAGAAAACATTGCCTGTTTTAAATGTAAGCACAATACAACTGGATCTGTGTCTGTTGCAAGGTTCAAATCTGGTCCAAACCACGTAGCAGAATTAGTACGTGCTATGAGCTCTGGAAGTAAAATAAAACCACAAATGCACTAATATTTAATAAATGACACTAATTTCGTTCGGCCTCTAATCAAAGTCTATTATCAGATTTCTTTGGATGGAATGTGTGTTTTCTAGCCAGAATGTGATAGACCAGTACACTTTGTGACCAATTTAGGGGATTCTAAAGCCACTCTGACAGGCATAGCAAGCCGACAGTGGTATAATCTATTTTATGCTCATAGAATTATGAAGAGATACTGTCTGAAACAGATAAACAGAAAGGAACTTTCCAGAAGATCAAAAGAGGTGTTAGACAAAGATACGTATTATCACCAGACCTGTTCTCACTGTGTTGTGAAAGCATTTTAGGTCTATAAAAGATATTGCTGGAATAGCTGTAGGAGGACATGCCATAAATAACATGAGATACACTGATGATACTGTCTTAATAGCAAGAAATGAAATGGAGCTCCAGAAATTAGTTGATAAGGTTGTGACAAAAAGTAACAACAAAGGACTCGGTTTGAATATTAAGCAGACAGAAGTTATGATCATAACAAAAAATGTAGTTTTGTTAGTGGTTTCACACAGAGATGTGGTTTTACAGAAGAATAATGAGAATACCTTGGACTGCTAAAATGACTAATGTTGAGGTGTTGAACGATATCAAGACACCGAGAAAGCTTATCATTAATATAAAAAAGAGGCAGTCATCATTTTTCAGGCATATGATGTGGAGGGGAGGTTTAAAACACATTGTGACAACGTAAAATCGTAAAAGGGTAAACGAGACAAAGAGAGAAAATTTTGGATAGCGTGACTTCATGGCACGGTAGAGCGACAACATCTGAGTTGATAGCAAACACCGAAGATAGATTTGTGGAGATCCATGATCGCCTACGCCAGCCGGCGTGACACCTGATGATGATTGCCTCAAAGGGCAATGCTACTCCAATACAATGGATAAAAAGCAAAAGGTTTTGTATCATGGAAAAGGTGGACCTCACAAATAACAGAAACGGTGAAAAAGACTATTTATAAAGCGCACACAAAAGCTTGTTCTAGAAATCTTTTCGTATCCTGTCGCTGTGAGGTAAAACAGGATTAAAGATATGAAATATAATATATAGAACTGACATCATACAATTCAGAAACGATGTTAATCTTTCTTCAGCATTTAGTTTCAGTCTTGCTAGTCTTCTTCTCATTCACTGATCTTCAATATCTACACAATGAGTCCGGTTCTCTGGATATATGTTCTTGCGTTTGTTAGTTCATCAGGGATCCCAAATAGTTTTGTGTGGATGTCTATCTCTGTTGGTCAGTGTTCTTTCTGCAGCTGATTCATCAGGTGACAATCTTGAAGAATGTGTTTGGCTGCCTGTCCACATGCATGTGTGGGTGATGGAACTAGTTTTAGTCTGTGTAGGTGTCTGTTCAGTCTGTTGTGTCCAGTTCTGAGTCAAAACATGCCTTGCTCCATCTAGATAGTGTTAATTGTCTCTTTGCTGGACTTCTTTTCTAATGGCTTTGATGAGTGAGTTGTTTTACCATTAGAGCTACCATGGTGGTAAAATTATGATGTTGTTCCCATGGGGTTGGGGAGAGTGTTGGTGTTATATCCTTGGTGATATCTGGTAGATCGTCCTTATATGTTCTTCTTCATCTTCTCTCATTCGTTCTTTACTGCCAATTTTATCATTCTTTGCTTGATATATAATTGATCTTTGACAAGAACAGCTTTTTACATTGATTATGTGCCCATACTGACTAGGACCGCCCACCCGATTTCAGCCAGCTGTTTATTAACTAGGGTTCTCTCTCTCTGCACCTCAAGCATCCAGCTCTACATGTAGAATTGTGTAATTCTAAACTCCTCAATCCCTGGATTGATTCGATTCAAAATCAATTTTAGTGTCCTAACCTACTAATATCCTGATTTTTTAATGTCCTCATTTTTATTTAACATTAGTTAATATGAGTCTTCAAGTGTCTCACCTAGTTGGACTTGCTCAATCTTATCTGGGTTAACCACAGGAATGGGTGTAGATCTTGTAACATCCTGATCAACTTTCCAGTGTGGAGACATGCTCTTTTTGCGTTTTGCTGGAACCTTCTTGACATTTACTGAAATCAGAAGTTATTAAATAGTTTAGTTGGAAATATATAGTAGACTTCCACATCACTAAAAAAAACATCTGTAATTAGAGAGACACTTCATAATAAGGAATATCTGACACTTCACAATTAGGAATATCAGACAATTCAAGAGTCAAATTCAGATAATGATGAAATAAATGAACTCTTTTTGCAGATGATCAATGCCGTATGCACCAAAATGAACAAGAGCTACAACAACAAATTGACCCCCTAAATCAAAATATATAAAACATGACATGGAAATCGATAACACTAAAACAGAAATAATGAAATTGGAAGAAAACATAAAGCCATGAGGATGTAGAAAGTGGAGCACGTAAACTTAACGGAGACCTAAGAAAACTCCATGACTACTGCCAGACATGGAAACTAAAGATAAATTGTGCCAAAACAGTGTATACCATCTTCACTATTAGCAACAAGTTGCACCCTTGAATTTAGACAATCATCAACTGCTAAGAGTAATCATCAACAACACCCCACATATCTTGGTGTAACACTTGACCACCAGCTCAACCTGAAAAGGCATGTTGTGAATGTAAAGAACAAAGCATTAAGAAGATTACAGCTATTGAAGAAGCTTGCTGGCACAACATGGGGATCAGACAAAGACACTCTGAGAGGCTTATATCTTGGTTACATCCGCTCTGCAATAGAGTACAACAGTGCTCTTCTAACAACTTGCTCCAAGACAAACCTTAATTCCCTGGACAGAGTACAGAACAATGCCTTACGCCTAATCAGTGGAGCAATGAGGTCAACACCAACCGCCGCATGTGTAATACACACAAATGTGGAACCTCTTGGACTGCAAGACAAAGCTGTGTTGAAACTTACGAAGGAGCAAAAGAATGAATCAAGATCACCCCAATAAACTACTTGTTGAGAAGTGGCAACAGAGAAACAGAATTAAACAAAAGTCAATCCTCCACCACGTCAGTGAAATCAAAGACAGATACCACTTCCAGAAACAAGACAACAGCTGCAGAGAGTAATAGCAAACTTACCACCACATACACCCTTGATCTTAACATGTAAGCTTAGGCATGTAAGCCTACTGATGCACATAGTTTTCTTCTTTATACCTCTTCCCATTCCCAGGCTTGTCGTGACTCTTTACCATTCTCTCAACTCTTGCGCCTTCGTTGCCTCTGTAGCGAGGACGACGATTTTCTCGATAGAGCTCACGAGATGCTGGATTTCTTTCGTAAGCGCTTATACCCGGATAAGGTGTTTGCTTCTGCTATGCGGCGCGTTCAGCAAATTTCTCGCCAGGAGGCTCTCTCTAACCAGCATAGAACTTCCAATTCTGACAGGGTGAAACTTGTCTTAACTTTCCACCCTCATAGTTCCCTTGTGAAGAAAGTCTTATTCCGTCATCTCTCCATTCTTCAGTCTGATCCTGAGACACGTTCAATCTTCCAACACTATCCTTTGGTGGCGTCAGACGGACAGAAGCCTTAGGATATGTTGGTTCACAGTCGCCTCAAGCCTAATATCCAGAGTCATTTGGCACCATCCAGTGGGCCGTCGCGCTGCAACACTTGTGCTTATGTCATACAGATCCGCACGGTGTCTTTTCTAAAAGCCACGTTCGTTGTTGACGACAGTTTCACGTGCGAGTCCCGTAATATTATCTATGCCATTATCTGCAAGCGGTGCAACAAGGCCTATATTGGGGAAACCGGCAGGAGACTCAGTGACCGATTCGCCCAACACTTGCGCGATATACGCCAATGCTCTGTGACCCCTGTAGCTACCCATTTCAATGATACTGGCCATTCAGGAGCTTGCGATGTCCAGGTCACAGCCATCCGATCATGTTCCTCCGATGATCGTAGTCGATTTGCTCTGGAGAATCGGTTGATTTCTTTGTATGGTACCTTGCGACACGCGGGCTCAACGTATTACATTCTTATGTCTTAGTACTTTTCTTCCATGCTTTGTAATCTATATGGGTATATGTTGCATGTATTACATTCTTATGCTTCTTAGTGCTTTCTCTTCCCATGCTTTGTAATCTATATGTATATATGTTGCATGTATTCAAGTTATATATTTACTAGATGTTTCATTGTTTCTTTTCCGTTCTATTTCTAGTTTTTATGTGTGTTTTTGTGTTACATTTATTTCGTTATTCGTTTTTATTGCAGATTTTCCTTAGATACGTTTGTATTTGGTCGTCCATTTGTGTTTCATTTTAATTTGTCACTCCTGTTTGTTCGTTTGCTTGATAAAGGCCTTGTTGGTCGAAACTTGCTGTTTATTGTCACTGTTTCTGTATTTTGTAAAACTATAGTACTTTGTTTGTACGTGTTTCACTATTTACAAGTTTTACTGCAGTCTTCCCCCTATTATGATAAGATTACGAACGAGAAACTAGGAGAAATAACTAAGCAGATACCAATGGAGAAAGAGCTACAGAAGAGACGCTGTGATGGATAGGACATACGATGAGAAGACCGACCGAAAGCATTACAAGACAGACGCTGTTTTGGAACCCGCAGGGAAAGAGGAGTAGGGAAAAGCCTAGACAGACCTGGAGAAGAGAGCTGGGGGCTGATATTAAAATGATAGGTAAAACATGGAAATAATTGGAAGGGTTGGCAGAGAGGGAAGATCTGGAAGAAGTTTGTTGAAGACCTGTGCTCCGTTGGGAGTTGGAAGAAGAAGAAAGAAGAAGCGCTAAAGACAACGTTCGCATATTTATTTATCAATAATAACTTTTTTCTTTACATTACGAGAAAAGTGCTCTTTAACCCGAGACATGGACAATTGTCAAGTTTCTTCACAATTTTAGTATTATTTACTTTCTAACCTGTCGGACGCCCTTGGAATATTCTTGTCTATCGGCTTCCTAAATTATAACATTTTATTCTTTTCAATCAGTCGATGTCCATTGAATGAACTATCAGTTTCTACACAGTTGGGGATTTTTAGCTAAGATAGAGCGTGTCGTATTTTTCGTTTTCTTGAAACCCTTTGAACAAATGTCTCTGCATGTACTCGAACTGTATACAGTTAAGTTCGCCTAGTCCTCTCCGAAGGATTTGAACTAACGACAGTGCTGTCTATTCGAGCAAAATAATCACAATACTGCGGTCTGTACGTTACCTATATAGCCTCTGATTCGATCTATACCTGATATTCAATTTCTGACGCACCATTTACGTCTACAAGAGGCGCAGAATCCCTTTTCTCAGAAATCTGACTTCTTCAAACGGCTACGTATAATATAAACTAACTCTGAAGTACTGCAGTGCAAACATGCCTTCCATCATAGGGCATGCTCAGTAGTAGAAGACTTAGATGGCTAGGCATGTGAAAAGAATGGACAACGGCCGCATTCAAAACAAATGTTGTTCTGTGAACTTTCGGAGGGGAAGAGGCACCATAATATAAAGATGCCTGCAAGGTCCCAATTAATAACTTTTCTATCGTTATTGGTAATTGGTTACTAAACTGACGTCATTGCACTACAGCAAACCCATAGGTGCTCAGTCTCCCCAAAAGATATCGAAGAGTATGCATACTGATGGTTCCTGATTAAACACACCTCTCACTTTGCCTCTCAGGCATCCAGTTCGACTTGAACAACGGGTAACTCTAAATTGCCTAAATCGCTGGATCGATTAAACATCTATTTTAATGTCCTCATCCAACAGACAGTCGCGAAGAGACCGAATAATATTCCCCTTATCCATCTTGAACTCCCCAACAATTGATACTGTTGCTGCAAGCCTGTTCGCTCTCTCATTACCGTAAACACCCGCATGTCCAGGACAGTATATCCACGTAAGCCTCTGGAGGTTAGAAACTTCTATAGAAGACATCCCCTCATACCGAAACCTGCCCTTCTGGATCTTGTGAAGCATCGACTGAGAGTCAGATACAACAACGGCCCCAGTAAAGGAGGGCAGCAGTAACGACCTCAACCTCCATCCTCATACTAGAAGTAGTTGCCCTTTTTGCCCCACTTCGCTCTCAACAACCTTACCATCGCATTCCCAAGAAACCCCAGGATTTTTCCCCCTGGACCGACCCATCGGTATATACAACAACATCATCTCCCTTGCATTATCTTTATCGCCTTCTGGGATCAGCCCATTTAATCTCACACTCTTCCTAATAACTTTGCTATCGGTCCCAGCAAAGGGGAGCAACTGGCTGATGATCGTGATTTTGGAAAACAACATTGCCAAAGGTGCAGAATTTTTTGGAAGAGACTTAGTGATGAGCTGAGCAAAAAAAAACCTTGCTAATTGACTGTCTGTGAAGACGAAAAAATAACATCTTTTCGCACGTCTCTAGCCTAGTTCGGCGTCTGGTCTTAAGTCCGGCCTCCCGGTGCCTGGTCTATATTCCCCCTCAGATATCTTCAACACAGTTTCTTTTTTTAAAATTTTTATTATCAATGTTTTTGGAATCAATAAAACCCTTTTTTTTTCCAAAAGATAAAAAAAGGGATTAACAAGGTATATTATCCCAGTCTTTTCCCACTGTTTTGGGAAAAAACATTTTGGTCTTAAAGATTTTGGGAATAGCTGTAGGAGGACATACCATAAAAAACCTGAGTACGCTGAAGATACTGTCTTTGAAAAATGAAATGGATCCCCAGAAACAGTTATAAAGTTTAGATGATCATATAAACAAGCAGACTTTAAAAAATGCCCCCATCCCCCAAAACCCGGGAAATTCATAGCTCATCCGAGGAAGAGGAAGGATGGCCTTGGATAGGCGGGGCGAAAGACCGGTTGTGGACTGCCCCTAGGCGAAAAAGGGAAACCCCCGAAAAATGGGACTGAGCTTAGACAAGTAAAAATTTAAATCCTAGCCCCCGAATGGTTACGGGGAAATTGGGGTGTAAGAATAGAATACACAAAGGGAAAAAACCACTGCTATCTGTCACGCATGTCTAAGAGGCCAATAAGGAGGTTGGGGGTGGGGCTAGCTTCCCCACTGTAAAAAAAACTAGATGGGTTCAAAGGGGGCGAACCGGTAAATTGCTAAAAACCCGGACCCCTTGCCCCAAAAATAACACCCGAGCTCCAAATGGGGCTGAAAATGTGACTAAAACACCTCTCCCCAAAACCCATTATTTGGGGTTTTATTTGTTTTAAGTGAAACAGATTTCCCTGGATGATTCCCCCTGACACAGACTCTTCCCTGTATGGGGTTTGACAACGAACTTTTATTTATGACTGCTCCCGTGACAAAAGGGCTCTTCCTTTTGACTGCCCAGTGAAAAAGACTCTTTCCCAGAGCTCTCTTTGCTGGATAGCTGCAACAAACTCAGCGGTTTCTTCAGCCATGACCTCAGGGATGAATTTTTTTTCCCCCCACTCTGGGGGGGTTCTTCTGTATCATTTAGCCCATTCTTCTTCTTTTTCTCCACTCTAGGGTTGTTGATTTGGGTTTTTTGTTTTTTTTTTTTGTTTTTCTGGTGGCTTGTGTGATTGTTATTTTTGCTCTTTCACAGGATTCTGCTCGCCATCTAACCATCTTTTCCTGGTCTTCCTCTTGCCTTCTTTCAAATGTTCTGTTGAGAGGGGGGTATACTGTGGGTTTGGTTTTTTATCAAGTAGCCAAACCCTTCATTTTTTTTCTCTTTTAATTCAAGCACGGTTTTGTGCCAACTTTCTTTCTTATGCTGATGATTCTGTCTTTTCTGGTGTTGTTGGTAACTTTTCGCAGGCAACGCATTTCACAAGCAGACATAACATCTGATAATAAGCTGGGCACAAAACTTGCAACTTTCTACCCTATTATAAAGAGCTCTGAGAATGTATTGCCCTGATGCAGATATCATGAATGCTACTATTCCTCTCCAGAGCTGCTGTAGCGTAGTTGTTAGTGAACTCACTTCTTCGGTTTAATTCCACAGTGGCATGGATTTTTTTCGACCGTAACAGCTCTCAGGTCTACCCAGCCTCAATCGGGTACCAGGAAATGCACTGGGAAGTAAAGGCGGCGTTGATGTTGACCACATCATCTATCATGCGCAGACAGTCAATGAAAAATATAGACATAACAACGTATTACCCCCATATATCATGTGGCATAAAAAGGGTTCCTATACTTTTACTATTCCTCTCAGATAGCCTGTTAAACCTGTTTATATTTGGTCTGTTAATTGAAACTTGACTAGAACATGTGCAGTATAAACTAATATTTTAGGTGTGAGAATCACACAGGAAGATCTCTGCTGTGGTGCACGAACTCCGTATCACCAGTGAGGGTTCCCGATGTAAGTTAGAAGATGGTGACAATATTTTGTACAATTTCATTAAAAAAATCTTTCTAATGAGTTTTGCCCAGGCAGCAGGTTTCCAGCCTTTGATTTTGAACTGCCAAAGAATTATTTAAAGAATTACAAACATAACAACTTCATTTGAAAAATAGAAACATTTATTCATACACTTGAGGTTCTAAATGTTATAAATAACAAAATTTATGTTACAATTGGCAAACATGTGGATCACTTCATCATGCAGACAGTCTCCACTCAATCCATCTTTATATTGGATACTAAGTTTAGGAAGGGAAGTTAGCTGTTAAACAAGAGTCTGCCACTATTTTGAAAGAAGTACACCATCTGTGTATTTATGGACAAACTGATGACACAGTTCTGAAATAATGACAGAATACACTGAAAAAAATAATACTCACTTAAAAGTCAGCAATGTACTGTTTTAGTATTCTTAAATGACATTTTACATAATAAAAGAACATTTTATAATATAGTACAACAAATAAGCAGACTATAACAAATTGCTTGTTAATAAAATAATATACATACTTCAAAACAATTGTTTGTTTCTTGTTCTTCAGTTTGAAAGTTATAAAAGTGGTTTGTGGACATTAAACTGTCTATAGTTTACTTAACTTTTGCTTGAGTATTGCTGGGGCTTACCAAGAGGAGAAGAGATTAGTAACATTGTGACCTACACGGCATGTTGTAAGAGGTGACTGAGGTAAAGGTTTAGGAAAGCTACCCTAGTAAACAAAAAGCATCACAGAAATTGGATGTGCTGGCTTACTTGTAAGCGCATAACTGACACAGCATACAATCGCTCTTAGGCTCGGATCACATACAAAGCACAAAGAGTGTTTAATAAGTAGTCGATATGGAGCGCTTGAAGATGACTTTACTTTACTTACTTAATCCCGTCATGCCTAGTGACACATGGGGCTTCAGAAAGGACTTTCCATGCTCTCCTGTCCGTGCAACCTTCAGCGCAGATCCCCACGTCAGAGATGCGGTGTCCAGTTCCTCTTCCATCATGCGTCTCCATGTTGTCCGTAGTCTGCCTTTCTTTCTCTTTCCCTCCGGTGTCCAAGTGAGGGCTATCCTTGCAGGCATTTCTTGTCTCATTCTCATAACATGTCCGAGCCATTTCCATCTTCTCTTTTGAGTATGTCATTCATTGCCTCTTGTTTTGTGTCTTGGAGTAGTTGGTTATTGGATATTTTTACTGGCCAAAGATTCCCAAGATTCTGCGAAGACAAGAGTGGTGGAAAACTGACAGCCTGCTAGTATCTCCTTTGGTCATCCTCCAACACTCCGATCCGTAGAGCAAAACTGGCAAAACAATGCTTTTATAGAGTTTAAGCTTTGTGGTCCTATTGTAGATTTTGGACTTCCATACTGGTTTCATTCTGGCAAAGCGGTTCTGGCCTTACTTAGACGTGATTGTATATCTTCCTCTGTGCCACCATTTAGTGTCAGATCGCTACAAGATATGTAAACTGCTCAACCCTTTCCAGTGTTTCATTTTCTAACATTACTGGTTGTTGGATTTCACTGTTTGTCATAATTTTTGTTTTTCCTGTGTTTGTTTTGAGGCCTACTGTCTTTGCCGTGCTGTGAAGTATTGTACTTTTCTCTTGTATATGTTCATATTTGTGTGACACCAGGGCTATATCGTCTGCAAAGTCCAGGTCCTCAAGCATCTCGAAAGGGGTCCATCTTATTCCTCTTGGTGCTTGTTGTTTTATGGCATTTTTAGCACCCAGTCAATTGTAATACTAAACAAAAGAGAGGACATTATGCATCCCTGTCTTACACCAGATTTTACTGGGAATGTTTTGTTGGAATTCTTTAGGTTGCAGGAGAAATCTTTATAGAAGAGGGCTATGATGTTGACAAGCTTCTGCGGTACTCCGTATTGTCTCAGTATCTTCCATAGGCTGTCTCTGTGGACGCTGTCGAATGCCTTTTCAAAATCTATGAAGTTGATATATATAGTCCTTTGCCACTTGCTACATTGTTCTAAAATGTTACGCAGGGTAAATATATGTTCATTTGTTCCTCTTCCTTTCCTAAATCCTGCTTGCTCCGTTCGTAGACACTTGTCTACTGCTTCTTGTATTCGCATTATGATAATTTTGCAGAATATCTTACTTGGGATTGAAAGCAACGTGATTCCTCTCCAGTTATTGCAATCTGTTAGGTCTCCTTTCTTGGGGATTTTCACCACAGTACCCCTAGTTCAATCCTTAGGCAATTCTTCTTTCTCCCAGATATCTGCAAACAATGGCTCTAATATGTTTGCAGCTAAGATGGGATCGATCTTGAAAAGCTCTGCTGTCATTTCATCATTTCCGGTGCTTTGTTGTTTCTCAAGGATCCAATAGCTTTTACTATTTCTTGCTTTTCTGGCAATTTGAGGTTGATATCAATATCCTATGCGCGTGGATATCCGGTGGATGTTCAGGATCAGGTCTGTTAGCACATCTTCAAAGTGGGATGTCCATCTCATATCCTGCTCCTGCTCTGTTGTCAACAGTTGTCCTAGACTGTTTCTGACTGGCATGTTATGGTTGTGTCTTTACCTCCGCATAATTGTTTGGTAATCTTGTATAGTGTGTGCAGATCATGTACTTTAGCAGCCTTTTCTGCTGTCTTTCCATAAATTTTCTCTTGTCTGTTCTAGCACTTCTTTTACCATTTTGTTTAGTTCTGTATATTCTTTTCTTGCCTTATCTTTTTGACGTTCTGATCTAATGCTATTGATGAGATTTTTTTTTTCTCCTTTCGCTTTTGGATGTATTCTAAGGTCTGGCCACTTATCCACTCTTTATGTTGTCCTTTACTGGTTCCCAGTACCCTACTGCTAACTATTTTATATGTGCCTTTGATCGCATTCCATTTTTCTTGGATACTTTCAGTTGGTGTTGTGTCTAACTGCTCTGACAGGATTTGAAATCTGTTCTTTAGTTCCACTATATATTTTGTAGCAATCTCTCTGTCTTTTAATAGGTTAACATTAAAGTATTCTGTTCTTGTCTTGTATATATGTTTTCTTGAGTTTGAGCCTGATCATGGCAACGACAAGGTGGTGGTCGCTGTCCACGTCAGCTCCTCTTTTCACCTTTACATCAAGTAATGTCTTTCGCCATTTGCTGTTGATCATAAAGTGGTCTATCTGGTTTTCATCTTGTAGGAGTAGCCCTAGGGGTGGCCAGCGCATGACAAGCAATAGAATACAATAATAACGTAATAGACTATGTGTTGCACTCTCAAAACAGAATGGCAACACATGACAACAAGACAGTTACGTAGAAAAATGACGTAAGGTAGCGACAGCTTAGGAACAAAAGAGAAACAAAAACACGGAAAGAGGACAGCGTGTTACAAAGAACGAGATAGATAGGGTAGCTCAAATGACCAGTTTAGAAGACAGATCGACTACAAGAATATACTGGTCACGTACACATGCATTAAGTGATACCATGTGATCTGTTAATAAAGATGGAACATTCATGAAATGACGGTTGGTTATTTATTATAAGTTTGTCTGGTATTTCAAGCCAGTCTGTACTATGTTGTCTACAAAACTACCATTATAACAACCTCTTACGACAACATCCAAATGGCACAACTAATACTACTACATACGTCATTGCTACCACTTGTCACAAATGAAAGGGAAGAAACCGTAGTTACAAATGAAACCTCTAGCAGCAACCGCTAACACATCTCTTCCATTTGGGGATATCCATGTACTTGTGATGGTCCTGTGTGGAAACAATGTGCCTCCTATGATCAGTCTGTTTTTAGACAAAAATTGCTCAACATTTCTCCATTTCTCATTTGCATGCCACATCCTCTTTCCCCATTATTGCTTCTCTGTGTCTGTTATTGTTTCCAACTTTTGCGTTTAGGTCTTCCATTATGCACAAAACGTCCTGAGCTGGAACCTTGTCCACTATTTCCTGTAACCTTCTATAAAATGTATGACTTTACTTTGAGGCGAATTAATTGAAAACTCAATGTCAGCAGATTGTATTCCTCACAGATGCCCTTGTCAGTATTGCAGGCCCTAAATAGGAAAACCTGCTGCCTTGCAGGCAAATGCTGACGGAGAGCGAACCCAGTAAACGCTGGTTAAAACCGGAAACATCGCAGAAGGATAAGCACAGAGCTCCAATTGGCACTGAAGATGTGACGAAACCCACCCATGCTAAGACTGCATGAATCAGATTTCCACATGAATGAGGTTTATGGGGAAATCTGGTACATCAGTCTAAGGGTGATCGCGAGAGAGAGAATAGTGGGAAAACTGCCAGAACTAAAAGAAACACTAAGTGAGCTGAATTACCATAAGAAGGGTTATGCTGCAGTGGATACCATCACACGTGGAGTCCCTGAACAAGAGAGTGGACAAATTAGTTAACCATTGGCAGGTCTTTAAAAATATTTTGATGACTCTATATTTAGCAACCATACAAATTCTTTGCATTGAAAATAGACATGTTATATATGGTTGAAAAGCTAATTTGATGGGCTATGAGGATGTGTAGTTTTAACATAAGTATGATGTAATATATGATATCCGTGACCTACTTATAAAAGTCTAAATATAGATTATTCTACAAATGACAAATAATTTTAGTCACAAAGAAGAAAGGAAAAAGTATGACAAATATAAGAAATCTTTATTACAGTTTTAAAATCTTCATATCGCCTGAGTGGTTACCGGGCCCAAATTTGGGGTGTAAAGAATAGAACCACTGTTACCTGCCACGCATGTTGTAAGAGGTGACCAAGGAGGTTTGGCTGAAATCGGATGCATGTATCCGCTAGGGAATGCTAACTCAAACAAATGCTTGCAGAAAACGGATGCACCAGGCCGTAAGGCAAAACATGGTGCAACGACCCCTCACAATAAGGAATGGGATAACGGATTCTACAGTTGCCAATCTGCCTCAGAGATTTAGCCATGCAGTAAGAATGTCAGACCTACCATCACGAGGTGGTCAAACTACTGCTGGAAGAGGTCGGCACAAAAGGGAAGCAGAAATCATAGGAATTATATCCTACAGAACTGCCCCAGTATGCAGACTGAGAAGAAAGGTAGCCCACTTAGACCAGTGTCCAAGACAAACTGTATGGCGTGGTTGATAATCTGAGGCAGACGGCTGCCTTTATTAGAAAGTCCGAAATCCCAATCTAGTGAGAATGCAGAAGAAGAAAATCTTCATATTTGCAAAACATATATGAATTTAAACATGTTTGGACAATATGAAAGGCAGTAATCATGAAATGAGGTCAACAAGACATCTTAAAAACACAAAATTAATTTTTTGTACAATTATTTATGAAATTATATGTTTCGCATTAGTTTACATAAATTTTATGAACTTAAATGCAAAATGAATACAAAATTACAGTAATTTTAATAGGCACGTTGCATCGATTCTAAAATGATCTAAGTCATGCTATCCCATACACCAGAGTGGTTACCGGGTCCAAATTTGGGGTGTAGAGAATAGAACCACTGTTACCTCCGCCACCATGTCGAAGAGGCGACTAATGAGGTTTGGCTGAAATCGAAGCATGTGTCCTAAACCTGTAGACATCTATGCGCTTAGGGGCCTATAAACCAATCTGCAACGTATACACGTTCTTGGCAAAGATCAAACAATCACAAAGAGTGATTAAAATTGGTCGAAGAACGACGAAAGAAGAAGACATTATCCTAATGTTTAGGAGGAGCAACACAATAACTTTTCAGGTTAAAGAAAACACTCATCAAGGCTATTAGAAAAGAAGACCAGCAAAGAGACAACTACCATTATCTAGCTAGAGCAAGACAGGTGATATTGTTTCACTTGAAACCTACACAACTAAAATTAGTTCCATTACCCACATGTGCATGTGGACAGACAGCTAAACACATGACAATGACCCTTGTGCAAAGAGAATGATCTGATGACTAACTAACTTAAAGAACTAACACATGTGACCAGGTCTGATGAGTCAGTCAGAAGTCTATTTAAGGAGGGTTGCGGAATGAATGACCATGTCAAGTTTAGGAGTCACTTGTATAAAATTATGTGGGTATAACAAAATATTGTTACTTGGTTCTGAAATTGTAATAACCATGCTAATTTTCTAATCAGCATTTATAATTAGATAACGATAAGCCAAGGATATCAGAAGCAGAGTGGACATAACTTCATGCACCAAATACATTGAAAGACAACATATGCAGGTTGGACATTTAATGAGAATGGAATACAACCAACCACCAATAACAGCATACAATAAAAGAGACCGTATAGAGCTAAGGAAAGACCTCAAAAATGGGTAGAACAATTCGAGACCACTTAAATAAACACGGATATAACACAACAAGGGTGAATCATCTGGCCCTGAATGCAAATTGAAGATCCCTTGTCCCTATGCTTAACAGCAAAAGTGGACAACCAATTCCATCATCCAACTAGGGAAAGACAATAGACAAATCATGCCAAGTTTCACTGACTGAATTAAGAGAATAGTTTATTTGTTATCTTATACAAATATGTCACAGTTTGAATCTCTATTCCCTCATGTAGTAGTAGTTTCCATAGCAACAAGTCTGCAACTTGTAAGAACTGTTTCAGTATTGTTATTATAACTGACTATGGATACTCTATGTAGCATCACCGGTTGCAAGTAACATGAGGATGACTCATCAGCAACTCAACCACAGCTGTTTGCATGTTTTTCTAGCGTCACAGTTTGTCCTGGTGGTCTAGTTATTGCTGGCATCATCCATGTCTATAAATTTTAGTTTTGCAATCTTCATGCAGATTCTTTAGTGAGTAGTTTGTACCTGTTCAATAAAAGTGCAGTTTCTGAGTATACTTGACAAAAAGTAATGTGTTACTGAATATACTTGACAAAAAGTAATTCATTACTGAACAAACAGTAAGAAGTTACTGAGTATACTTGACAAAAAATACTGTGTTATTGAACATACTAGACCCCAGTGTTACAAGCAAGAAAGCTCATGCTCAATAAGTCAGGAGCAAGGGAAAGAAGTCAGAAGTGAGATAAATGCTACATTCAAAAAGCAACAAGTGAACCCTGTATGGAGGTAGAAATCACACTGACTGAGCTGCAGAGAGCACTGAAAAGCTCAATCGAAAAAGGCCCCGGGACCAGATGGAGTATCAAACCACATGCTCAAACCAACAGGCCCAATTGCACAGAGTCTTCTACTCCAGATTTTTAACAATAGTTGAGACAGGAGAGTCCAGACATCTGAAAATGCCACAATCCACCCAATTTTCAAAAGTGGAAAAGACAAAAGGATCCAGAGCTACAGACCTATAAGTTTGCTAAGTTGCACTGCAAAACTGCTGGAGAGAGTGATAACCACTAGACTCCAGTGGTTTTAGAATCCAACCATAAACTGGATCCAGCCCAGACAGGCTACAGGCAGCATAGAAGCACTGATGACCAAGTGGCATACCTTGCACAGGACATAGAAAATGGCTTCCAAGAAAAGAAGAAAACCCTCACAGTGTTCTTCTACATGTCTAAGGCCTTCGACAAAGTCTGGAAAGATGGTTTGCTACTCAAGCTCTTACGCAGTGGAATACGGGTAGAATGTACTATTGGATAAAAGACTTTCTACCCATAGACAAGCATCTGTAAAATTGGATGGAGTGCACAGTCCCAGATTCAAATTAAGAGCAGGAGTCCCACAGGGCAGCGTACTGTCCCCATTGCTTTCCTGGTATATATTAATGATCTGCCACAAACTCTGCCCAGACATGTATCACACCCTCTCCATGCTGATGATCTAGCTGTGTGGTACACCTCCGAGTTTCTGGGTCCTGCCATTTTTAAACTCCAGGCCAGCCTGAACAGCGCCATAATGTGGGCAAGTAAATGGGGTCTAGAAATAAACCGGAGCAAAACTATAGCAACGCTTTTCTCATTGTCAACAAAGGAAGAACACTTCAGACTGAAATTTAACGATGATATCGCTCCCGCCCTATACTCCAACCTTTTGGGAGTTAAGCTTGACAGTCGTCTGACATGGAAACATCACATAATGGAAAAAAACAGAAAGGCTATGAGGAAACAAAGTGTGATGCGGAAGCTGGCTGGAACTACCTGGGAGCTGATATTCGAATCCTGAGTCAGTGTACACTGGCAGTTAGACCGACCTCGAATATGCATCATCGACATGGATATCAGCAGCCCATTCAAACAAATCGATACTGGAAAAAACACAAAACAGGTGTCTGCGTACTATTTTGGGAGCCATGAAATCTACACCAATTGTAGAAATGGAAAGGCAGCCAACATCCAGCCCTTGGAAGACAGAAGAAGGAAAAAGTGATTCTACAGACTGAAAGGATCAAAGAATGCCTCACCATCCACTGCATGAAAAATGGCGCTAGAACAAAGAACAGACTAAAGCGCACAAGTCTAAACCACAAAGCAAAAGAAATAGGAAAGTCATACTTGGAACTACTAAATCATAATTCCATACCTGAAGAATTGCTTTTGATCACTGGGAACCAGACTCAGTACCACTAAACTTCTCAACCTCCATCCCTAAATTATTAGCAAAGATGCCGAGCCTAATCTAGTGAAAAAGCAATTACAATGGAACATCTCCATTACATGTTTCCAGAAGACAGCTGGATAAGAATTTACACAGATGGATCGGCAATGGAGGCAACCATGAATTGTGGAGCAGGAGTGTACATTAGGCACCCAGATGCTACCACTGTGTCTCTAGCGTTTCCCACTGGAAGAATATGTTCCAACTACAAAGCAGAACTCATAGGCCTTCTGATGGCAGCACAGCACATGAATAAGCTGCAAGCAAGATGGTATTTCTTACAGACTCATTGTCAGCTATACAAGCCCTGGAGGCTAAATCCACTGACAGCACAGTACAAAAAATACAAAGAGAACTTGCTCAGCTTTCAGAAAAGGCAGAAATTCACTTGCAGTGGATTCCATTTCACTGTGGCATTGCAGGCAATGAGAGTGCTGATGTCTTAGCCAAGGAGGGCAGTGCCAAAGAGCAAATTTACCAACCCTTGTCTTTTTAAGAGGTCAAAACCCTCATACAGAGAAAATCTGCAGTAGACTGGAAGACAAACACTGGATATGATTATGGAAAAGACTCTCAAAGACCTAAGCAGAACAGACCAGGTCATTATATTTCGACTACGCACCGGACACTGCAGACTCAACAAACACTTATACAGACTAGGAATAAGTCAAACAGCTCTCTGCCAGTGTCAGCAGGCAGAACAGACACCAGAGCATATCCTGCAAGACTGTCCTCTTCTGTGTGAGCTGAGAAGCAACATGTGGCCACACCCAGTCGACCTGAAAACTAAGCTTTGGGGAAACCTGACAGACCTGAAGCTGTCTGCCCAGTTTGTGGTCCACAGTAAATTAAGCGCATGACTAGAGATCGCTGAAGAAGAAGAAGAAGAAGAACATACTAGACAAAACATGAATTAAGTTTGAGCTATCTGTAATATATTCTCAGTCAACACACAAGGTTAAATTTTTGATTGTGTCTGTCCACTGTGTACTGAGATTGTGTAGCAACACACTTGTACACTTCTTATTCTTTCTTTTGTTGTCACACTGCTACCGGGTTGTTGCCCAGTGTCGTGGTTTTCTATTTTGTCTTGCGCTGTTCTGGTGGCTTGTGTGATTGTTATCTTTGCTCTTTCACAGGATTCTGCACGCCATCTAACCATCTTTTCCGTGGTCTTCCTCTTGCCTTCTTTCCTGATGTTCTGTTGTAGAAGACTCTGTATACTGTGGAGTTTGATGCATTCTTATTAAGTGGCCAAACCACTTCATTCTTTGTTTATCTATGTAATTCAAGCACGGTTTGTGCCAACTTTCTTCTTATGCTGATGTTGGTGATTCTGTCTTTTCTTGTGTTGTTGGTAACTTTTCGAGGCAACGATTTCACATGTAGTTATTTTTTGTGACTCCGCTTTGCTCAATGTCCATGTTTGGCTCTGGTAAACATGTAAACTTGTACACTAACAAATGAAAATCACAGGCATGGTTAAATTAAGTATGTAACGCTCAAGATCATAGGTACTAAACTGCATGTCTCACAAGCAACATTACATCTCCTGAACCTTTGAATATGTCTCACAATGTGTTTACAAAAAAGAATTGCAGTTTCCAACTTCCAAACTGTGCGTATATCCACCATGTGGTGTGAAACAGATTGGAGAAAGTTCATTTGGTTAATCTTCTTTTTAGCTATATTTATAGGTCTATGGGTAAAATCCAAAGCTTTATTTTGTTGGTTATTTGAACTACACCATTTTTAAACAATACTTTGACTGGTAATCTTCAAATGAGTGGGACAAATAAAGGATATTGCTGAGGTGACTGTAAAGTCCAATCCTGGAATACAATTCCATACCACATGTGGGCATACATCATCATGTGCATTGGACATCTGTCTTTTCCTGCAGCTCATTTTTCTCCATGCCCCAGCAGTACACCAATCCTTAGCTATGACAGGTCCTCTTGTGGTTGCAGCACCACATTTGGTGATCTTGTGCACTGTATTCCCAACATGTGGTGTCTATATCAAAGCATTTGAAAGAGAGAAGTGTGCTTTTGAAGCTGTTTTGCCGTCCACCAACTCGGCTGTTTGCAACATCTAGTTCGCTCCACATCTACAACTAGAGGACGAGACAAATTATCTAGGCATAACATTTGATCGTTACTTGACATTGAAGTTGCAAACAGGAAAAGCAGACTCTAAGCAAGACATAGAATGATAATTATGAAAAAAGCCTGTGGTCCCAACTTGGGGAGCAGATGAGAATGCACTATAGCATTGCATTAAGGGCAATGGCAGCAAAGTCAAATTTGTATAAACAGGCTCGCCCAAGTGGTTACCGGGCCCAAATTTGGGATGTAAAGAATAGAACCACTGTTACCTGCCACGCATCGTAAGAGGCGACTAAGGAGGTTTGGCTGAAATCGGATGCAGATGTCCTAAACATGTAGAAGTCTATGTGTTTAGGGGCCTAACAAAACAATGTGCAACGATACATGTTCTTGGCAAAGATCAAACATATCACAAAGAGTGATTAAAATTTGGTCGTAAAGAATGAACGCAAAGAAGAAGTATAAACAGGCTACAAAACCAAGCAACGAGAGCATAAAATGAAACATGCAGTCAACAACCATCATGTAAATAGAAAACAAATCACATAGCTTCAGAAAAAGGAAGACAGAAAGGACGGTAAGACATAAACCGGAAAGATTCACAAGAGTGGCAGATACCTAATGTATACAAAAATAAATGTCTTTGAAAAGGAACATCTCTGACATGATAGAGAGCATTTCTGGCATTGAAAAAAAGAACAGTCAGACTAAACCACAAAGAAGAGATGTAATGCTGAAGTATATATGGAAACAATACACTACCAACATCCGGACTTGCGTGTATATACAGATAGATCAGCAATTAATGCGATGTAGAAAATGGAGGCTCAAGTAAATATTATTAGTAGAAAAAGGCAGAAGCCTTGAAAATTGCAGAAGTCCTAGTGAAAAGTTAAGTGTAGTTTATAAGAGCTGTGACACATCTCATTGTACATACTTGACCAACATGAGGCAGACGACATATTGGCAACTACCTCAACCTGGCATAAACTATGAAGAGGTCAAGAGATTTGTCACAAGAACATGCACAATGAAGTGGGAACTGGACATCAGGGCCATCAAACAAATGATCCATATTACCAGCACAACAGAAAAGAGCATGATGTAATATTCAGACTCCACACAGATCGAGATATCATCTTTTCAACAAGCTAAAGATGGGTGTGACTGTGGCATTGACAAAATAACTCCTAAACATCTTTTACAATGCTGTCCAGCGTGTGATGATGAGTTGAAGACTGATATGGCTGTTACCAATGCCATTGCATGACATGCTCTGTGGTGATCTTAACAACCCAAGGAGGACAACTGCTTTATTTGAACATAGTCACTCTGAATTGAGTGACTGAAAAATTATCACTAGAGAGTGTTGGACATTTGATGTAAAAAATATAGTAAATAGGGGTCTCTATGGCGAAGTGGTTAAGATGTTTGTCTGTTATTCTGAAGGTTGTGGGTTCGAATCCAGATGAATCACATGCGCAATGTCTTCATGAAATCTCTAGAATTGTTGCTGGAGCTACAAAGTTTGTGCAACACTCTCGGCAAATGGCATACAATTTCTGCAGACAGGGACAGAGTCATATGGGGTAAAACCTGGTGTATTGAAGTCAATCCTTCGCTGATAGACCCTTGTTCAGACCACAAATTTAATGGATTGTCAAGTCAGACATGCCCAAACATTTCCATAGGCCAAAATTTTCTGATGCACCTGTTCTACATGTGTAGAACACTATAATCGAGGTGCAATGTATTCCTGTTCTCGAAGCAAACCCCACAAGTCACAGGGTCATTAACTTGATTGATAAGAACGAATGCAAAGTAGAACATATTCAAGTTGATGTCAGAGATTGACTGAAGAAGAAACTAAAGGCAGAAAATAGTAGCTTAAAAAGGGAAGACTGGAGTAAAACTAATGAGATAAGCATATAATTAGCCTTTTGGGCAATGTATTTGAAATAGTGCTATGGTATTTGGTTGTATATGTTTCTTGTATTCTTGGCTTGATAAAGACATTTTGGTAGAAATGTGGATATCATCTAATGTACTTTGTTTTTTGAATAAAGGGACAAAGACGAAGGACTGACTACATTACACTGGGTTTTCTATATGGCTCGATCCCTCTCTGCGGAAATGGCACATCACCTGCTGAGAGTATTGCACTAAGGACTAAATTCCGTAGCTCAGGCAAAAATCCTATGGATCTCGTGTTTGGATATGTTTCTTCTTGAACGCTCCATATCGACCGCTTGTTAACCACTCTTTGTGATCTGAGTTTAAGAGCGTTTGTACATTGTGTGAGTTATGCGCCTACAAGGAGGCCAGCACATCCAATTTCTGTGACGCTTTTTATTTACTAGGTAGCTTCCCTAGGCCCCTACCCCAGTCGCCTCTTGCGACATGTCTTGTAGGTCGCAGTGTTAACTCCCAGAGCTAATTCATTGCTTCTCATGTGAGCCCCAGGAATACATGCAAGGTTTTAATATATTAAAGTGGTCAATATTATGTCAAGGTAAAAAGTCAGCAAATTCTAGAAGCGATCAAAAGAAGCCCACGGTTGTACAGGGTGTTTGTAAAGTCTCCCAACACTTCATATGTAGGTCAGCTTGAAAAATAAATTACATGACATCATAAAATGTCAAAACAAAGTAGTGAAATTAGTCACAGGTGTGGCCTACTAGGTAACCTACCTTGGTAAACTAGAAAGAACAAATGAAATATTCGTTATAGCAGATGTTGGAAATATACACCACGGACTTCAAGATATGTCAGTACACGTTTTTTCATATTGTCAAACCACCCAGTGGTTACAGGGCCCAAATTTGGGGTGTAAAGAATAGAATCCCTGTTATCCACCACGAATGTCATAAGAGGCGACTAAGGAGGTTTGGCTGAAATCGGATGCATGTGTCTGCTAGGGAATGCTAACCCTAAACAAATGCTTGCAGAAACGGATGCACCAGGCCGTAAGGCGCATAACATGGTGCAACGGCCCCTCAAAATGAGGAATGGGATAACGGATTCTACGGTTGCCAATCTGCCTCAGAGATTTAGCCATGCAGTAAGAATGTCAGACCTATCATCACAAGAGTGGCCAAAACTTACTGCTGGAAGAGGTTGGCACAAACGGGGAAGCAGAAATCATAGGAATTATATCCTTCAGAACTGCCCCCAGTATGCAGACTTGAGAAGAAAGAGGTAGCCCACTTATACCAGCATCCAAAACAAACTGTATGGCGTGGCTGATAATCTGAGACAGTCGGCTGCCTTTATTAGAGAATTTGAAATCCCAGTCTAGTGAGAATGCAGAAGAAGAAGAATATTGTCAAACATTCTTTCTTCAGTTGAAAATATCATTATGCTTTGAGTGAAAAGAATTACCCCAGCAGACAAGTCACTCACTGCATATTGCACCACAAATGACTAGGGAACACATTTTTTGATGACATCATGTATTTTGTTTTTCACATTTCTTCTACATATGAAGTTGTGAGACAACTACTTTCCACGCCCATTTATTTCCTCAATTTTAAGCAATTAATTCTAAGAAGTAAAAAAAAAAAGTTAAAATTACGATCCCAACTACTCTCAATAAATAAACATATATATATTATTATATACTAAATTGAAGAAAACTGGACAACCAATAGGACAACACAAGGTTAAAAGTAGTAGAAGTAAAACAGTAGAAGTAAAACTAGAAAGACTTCTTATAAGGGAAGCAACTCTATGCGCAGTGTGCGGCTTAAAGCGTGCAACGGACTTCGCCGTGGCGCAGTGTGCGCTTAAAGCGTGAAAGAGTTACCAAACACCCTGTATTAAAAATATTTACCTCTTGGAATGAAGAAATCATCTCCTGTCTCAACAATTCTAGAAGCATCATTGACTCTCAGGTGTATTTTTCCATGTAAGACAGTAAATATCTGCAAGTTGTGTACAGTAAACAAATATGTTAAAGTCACCACATTCTCTATGGCACATGCAAACAGCTTAACTCTTTCTACGCAAAGGTATTTCCTCAATTTTTAAACAGATAATTCAAGGAGGTAAAATAAAATCAATTTAAACAAAATCCCAACTAGTCGTCAATAAATAAATATATATATCTTATTATATACTAAATTGAAATATAGATGAGACTGCAGTAAAACTATTTGTGCATATGTTGCATGTTATACATTCAAGTTATATATTTACGTGACTTTTATTGTTTCTATTCTTTTCTTTTTAGTTTTTATGTGAGTTTTTGTGTTACATTTATTTCGTTATTCGTTTCTATTCCCAGATTTTCATTAGAAACGATTGAATGTCTCCGTCTGTGGTCATCCATATGTTTTGTAAATTCGCACTCCTGTTGTTCGTTTGCTTGATAAAGGCCTTGTTGGTCGAAACGTTTCTGTATATTGTCATTGTAAAACTACAGTACTTTGTGATTACATGTTTTACTAAATTGAAGAAAACTGAACAACCTAACAGAATAACAAGGTTAAAAAGTAGTAGAAGTCAAAATAGTAGAAGTAAAACTAGAAAGACTTCTTATAAGGAAAGCAACTCTATGGCACAGTGTACGGCTAATGGCGTGCAACGGACTTCCGCTGTGGCGCAGTGTGCGGCGAAATGCGTGGAAAGAGTTAAGTAAGAGCACATAAGGCAGAGACAACAACACATTTTCCATTAGCAGCTGGAGTTTTTTTCTGTCTCTGTAGCTTCTTAACAAATGTTCTGGTCAGGGTAATCAACATTATTCTTCTGATAGTAAATGAAGATATATTTCAATCTACTCAGTCTAGGAAAGGCTAATGAAATATCAGACAGTGAATACTTTTTCTTTCTTTGCTTGAAATATTGTCTATATATATTTTCTTTTCTTGAACGCTCCATATAAATCACTTGTTAACCACTCTGTGTGATTTGTATGTGATCTGAGCCTAAGAGCAATTGTACATTGTGCCAGTTAAGCACCTATAAGTAGGACAGCACATTCGATTTCTGCAATGCTTTTTATTTATTTGGGTATCTTCCCTAGGTCCTACATTAGTCATCTCTTACGACATGCCTTGTAGGTCGCAGTGGTACTATTCTTTGCTTCTCTTGCGGGCTCCGGTCAGTTTTGAAGTATATGCTCTACAGTCTGTAGTGACTCTACATGTGAGCAGTTGAATTGCTAATCTTGAATTCTGTACACAGATGCAATAAAGCAAATCAAATCTTAGGACAAATGGTATCAATTTTGAAATGCAAGCATATCACCATGAACACCAAAAGAGCACAATCTTTCTTCCAACATCTTTGGACCATTTAGCTCTAATTTGACCTTTCAAAAGATAAAATGACAGAAAGTGGAGATGTAATTGTAAGTGAATGTTTATCATACCAATGTGTGCTGTGTGAGTTCACAAGGCTTTTCTGCCAGTGGCCTCATTTGCAGCTCTCCTGTAGAAAACATTGCCTGTTTTAAATGTAAGCACAATACAACTGGATCTGTGTCTGTTGCAGGGTTC
This sequence comes from Arion vulgaris, assembly GCA_020796225.1. Classification (NCBI taxonomy): domain Eukaryota; kingdom Metazoa; phylum Mollusca; class Gastropoda; order Stylommatophora; family Arionidae; genus Arion; species Arion vulgaris. The sequence goes on from CM036769.1 coordinate 15,606,174, forward strand.
AAATCTGGTCCAAACCATGTAGCAGAATTAGTACGTGCTATGAGCTCTGGAAGTTAAAAAAAAACAACACATACACTTATGTTTGATAGATGACACTGTTGTGTTTAACAGAATCCTGTGGGAAAAGTAAAATGACTATCATCCAAGCTACTAGAGCAGTGCAAGACAAAAACAGAAAGCTACAACACTGGTCTGATGACCCAGGTCAAGTGTCACTAGACAAGCACTTCTCTCTCTCGTTCATTCTTTACGGCCAATTTTATCATTCTTCTTGTGATATAAAATTGATCCTTTGACAAGAATGCTTGATCTACGTTGTCGATTATGCGCTCATGGTGACAAGGCCCGTCTACCCGATTTCAGCCAGCTGTTGATTTACCAGGGTAGCTTGCCCTAGGGAACAATCCATTCTGCCGTATATTTCGATCCAGATCTACGCCTTTTCGATCAGCTTTGCCATATATTTAGGCTTTGTGATCTACACCAAACAGTGAGTTACTACTGTTGTGCCCTTTCTGACTGTGAGGTCGTTCCGGATTAGGAACATTTCACGGGGCACATAAGCTTGTCCTGGGACCAGGTAATACTCGTATAACACACCGTGTAAAGTGTCCACCTGTCAAATCTGTGCATTGTTGCTTTACTTTACTGCCCACTTTGAGTTTATTCCGAGTAGGAACTTTCTCAGCCTTTGAAGCGCGTGTCGGCACTGGCAATTTGCAGTTTCTACCCTGCATTTTCCTGGTCCTGGAAACACCGGACTGGGGCTAAGCACAAATAATATAGAGGTCGTTTCAATCGGCGCTAGCAACGCAACTGAGATTTTTTGCTCGCCAAACATCACCCACCTCAGTTCTTCCGGGGATGTTAGTTATAAATGCAACAGTACCTTGTCCGGTTGTCCCTAGGAGGGCAGTTCCGTTAGGCATCACCCGCCTCAGTTCTTCCGGGATGTTAGTTGTTATTTCAACAGCACCTTGCACAGTTGTCCCAGGGAGGGCAGTTTCATTAGGCACTGAAACGTAACATTAGTATTTGCGCTGCCAGCCTTACCGGTAAATGTATCTACTCTAAGCCTTTGATACAGAGTTTTCCGCAATCTTCCCATATGTCGACAAGATACAAGACCGCGTTATCAAATTCACTTGCCTAGACTTTTTTCGTGCCTCGAGACTGCCCTGACACGCAGCTCAACTCGGGCACAGGGCTCCAAGTTTCACCTCATGTGGGCCAACTTCTCTACTATGGATGCACCTCTCATCCCTTTAATTTTGGTGCTGTCATTACTCTGGGGAGTTAGCATTCGTTCGCAGACGACTTGTACACTGCTGTTTCTTACTTTTTGGCAACTCGGGCAAATTTTATCGGACAATCGGTCATGAGATGCGTGCATTTTGTTCAGTAATTTTGTGGACCTGCAGTTTCTCCTTGATCCTTGTGCCCTTTAGCCAGACCGGAACCAAAGTCTGTTACCAGGGTCACCACACGGAGGTAGGGCACAGGGTCTTGATTAGTGCTGGCCCACTAATCCTGGTAACCCCACGTGGCTCTGACACCAGACAAGCACTTGAGTGGCACCCGCAAGGAAAATGGAAAAGAGGACACCCTAAACAGATCTGGAGACGAAATCTTCTTGAGGAACTGAAGTGTGCTCAACTATCCTGGAAGACCATAAAGAAAACAGTCAGAGGCCAAAATAGTGGCTAACTGTTGAGGCCCTATGCTCGGAGAGGAATAAGTCAAGTAAGTCACAACACTGGGCAACAACCCAGTAACAGTGTTGACTACAAAATACGAAAGAAACAGAAACATATGGACGTTATCAAAGTGTTACAAGAATTGCAATGGTTAATAGATAGAACGGACATCACACAATTCAGAAAAGATGTAAATCTCCAGCCGATGGTTTCACAGACTTGTTAAGTTATTTACATTTCTGCAAAATCAAAATTACCATACAGAAAAAGTATAACGAGTATAGAGCAAGAGGAAGACCATATAAAAGATGAAATGACGGCATCAAAAACAGCCTTATGAAAATGAATAACAGTTTACAAAATGCATTAGAACAAGTACACACAAAATCACAACATTTCTTCAAATGGTCAGCTGGAGTGGAATTTTTTCAGAACACAACTCCCCTCATGTCTACCCAGCTTCGCCTGGACATCCTAGAAACATTGAAAAGTAAAAGTGAGCCGGGAAGTGATGGCAACCACATCACCCATCATGTGCCATTGACTGAAGAGAACGATATAGTCATAACACTATTTCCCAATATATCATATGAAAACAGGATCTTTATTGATTGGTTATTAGTTACTGAACTGACTCAGGGTAAACCCATAGGCGCGCAGCCTCCCCCAAAAGATGTTGAAGGGTATGTATACTGATGGTTCATGTGGCCCAGCGATTAAACACACTCTTCTCTCTGCCAGCCCTCAAGCATCCAGCACTACTTGAACAACATGTAATTCCAAACTCCTTAAATCGCTGGATTGATTGAACATCAATTTTATTGTCCTAACATAATATCCACATGATCATCAGTTACAAGACACAGACTAAGATCAATATATACAAATCAAATGTGCGCTCAGTTTTACTGTATGGATCAGAGACATGGAAAACAAGTACCAAGACAGACAGTCGCATAAGAGGCAAGATGTCTCAAGAAGAATTCTCCAAATTCGCTGGGACCAGAGAATACCAAATACTGAGATCACCCGGCACACAGGCACCAGCAATATCAACGAGGAAATAAATATGGGGGATGGTAGTGGTTGGGACATATATTAAGAATGCAGAAGACCAGACACCCACATGTGGCTCTGAAATGGAATCCGGGAAGGCAAGAGAGGTAGGGGGTGACTTAGAAAGATATGGAAACAAATTGTCTACTGAGAGAGAGAATAGGTGGGAAAGATCTAGAATGAACTAGGCTGACTTGCTCAAGACGGAACTGGTTGGAAAAAGTTTATTGATGTCTTATGCTTCAAGGGAAGTTGAGAGAAGAAGAACCTAATATCCTCATCTTATAATGTCCTAATCTTTATTTAACATTACTTAAAGGAGTCTTAAAGTGTCTCACCTAACTGGACTTGTTCATTGTTATCTGGGTTAACCACAGCAATGTGTGTTGAGTTTGTAACATCCTGATCAACTTTCCAGTGTGAGGACAATCTCTTTCTGGGTTTTGCTGGAACCTTCATGGCATTTACTGAAATCAGAAATTATTAAGTAGTTTAGTTGGAAATATATAGTAGATTTTCACATCCTAAAAAAACATTTGTAATTAGAGTGACCACTAGTAACAACTGTTATAAGAAGGAGATATGTTGGGCATACCTTGAGAAGAAATGATCAAAGAATACCAAAGCAGGTATTGGGTGGGAGGCAATCTGTTAAAAAAAAGAGAGGATGTCCGAGGGGAGACCCTGAGACGAACTTTGCTGAAAGAGTCAAGAAATATCAGACTAAATTCCAAGGAAGAGATTGAGGAAATTGTTCAGGACAGAGTGGTATGAAGGAATTACTTGCAGGACCTATGCAAACAGTATGAGAGGAATATATATATATATATAATTAGATATATACTTCACATTTAGGAATATCAAACACTTCACAATGAGGAATATCATATACTTCACAATTAGGAATATCAGACACTTCACAATTAGGTATATCATATACTTCACAATTAGGAATATCAGACACTTCACAATTAGGAATATCAGACACTTCACAATTAGGTATATTAGACACTTCACAATTAGGAATATCAGACACTTCACAATTAGGTATATTAGACACTTCACAATTAGGAATATCAGACACCTCACAATTAGGAATATCAGACCCTTCACTGGGTCAAAGCGCATGGGGCTATGCCAGAATTAGTGGTCCGGCACTAATCAAGACCCTATGCCACACCTCCATGTAGTGACCTTGGTAACAGACTTTGGTTCCGGTCTGGCTAGGTGGACACAGGGATCGAAGGAGAGCTACTGGTAGTGGTAGAAGTGCAAGAATGGAAAAGAAACGCAGGTACAAAAATTATTAAACAAAATGCATGCATCTCCTGGCCGATGTCCGTAGAAACAAAGCCCAAATTTTGCAGAAACGTAAGAAAACAGCAGAGTAGAGAAGTCAGCAAACAAATGCTAACTCCCCCGGAGTAAATGACCCACCTACAGGGCAAGAGTCCATAAGCACGAAAATAAACATGAAGGGATGAGAGGTGCATCCCAAAGCAGAGACGTGAGCCTACATGTGGCAAACTCGGAGCCCTGTGCACGAGTCAAGCTGCGTGTCAGGGCAGTCCCGAGGTACAGTAAATGTGACGACAAATGAGAACACAACGGTCATACCACAAGCAGCAGCTTCCCAGCTGATGGGAAAGGCTGCACACTAGAAGGGAGAAAGAGGCTATCTCCCGGAGTAAAGGGTTGCAGGCAAATTGCCAGCTGTGGGCAAGAATCAATAAGAACGATGCGTAACGAATCAAAAGTGATGGGGGCACGATTTAAGCCCCAGGGTCGGACAGCCCAGACAAATGTGAGCATAGCGAGAAATGACGGTGATGATGAGGCAGGCACCAGATCAGAGCGAGCACGCATCCGGGGATGCAGAGTGGCCCACCGGAGGGCAGAAGAGCATGGCACGGCAGGCAAGAGGGTGTGCGGACCACCCGAATGTGCAGAAAAACTGGAAAGCCCAGCAGAGGCAGTGCGCATTTCCACTTGCAGGGAACTACTTCTGTCTTGTAGTTTGATTGGGGACAATCAAAGTCTAGAGGAGCAAACTGTACACAAAACTGGATGGGTGGCAAACCAAGTAGTCCACAAAAAGACTGGTTAGCTGGGCAGATGATGCTCATCAACCCGAAAGGGGAGGTCATCTAAGGGTGGCTGCCTAAAGAAAATAGCAACCTGCTGCCTTGCAGGTTTGGCTGGGAACGGCAAAGGGGTAACGGTGAGCGAACCCAGTAAACGCTGGTTGAAACCGAACACACCACCGAAGGATAAGCACCAGAGCTCCAAATGGTACTGAAGGTTGTGAACGTATATTCGTTCTTGGTGTTAAAAAGTTAATTGCATATCCTTTACAGGACTTTGCGAATCAACCCCAGCTTTTAACGCTGTTTGTGATTTTTCTAGGCATTATTACGTTCAGTAGTTTGCCATTGCTTTCTGAACGGGTGGACATAGCTTAGCAGACAAGAAAATATAGTAATTCTTTCTTTTCTCCAATCCAGTTTTGCCTCACAGCGTTAGGATAAGACAAGATTTCTAGAATGAGCCCTTGTGTGCGCTTAATAAATAATGTCTTTCATCGCATCTGTTATCTCTGAGGTCCTTTTCCGTGGCCGGCATTAACAGTAATTGTAACTTCCATATAAAACTGCAATATAACATACCGTAATATAACATGCTAACAGGCAAAATGTTAATATACATTAATAAATCCATGAGTGTGTAAGTGCTATCATCATCATCATCAGGTGCAGTGCTGGCTGGTGTAGGCGATCATGGATCTCCACAAATCTCTGTCTCTGGTGTTTACTATCATCTCAGTTGTTGATGTTCTTTTCCGTGCCATGAAGTCAGGCTATCCAAAATTTTCACTCTCTGTCTTCATGTCTTGTACTATCATATGTTATCAGAGGACTATCATCATATTACTCCGGACACGTCTATAGGTGCTCCAATCCTCACCTAAACAAATCCAGCGGCACAACACGACAGTTCGATGTTGATTAATCAGTCTCTTTGCATATTTGGTATGCCGTTCTTTATGGGCTGTACCAATATTGACACCCATCTTTCTCAACCTGGTCAGCGAGTGGGACTCGCACCCCTGAAACTCATGTTCGAAAAGGCTCTCTCAGTGCGTTAAGAATGTCATGTCAGTTCATTGCAGCTCCTCTGATACTGTAGCCATGCCAGATAATCTATCAGCTTGTTCATTACCACGATCATATGCTATGCATATATAAACTATTACGTTAAGTACTATCACATGCTATATATATATATATATATATATGTATATGTATGTATATAGTATATATGGCCTTTCATCTTTACTATATATATATATATATATATATATATATATATATATATATATATATATATATATATATATATATATATATATATATATATATATATATATATATATATATATATAAAACTATTCCCTTTTTTGTTGATGCCTTCTCCTGCGCTCAGTTTCTATTGCCTTTACTGGCTTCTCAATGCTAGGCTGTATTTTGTCTATCACAAATCCTAATCCTGTGGAAGGTAAAAACATGTAAATATTTGCAAGAAATACACATGATAAGTCTCTATTAATTTGGAATCTATTTACGTGCTGGCATACTTTAGGCACAATGTACAATTGCTCCTAGGCTCAGATCACATACAAATCACAGAGTAGTTGACAAGTGGTCGATATGGAGCATTCAAAGAACAAGATGATCAGTGTTATACTACAACTGAATAAGTAAAAATGAAAAATAACCTCCACTATCCCGTCGGTATACAATTCCTTCTCCTTTATGCGAGTTTAAACGTAATACTTTGGTTCTGGTTGACCTCCTCAATCCGTGAGCATGATTGTCTTTTGGGCGAACTATAGACAGAAAGAACATAGAAAGGTATGTCATTAAGAAATGAACATAATTTAATAGAAATGTCATTCTTATGTTAACATATAATGTGTTGGTTATTATCTGAGTTAACCAGAAACAATATCTAAGGGATACAAAACTACCTCATTCATTCTGACAAAACTGGGCCTCCACAAAGAGTACTTATTCATATCTGACACAATACAACGAGATAGTGGACATGCTTGCAACAGAAGCATCGAATGTTGTGAAGTTTAGGATGGATAAGGGTAATGTTTTTCAGTCTCTTGGTGATCTAATGTTGGATGAGGACACTAAAATTGATGTTGAATCAATCTAGCGATTTAGGGAGTTTGGAATTACATGGTGTACAAGTAGAGATGGATGCCTGAGGGGTGGAAAGAGAGGTGTGTTTAACCAGCGAGCTACAGGAACCATAATTTATGCATACTCTCTGAGATCTGTTCGGGGAGACTGAGCACCTATGGATCTGCCCTGAGTGCTGTGACGTCAGCTCAGTAACCAATAACTATTTACTGTTGTCTGTTAAATGTCAAAATTGAACATTCCTTGTATTCTACATTAAATGTCCATTAGGAAGATCCTCTTTTTCATTTGCTTTCTGTATCTGTTTGTCATTCATGATAGGAATTCTAATGGCAGAACAAGTCTGGTGATTATTACAAGTGTCAACAATTTGCAGAATCACACTTATCTTCATTCCAGGGCACATGGGTGTCGTTGGCAATGAGAGAGCAGACAGGCTGCCACCATATGAGACGGCCAGCCAATGGATAGAGCTGATATTTTAACGCCCTCATAGTGTGGCCACAAAGAAGATTTTCATTTAAACCAATCCACGTCAATTACTAGATTGCAGGAGTTGGGTTTGAAGATTGGAGTAGCAAGAAAAGAACAGCATAACAGGTATATGATTAGGCTCATCAATCAAAATCGAACTTGTACGGTCAGTCGCTGGACGCTGTTGGAGATATTGTGAAGGAGATTGAAGCACCTATGGACATGTCCGGAGTGCAATGAAGATATTCCAAACTGAAACTGGTGATTATTGTGGTTAGTGCTGTGACAGAACCTTGCTTGAATTACATTGAGAAACAAAGAATGAAGTGGTTAGGCCACTGAATAAGAATGCATTCAAACTCCACAGTAACAGAACATCAGGAAAGAAGGCGAGTGGAAGACCACGTAAAAGATGGTTTAGATGGCATAGCAGAATCCTGTCAACCAGCAAAAATAATCACCCAAGCAACAACCCGCTAACAGTGTGACGACAAAAGAAGTAATGTGACGATACTAATAATACATTTTCGCTGGTTAAAAACATTGCCTAAAATATATATTCTGTCTTACACATAAACATTAACACACCCTCACCCCTCTAAAACAAACAAACAAAATAGATGATAGGAAGAGACAAGGATATAAATGTATGCATACAAGAAAGTAATCTAGGAACCAATGTCTTCTATAAACTGAGTCTCAACAGCAGGCAGTTTTTTTTCCTAGCTAAGAACATGTAAAATCAAATAAATTATGATATTTTCTTCTTGAGAATTACAACCACACAGTGGTAAGTACACTTGCTTTGTTAGCGTGTGGTACCAGGTTTATATAATAGCAGAAGACGACAGATGTGAACAAGGTAGTTCGGAAAAAACATATGAACTGTCAAGAACATATTTAACAACATGAAAGTGTATTAACATCTAAAGAAATAACAATTGTTGTTACTACCTGTAATACAGTTTTTTAGGATAGTGTAGCACAGGGGTGCCATGAGCCTGTGGGACCGCAAGGAGAGCAAAGAATAGTAACATTGCAATCTACAAGGCATGTTGTAAGAGGAGACTGAGGAAGAGGTCTAAGGAAGAGGTCTAGAGGCCTAGTAAATAAAAAAGTGTCACATAAATCGGATGTGCCGGCCTACTTGTAGGTGTATAACGGGAACAACGTATAATCGCTCTTAGGCTCAGATCACATACAAATCCTAAAGAGTGGTTGATATGGAGCGTTCGAAGAAGAATGGCTGCATGGCTAGTTCAGTCACTGCAAAACTGTTCAGGATAGGATTTGATGTCCACTACAGAAAAAGCTCCTTGGCGTACCAGGATTGAACCCAGGTTTCCCGAATAGGAGCCTACGCTCTAATCCATTCAGCCAGATGCCCAACTAAAGAAATAAATACACAAAAGATTTTGTGTGTGTATATATATAAAATATCATTTCTAGTTTGCCAAATTCCTTATTTTTTACAGAGCTGTGACTTTTTCAAGGATAGTACTTTTCCGCAAATGCGATAGGTATACAAACCGGAGATTGAAGAAGTTTGTAATAAAGGGAACATGAGCCTATAGGGATGGACCCCACCCTCCAATAAATGAGGACAGAAAAGACATTTATAATCAGTGAGCAACAGGAACTATAAGCAAGTGTACTTTTGACCAAATGAAAGAGACATGAATTATGATTTATGAGTAGCTATGAATTAATTGAAGTGTAGTGACATCATTTCTGTTAACTAACTTAACCTTTGTCAAGGAAGTATATTCTTATTATTCTACCTTTCCCTAGACACCGACCAACAAAGAAGCCAGTGGCCGGAATGCCCTGTGGCATCTTGTAGGGCAACAACACCTCTATATCATGTTCTGTAACTGGCCATTCTTGAAGGAGCCCCATAATTTGCCTACTTTTACAGCTGACAATTATGTGTTCTCCAAGCTTCGGATGTCCACCTCACAACAAAATGCAATATCCTTTTGTTTACGTAATGGTCAGTTTTGTTGAACAAACCATTGAGGCCAAATACTTAGAAGCAATTTTCACCGCAGATGGAAGTATCGATAGCGAAATCAGCAATCGATGCAAAAAAGCTGAAAAAGTACTGGGGCAGTTAACACCACTGTTGTCACATAAAAAAATATCACTAAAAACTAAAGTAGTGAAACATGTCAGAACAAAGTACTTTAGTTCTACAAAATACCCACAAAAAAAACAGTGACGATATACAGCGATTATCACAAAGTTTTACTGAAGTCTTCCCAATTATCGATTAAAAACTAAAGCAAATCTTATAAGAACGATTCTCTGGCCAACACTACCAGTTACGTGTCAAACATGGAGGATGCTTATAACAAGGTGAATTATTCAATAATGGTGCGTTCTTTGATTAAATGTAAAGTTAATCCTTGGCTGGTAAACTGGATAGCTGCTTCTTTAATGGAGAGAACCGTTGCACTCCGTTTAGGAACATGGACATCGGATCCTGCACGTATATGCCCGGATTACCCCAGGGTTCTCCTCTATCACCCGTGTTGTTTAATATTTACACAGCAAATGTAGCTAAAATTCAGCCAACCGGATTGGGTCGGACATTGACATTTGCAAATGATATCTTAATATATAGGACTGGGTCAGATAGACGAGAGATGGTTGACGACATTCAGAAAACATTGCATACCATCTCGGGTTGGTGTAGAGTCTCGCTCTCAGGTCAATCCTGAAAAAGCGTGTATGTTGTGGTGCTCGTTGAATAATCACATCGTCAAGGCTGACCTACCCTGTGTAATCTTTGATGAACATACCATCGAGCGCAGACAGGCTTCGCTATCTTGGAATAACCTTTGATCGTAGTCTATCTTTCAAACACCATATTGAACAGACGATACAACGGTGCAAGCGTGGTCTTGCGGCTCTCAAAGTTATGGTGGCCGCACACCTTGAGCAGAGACTACTTGCCCTTTTGTTCGATCGACTGGTAATGTCAGTGGTAGATTACGGACTCGGAATTCTTACGATATCAAGATCACAATGTGAACGACTTGAACGGGTTCAGAATGAAGGTATGCGTATAGTTCTGGGCTGCACTAGAGATACCCCCATTGTGAAGATGAGATATATGCTTGGCCTTCTGTCACTACGCTCCCGTCATGCAATCGCCCAAACCAAGGCATATATGCGGGTTACTTCGGATAAGAGACATCCACTTCACAGGAACACTAATGATGTTAAGGGCACGAGAATCAAGCGTGGTATGTCGTGGATGGCCCAGGCTGAGAAAACGATTGGCCAGGTGACTACGGTTGCGACTCTACCAAAAGGGAAGAATGGATCCCAACAGATGGAAGCATGATGAACTATCTCAACGTTATCATTACTCTTGGAAGAGAATGTAGAGATTGGGGCAACATGAAGGCTGATCTCGCAGTTAAGCAGCTGATAGAAGATAATGCAAGGGATGATGATGTTGTTGTATATACCGATGGGTCGGTTCAACGTGGTGAGAAATCCGGCTGGGGTTTCTTGGCTAATGCGCATGGTAGGGTTGTTGCAGAGCGAAGTGGGGCATACAGGACAACTACTTCTAGTATGAGGATGGAGGTTGAGGCCGTTACTGCTGCCCTCCATTGGATTTCTGGGACTTCATTTACTGGGGCAGTTGTTGTATCTGACTCTCAGTCGATGCTTCACAAGATCCAGAAGGGCAGGTTTCGGTATGAGTGGATGTCGTCTATAGAAGTTTCTAACCTCCAGCGGCTTACGTGGATATACTGTCCTGGGCATGCGGTTGTTTACGGTAATGAGAGAGCGGACAGGCTTGCATCAACAGCATCGATTGTTGGGGAGTTGAAGATGGATAAGGGGATATTCTTCGGTCTCTTTGAGACTCTCTGTTGGATGAGGACACTAAAATCGATGTTGAATCGATCAAGCGATTTAAGCAGTTTGGAATTACCCTTTGTTCAAGTCGAACTGGATGCCTGAGAGGCAGTGTGAGAGGTGTGTTTAATCAGCGAGCCACAGGAACCATCAGTATGCATACTCTTCGATATCTGTTGGGGAGACTGAGCACCTATGGGTTTGCCCGGAGTGCAATGACGTCAGTTTAGTAACCAATAACCAATAACCAATAACAGCAGCTAATGAGTGGAAAATCATAAAAACGGAGATGAGGTGTCTTAAAAGAGCTGCAGGTGTGACAATAAGAGACCAAATTAGAAATCAGAAGACTGGATGTGAAACCAGTCATGCAATTCATAAAAGAACAACAGATTAAATGGTTTGGACACCTGACAAGAATGCCCTGGTATCGCCTACAACAGAGAGCCACACAGAAAAAGTATAACGAGTACAAAGCAAGAGGAAGACCACTGCAAAGATGCAGCGACGGCATCAAGAACAGCTGTACAAAAATGAATATCAGCTTACAAAGTGCCTTAAGGGGAGACAGGACAAATGGTAATAACTGGGCTATTTAAAATCTCATTTTCAAATTTAAAAAAAAATCAAATTTTTAAAATCGATTTTGATTCTAGAGATATAAAATTAACAGAATAAAACACATTTGGAAAATCAATATTTTTAAGCAAATATGACATTTTGTGAGTTCTGAGTAACCTTAAATCAAGCACACACAAGATCACTACACCCACCCTCCACAACACTTCTATAAAGAAGTAAATGGTGGAAAGAGAGAAGAAGAATGGTTAGTTTTTTATAACATGGAGTGAGTGGATAGCCTTGTGCTTCAACCCCCACCCTGGAGGATCGGGGTGTTAGTCTAGTCTGTCTCTTCTTCTCAAGATCTGTCCAACTTGGTCAAACCTGACATGAGCACAAGGCACCTGTAGGCCTAGTTCTGAAAGTCATTGGAGTACTTAAGCTCTCCCACATCATTATTGGATACTAAACTGCATTGCACTAACAAAACAGATACCAGTGGAGAAAGAGCTCAGGAAGAGACGCTGGCGATGGATAGGCAATACATTGAGAATACAAACAGGAAGAATTGCAAAACAGGCACTGTTTTGGAATCCTGAGGAAAGAGGACTAGGGGAAGGCCTAGACAGATCTGGAGAAGAGAGCTGGAGGGCGATATTAAAAGGATAGGTAAAACATGGAAAGAATTGGAAGGGATGGCAAGAGAGAGGAAGAGCTGGAAGAAGTTTGTTGAAGACCTGTGCTCCATTTGGAGTTGAAAGGTGAAGAAGAATGCATACTGATGGTTCATGTGACTTGCTGGTTAAACCCACTTCTCACTTTGCCCTTCAGGCATCCAGTTCTACCTGTGCAACGAGTAACTCCAAACTTGAACCAACCTTGTCACAGCCCTACCATCATGAGAGAGAAATAAACAGTACAAACAATATGGAAGCATGTTTTCTTATCATTTAGTCATACCTATTTTGTATGAGAGATCTGGCAGAGTAATCTTTGCACTATATAGTTCACTATACACATTGTTTGTTGTGGTCTCTGCATAATGAACAGGGCTAGAGTTTAGAGACAGCAAACCGGTGGTAGCAGCCTCTGAAGCATAATCTGTGGAGCAAAGCAAATAACAATTCACAATTACACAGAAGTTTTGTATTCAGGTGGCACAATTAAATAATATTACATAAATATTACTATGATTCATTTCCCAGGCTCTTAGTAGTGGTTTTTATTCTTTTTTTTTCCTTTATTCCTGTTGTCTTTCTGCATTCAGGGTATGCGAAGAGTTCTTGCAAGTGCCCTCAAATGTGCCTCATTATATGGTGTTTCCTACTGTCTCTGATATTTCTGCAGACTAACGTTTGTGCGGCCAATGGCTGTGAAACCACTGTATCTGAAACATTGTGCTTGTTGTAGTGTACTGTTCGGTGGTAATCGTGTTACATGGCCGAAGCATTTGGTTTATTGTTTTTTAATAAGCTCTAGCACTGGTGTTGTTCCTACCAAGTCTCGAATAGTCTCATTTTAAAAAACGTTCTTGTTACTCCAACTAATATTTCTTCTGTTAGTAATTTTTCACACATACAAGAATCAGAAAAAAAGTGGAACAAGAACATGCTTAAAATTTAAAAAAAAAATAGAATGAAATGGTTTGACCACTAGTAAGAATGCAACCAGCCACACTGACTATACAACCATTTACAATCCAATATCGAGATGAAAGGAAGACAAAGATGGATAGTGTTAGAATCATGCTTAAAGATGCAGAAATCTATCACTCAAGCACTCTGTGAAGACAAATACAAGACACCGGACTACAACCCGGTAGCAGTGTGATATCAAAAGAAAGAAAAGTGCCCATTTACTTAGGTGTCATATTTCAACCAGTTCTAAAATATGGCAAAGACACCAACAGCGAAACCACATTCTAAACAAAAAAATGCTAACAGCTACAGAAACAGTAAGAAAGACAAATGATTGAGAAGAGTCATAATAATTTTGTCGCTGGCTATGTTTCCTTGGACACGATGAGGACTGATGATGTATTCCGAATTCATTTTAAGGGTGATTATGGTTGTTGAAAATTGTACCATTTTCTAATTTGGATAAGTAAAGTTATCAAAGATAAGATTTTTTTTAATAGTCTAGGAATATCCTAAATAAACTTGTTATATCAAAAATTGTCATAAACTCATACAGGATATATGGCATAAAATTGACTTGCTGTTCGAGAAACCAGAATTGATTCTACAGTGCATACCAGCTCACTGTTGCATCCCAGGGAAAAGTAAAGCAGAAAAGCTGACATAGGCTGGAGAGAGTCCTGTGCAGCCCCACCCAACACAAAGCTTTACAGAAGCAAAGACACTTCTGAAAGAGTCTAGAAAAATGAAGTGGAGGAAAACAAACAAAGGGTACAATCCAGAGCACGGCAGCATAAATAAACAGACGAGCTTAGACCTCAAGTCTTTTAGAATGGGATACTGTGGTCTCAGGGCACACCTTCATCAACTGGGTCTCGGCTATCTTCATATGGGGAGCACCAAAGCAGTCCACAGAGAACATCCAGCTAGAATGCCCCAGTTTGAATAGCATGAGAATGAAAATCTGGTCAAAAAGCCCTTCAGAACAAACTATGTAGGACTGGTGAAGATTTCAAACGCTCCGCCCTGTTTATGGACTCATACCAGAGTAGGTTACATAGCAGAAGTTGATTCGAGAAGAAGAAAAATCAACACAGATTAAGTCACAAATGCACCTACTGTTTTTATCAGGAGATGTCATTTGTTCTATGTACTGCTAATTCTAACTTTAGAGATTTTTTCTGGGCCATGTTTTTTTCTTCAGACAAGAGGAAAGGGCCACTGGTGCATTCTCTTCTTTCTGGTATGAGGTCTCAGTTTCAAAAGTTTGTGTGTAACCTGTGTAGTAGCACAAGAGATATTGTATTAAACAATTTGTTAAATAAAGAAATGTATCCACATAATATCGACAATTGTAATCATTATGCTCGTTATTCATAAATGTATTGTTCCCGTATTCAATGATCCAGCCTATTCCTTAGACTAATGTAGTGCAATATGTATGTTTGAAATTTATTTGTTTGTGTGGCTTTATGTTAATTTAATTGCCCGAGTGGTTACTGGGGCCCAAATTTGGGGTGTAAAGAATAGAACCACTGTTACCTGTAATGTATGTCGTAAAATGCGACTAATGAGGTTTGGCTGAAATCGGATGCATGTGTCCTAAACGTGTAGACATCTATGCGTTTAGGGGCCTACAAAACCAATGTGCAACATATACATCTACCAAGGTCCATTGCAGCCACCTCTGGTATTGTAGCCATGCTCAGCCAATCTATCAGCTCGTTCATTATCACTGACTCCTGCATGATCAGGGACAAAAATGAAGGTGATTTCTCGGATCCCAGTCTGTACCAGTACTTCCATCCAATTTCGTCTCACCATTCCAGATTTGACTTTAAGAATCATGCTCATGGAGCCACTGAGTATGAAAACACAAGAGTAATTATGAGATGCCAACCATTTCACAGCCTCTGTAACCGCCAGTACCTCTATTGTCAAACTACCTGTGGTTGTCGCATAGGCCTCACTCGTCTCTTATTATTTTTCCTGCTGAGCATGCTGAAAAAGCACACGTAAAGCGTTGTTGGTGAATGACTGAACCATCGGTGTAAATAACTACATCTGTATCATTGATGTCATTCAAGAAGGCCTCAACCTCCACGTTAATTAGTGATGTATTATTTTGTTCAGTCTTTCTTAACTGATTCAGTACCAGGTTTTTTTCACCTCTGGACGGAATTATTTTTTTAGCTTCAAAAATATTGCACAAATACTTTAGTTAAATTAAAATATTGTTTCTAAATATGATTTAAAGTTGAACTTATTTTATATCAAATTAAAGATAAATGATTGTACTTTCATAAAATATTTATTGTATGTGAAAATATAATGTTGTGTTGACTGTGCATGACAAATATTAGCATGTAATAAAAAAATTAATTGAAATTGTGAGAACAAAATCCAACTTACCAAGGGCCTTGAGGAACAATATGGTGAATAAGTCAGTGTAACTGCTCTCTTTATATAAGTAATCCATTTATGAATACACAAAAATTAAGAAAATATTGATGGAATATATGGTTTACTAACTGTTCGCAAATTAGCAACACGACCATCTTTGAAGAAATTTCCATTAAAATTGTCAAATTGAAGATTTCACATACTAAACATTCATGTCTCATAATATATAATCACATACAGTGGAAATTATAGCAATATTTACAGGAATAAAGAACTAAAGTATATGAATAATAGTCCTAACATAGCAACTTATAACTTCTCTCCAAGTAGACTGTGTAGGTTCTGTCTGAATCCTTCTTCTTTTGTTGCAATCCTACTGAACCTGACTGGGCAACGCCTCTCGAGCTGGTTGGGAAACACTACTAGTATTATTTAAATTATTAATAATCGACGTACTTAAATCACAAACTTCTGTGTCATCAGAAGCTTCACTATCTTCACTATCAGTATCTACATCTTCATGCAACCAATCTCGCGCTTCTGCAGCTGTAAACGTGCAGAACGAGCTGATAACAAACCATTTCTAGACTCTGAATTGTTAGACATTATTTTTTAATCACAGGGTAACTTGAAAACGAAAATTAAACTTGGTTTCACTTCTGATTCTAGTCAAAACCACGATGTTGTGATTTGGTTATCGTTAGTACTTCCTTTCTACTTAGTTTCCGGTTGATATAAAACTACAATCGGAGTGAAAATTAATAAAAACTCAACGCAATAGTAGCCGTCTTTTAAAAGACGCTTGGGACACGCAGATAAGAAATATGTGCACTACAGTGTTCCATGGGACCGAATCAGTTAATGGATGTAATAACTGTGAAAGCAGTATGAAATTGAGGTGGCACAGCAATCCATTCCTCTCATGGTTCAGTTCCGGAAGGATTACATATTTTCCTAAGAGTTTCTTCCACCTGACTCAGCCATGATCTGCATCTCTTGAGTTTACACCCTTTCTCCTTAATGAGTTCTGCATGGAGAGGATGCTCCTTGTTTGCATTGATTTTTAGATATGATCGAACCATACAAGTTTCAATTCTGTTCGCAATAGTGGAGTGGTAAAAAAGGAATCTCATTGACGCTCCTTGTGTATCTTTGGTGCATCCCAGAATGATGCTCATAGCCTCATTCTTTCCATTCTCACTGTTTGTGTGGGACTAATTGTTAGGATGTTATCATCACTTATCCCAGAACTACAAACAAGCAAAGACTCTTCCAAAATAATCAATGAAAATGGAGTGGAGGAAAGTAAACAAAAAACTACAAGTCAGCACAAATGAACAGATATTCAAACTCAGATTGGGGCATTGTACTCAGAGAGCCCACTTGCACAAAATAGGCTACAGAAACAGAGCAATTTGTAACATAGGAGCATCCAGAGCACATTTTGCAAAATTTTTCCATAGTTGTAGGTCAAAGAACGGAAACCTGGCCTAGGAGAGCAACCCTTCAAAATAAACTGTTGGCTGGAAAAGACAAGAGATGTACTGTCCTGTTCATGACATATGCTGGAATAGAAGCTTAGCTAATGTTAATTGCAGAATCTACAGTCTCCTATCATCATGATTTTTTGGTCTTCACATTCAGCTAATTTTACTGTCATATATCTTGCATACAATAACTTTTATTTTATACAAATACTATAACAAACCAACCTGCAGGTGTGCTAGCATCAATGTAGGTAGAAGCCACGCACTGTGATCGTCGGAATGAAATTCCACTCTGCGGTGTTACATTTGGTAAACTGGACATAAGCTTCAACTTTACAGGTGTGCATTCTTTGAAAGAAGAAAATTGGTTCTCCGAATTATAAAGCATGAAACCTGGTACAGGTAATGTTAATTATTATAAAACAGTGCTTAAACATCGTGACACACATTTCAAAAACATGATTTAAAAAATATGTAATGGTAATATGCGTCTCTATTCAGGACAAATGTTTAGAAAAACATATAATGTAAAGAAAAATGAAGGCAAGAATTTGTGGAAGGAATTGATCATCAATATCACATTAACATACTCTAATGAAACGCCCGAGTGGTTACCGGGCCAAATTGGGGTGTAAAGAATAGAACCACTGTTACCTGCTGCACATGTCGTAAGAGCACTAAGGAGGTTGATCGTGGGGCTAGCTACCACACCCGTAAAACACTAGATAGCTACAGAAACCGCAACCAGGAAAATTCATAGTTCGCCATCCAAGGCAGAAGAAAGACACTGCAAGGAGGAGATCTGGAAGGGATGGCCTTGGATAGGCGGGCTTGGAAGGCCTTGGTTGCGGACCTATGCCTCCCTGGGGGCGAAGAAGATACTCTAGTGAAACAGTGGACTGTTTTTTTAATCACTTACTAAAGAATATATATGGGGAAAACCCTCCAAATATATGAACTAATTTCGTACTCAAGGACACTTAAGTGTCAATATTTCTTATCGCATGGACAACACGTCACTCAGAAGATGTTTACTATTTAGCTGAATTTCCATTACTTTTCTTCGATTGGAGTTTTACATTAACAGGAAACTACTTAAAAGTGACGTGTAAACGATAACAAATACACATCATCGTGGCTTATGCTAGAATTAGAAGTGAAAATGAGTTTACCATTCATTCTAGGATACCATCTGACTAAAAAACTAGAGATTTTTATGAATGGTACAATCCATCAACTCTGTCACCGAACCACGATTTCAAGCCGCCCGAGATTTTGTCTCCCTCTTTCTCTCTTCCCCTGTATTTTGCCTGCTGCAACCAAATGCTCTTCTTCTTTGTCTGTCTTTATGACCAATTTTAATCACTCTTTGTGATATGTTTGATCTTTGCCAAGAACGTATATATGTTGCACATTGGTTTGGTAGGCCCCTAAACGCATAGACTTCTCACTGGACATGCACCCATTTCAGCCAAACTCCTTAGTGCTACGACATGCATGGCAGGTAACAGTGGTTTTATTCTTTACACCCCAAATTTGGGCCCGGTAACCACTCGGGTGACCAAATGTTCTAAGCTGCCCCTTCTAATTAAATGTCAGAAAAATATTGATTATCTGCTTCTTATTCGATTAATTAGATTTTGATATTAATCTGTCTCCAACAAAATCTTGTAGAATATGTGATAAAAATACTGTATGTGATAACAGACAGAACAATATGATGTTACATTTTCAATGTTAAATAACTTACCATCACTGTCTAAAGCTAACTTTGTCTTGCTTGATGATGCTTTCAATGACTGCCTCTTCCTACCACCATACAATGACTGTTTGACAGCAATTTTACTCTTCTCTGCTGACAGCTTAACAGGCACATAACAGTCCTGAACTATTGTTCTACTAACATCCATAACAACTTCCTCTGGTGATGAATGATAAGGACCATTCTCATTAAAATCACATTCCTGATCATTGGAGCAGTTTTTTCTGACTGTCTTACTTTCCATTTTTCTTGCCACATGCTCGAGTTTATTTGATCCAATACCTGACGTGTTTGAATGTACATTTTTCTCTATAGAATCATCTTTCTCAATCTGTCCATGAATGTCTGCTATATTATTTATACCATCGTTAGAGTTTGAACTACCATTCTCATTGTCTTTAGTAATCATATCATTTCTTGAATGATTGTGTAATGTCTTCTGTTTTGATTCTGCTTGATTGTGATTTTGTCTGACTTTGGCTGTTTTCTCCCTTCTGGATTCCTTCAATTTTCGTTTTTTAAGTTTGCCATCTGTAACTTTTTCAACTATTCTAATCGTTGACTTACATTTTCTTGTATGTTTAGCACTAGGATACTGTATTGGAATAGGAATACGTCTTGTACAAAGATCCCCTTTTGATGAACTGTAATCTGTGATAACCGAGTGAGTGGACATTGCTGGATGTTGTAACAGATCACTTTGTGCATGAAGAACATCATTACTACTGTTATGAACTTCACTATCCAGAACCACATTTCTTTTAGACACGTCGGATCTCAAAACTGCAACCGTTTTACCCTTCTTGAGCTGTTTTACTTGTGTATTTCTATTTTCTTCTACTTCACTTTGTGAATGAAGGACATCATTAGCATCCATGCTGGCATGACCTTCATTATCTGGAGCTACATTCCTTCTAGACATGTCAGATCTCTTCAAATCTGTGACTTTCTTGCCCTTCTTTAGCTGTTTTACTTGTGTATTTCTATTTTCTTCTACTTCACTTTGTGAATGAAGGACATCATTAGCATCCATGCTGGCATCACTATGATCTTCATTATCTAGAACCACATTTCTTATAGACATGTCAGGTCTCTTCAAATCTGTCACCTTCTTGAGCTGTTTTACTTGTGTATTTCTATTTTCTTCTACTTCACTTTGTGAATGAAGGACATCATTAGCATCCATGCTGGCATCACTATAATATTCACTATGCAAAACCACACTTCTAGACATGTTGGATCTATTCAAATCTGCCACCTTCTTGTCCTTCTTTAGCTGTTTTACTTGTGTATTTCTATTTTCTTCTACTTCACTTTGTGAATGAAGGACATCATTAGCATCCATGCTGGCATCACTATGATCTTCATTATCTAGAACAACATTCCTTCTAGACATTTGGGATCTCTTCAAATCTGTCACCTTCTTGTCCTTCTTGAGCTGTTTTACTTGTGTATTTCTATTTTCTTCTACTTCACTTTGTGAATGAAGGACATCATTAGCATCCATGCTGGCATCACTATGATCTTCATTATCTAGAACAACATTCCTTCTAGACATTTGGGATCTCTTCAAATCTGTGACTTTCTTGCCCTTCTTTAGATGTTTTACTTGTGTATTTCTATTTTCCTCTACTTCACTTTGTGAATGAACGACATCATTAGCATCCATGCTGACATGACTATGATCTTCATTATCTAGAACAACATTCCTTCTAGACATTTGGGATCTCTTCAAATCTGTCCCCTTTCTTGCCCTTCTTTAGATGTTTTACTTGTGTATTTCTATTTTCTTCTACTTCACTTTGTGAATGAAGGACATCATTAGCATCAATGCTGGCATCACTATAATATTCACTATGCAAAACCACACTTCTAGATATGTTGGATCTTTTCAAATCTGTCACCTTCTTTAGTTGTTTTACTTGCGTATTTTTATTATGTACAGCATTAGCATCAATGCTGGCATGACTGTGATCTTCACTATCTAGAACAAAATTTCTTCTAGACATTTGGGATCTCTTCAAATCTATCACCTTCTTGCCCTTCTTTAGCTGTTTTACTTGTGTATTTCTATTTTCATCTACTTCACTTTGTGTATGAAGGACATCATTAGCATCCATGCTGGCATGACCTTCATTATCTGGAGCTACATTCCTTCTAGACATGTCAGATCTCTTCAAATCTGTGACTTTCTTGCCCTTCTTTAGATGTTTTACTTGTGTATTTCTATTTTCTTCTACTTCACTTTGTGAATGAAGGACATCATTAGCATTCATGCTGGCATTACTATGATCTTCATTATCTAGAACAACATTCCTTCTAGACATTTGGGATCTCTTCAAATCTGTGACTTTCTTGCCCTTCTTTAGCTGTTTTACTTGTGTATTTCTATTTTCCTCTACTTCACTTTGTGAATGAACGACATCATTAGCATCCATGCTGACATGACCATTATCTAGAACCACATTCCTTCTAGACATTTGGGATCTCTTCAAATCTGTCACTTTCTTGTCCTTCTTTAGCTGTTTTACTTGTGTTTTTCTATTTTCTTCTACTCCACTTTGCTTATAAAGGACATCACTAGAATCAATGCTGGCATCACTATGATCTTCACTATCTAGAACCACATTTCTTATAGACCTCAAATCTGTGACATTCTTGCCGCCCTTCCTTAGCTGTTGTGCACTTATATTGTCTTGTATGTCACTTTTCTTAACTGAAATGTTTAACCTTTGTTTGGTGTTATGACTTACTTCAGAATCCTTCTGCAAAGTGTTATTTAGTGTTAGCCGTAACTCTTTGGTATTATTATGGATATCTATAACTTCATTTTCATCCTGTTTTTCATCAGAAGTTGTTTTCACTTTTTTAAATGACTTACTCCCTTTTGTTGTCTGCTGTGCTAATACTTTCAGATTCTCACCAACGATATAC
Organism: Arion vulgaris; assembly: GCA_020796225.1. Classification (NCBI taxonomy): domain Eukaryota; kingdom Metazoa; phylum Mollusca; class Gastropoda; order Stylommatophora; family Arionidae; genus Arion; species Arion vulgaris. Next base: position 15,628,275 of record CM036769.1, read on the forward strand.
TGACAACTAACAAGTTTATCTTGGACATTTTTAGCTGTGTTATCCTTTCCTTTATTTCTTTGTTTTGCTGGAGATAATTCATCTTTCTCTGAAGGTCTCATCTTTCTTTTACCAGTTGGATTTATTTCAGGTATTTTCTTGCTCGTTTTACTGATTCTGGATGATTTTGAATCAGTTACTTCCTCATCCACAATAACGAAACCATATGAACTGTCAGTGCTGGTATTGAGGCTAGCGAGCTGTTCTTGTTTTTCCTTGGCTATACACTGTGAGAGTTTTCGTGGAGCAAGGGAAATAAATGTGCTTTTATCTGATAGGTATTGGTGGTCCATGTTGTGTTTACTGTGATGGTTGCTGTGAAATAAAATAGGAAATACTATTATATTCTTATTACATATTAAACACTTTATTATATATTTACATCAAACGATAGAAGAAAACTAGTCACAATAGAGATGGAGTATCTACACAGACAAACTAACGAGCAATCTTTGCACACTTGCAGAACAGGTTGGTCTCCAGATTAATTCTGCCAAGACCAAAATTATGGACCTCACAAACTCGACAGACAACATCGTAATAAATGGCCAAACACTGGAGAAAGTTGAACATTTTACATATTTGGGTAGTAAAGTGTCAAACAACAGAGACACGATGAAAGAAATAAACTCTCGTATTGCTATAGCAGCTAGTGCCTTCACTAAATTAACGAATATCTGGCAATCTCAAGACCTTAGTATATGCACAAAAGTTAAATTATTTAGGTCATGTGTGATTCCTGTACTGACCTACGGTTGTGAAAGTTGGAAATCAACAAAGAAAATTGATAAGAAACTGGACAGCTTTGAGAATAAATGTCTACGAAAATTATTAAAAGTCAAATGGAGTGATTTCGTTTCTAACAACACAGTGAGAGATAGAACACACCAACAACCCGTATCAAATATTATAAGGAAACGAAGGTGGAAGTATTTAGGTCATGTTCTTAGATCAGACGAAAAGAGACTAAATCGACAAGTCCTTATGTGGTCATCAGTTGGGAAAAGAAAACGTGGAAGACCAAAGACCACTCTTCAAGAACCATCCAACAAGAAAGTAAACTATTGGGATGTAAACCATACAAGATCTCCAACTGCTAGCAAAGAACCGTATCACATGGAGATCTAAAACCTCTGCCCTATGTGCCGCCTTTGGCTCGAAAGGAATAAACTAACTAACTAACTAACTATCTACACAGAATACTGGGAGTATCAAGAAGAGACAGGTTTAGAAAAGAAGACATCAGGAAAATAGTGGGTACATCATCATTACTAAACTTTATCAAGAAACAACATATTAAATGGTTCAGCCACATAAGCAGATTACCAACAGACAGTGCACCTGAAAGAGCAATGTTACTCCGATACAGTGGATACAAAGCCATCGACATTAAAGGTGGACCTCAGAGAGGCAAAAAAAAAGACAGTGTTTATGAAGCGCACACAAAAGCCTGTTCTAGAAATCTCTTGTTCTGGCGGCTGTGAGAGGCAAAATAGATCGGAGAAGAGAAAGTTATCTAATGAACATTTTTAAATAGAAAATCCCTTACACATTTATTCGGGTCAGTTTCTATAAGGTACAAGCTAAAACATGGAATGAATGCAATAAAGCAGCAGTTCCCAAACTTTGCATTACTGAAAACCCTTTTAAATACATTTGCTGCTGTGGATCCCAAAGTTTCATAATGAAAATTTCTGTGATAGAGTTATATTACTCACACCAACAGTCCCTGGCTCAATTATCTCAGACTTGGAAACTCAAATGATCTTTCATTTTGTCTGTCAGACATTTAGACTCAGGTCTGAGTCCTGGATCCTTTGATTTCTGAAGCGTAACTAGTTTATAACTGTTTTTAAAAAAAAATTTATTTTCCTGTTTGAAATGTCAAAGATCATAATATTTCTTCATAGCGCATGAGGACCCTGGGTACCACTGACCCAGTTTGGGAAATTGCGTAAGGCATCACTATATTGTTGTAAGCAAGGGATTAATCCTTTTAAACCGAGACACGTCTATCAACCTAAGGACGAACCGTGATTTGGTTATATCCGAGTTTGGTGAAGTCAACAAACATGAAAAATAGGAATTAAACTCCTTGCAGAGAATCCAAAGTTAAGAATTACTTCTAAACATGAAACGAATGAAGTAAAGTATCACTATATACAGTGAATGAAACAAATGATGAGGTTTTAAATCATGCCTGCACACAAAGAAACCTTATCAAAAGAATAAGAATCAGACATAAAGGTTTTTCGGGCATATAATGCAAAGAGGAGGTTTAGAAAATTTGGTGACAACAGGTACAATTCAGGGAACAAGAGATCGTGGAAGACAGACTGAGATGTTGGATGGTCTGACATCGTGGTTCGACAAAAGATTGACGTCAGAACTGATTACCAGCATGGTGGAGAGAGAGTTGTCGAGAGACATGATCGCCTACGCCGACAGAATTGATTGATCACTATATTAAGCAATAAGAAGATATAGATATTAAAAGATCGTCTGTGTGGTGCCGGGGTCCGCAAGGGAAGCAAAGAATAGTAACACTGCAATCTACAATGCATGTCGTAAGAGGCGACTGATGTAGGCCCTAGGGATGCTACCCTAGTAAATAAAAAGCAGGCAGAAATCAGATGTTCTGGCATACTTGTGGGCGATAACTGGCATAACGATAATCGCTCTTAGGATCAGATCACATACAAATCACACAGAGTGGTTGACAAGTGGTCGATGTAGAGCGTTCAAAGAAGATATTAAAAGATGGCGAGAAGTGAGAACTTCAACTAAAAAAATATAGATATAGATTTAAGCAATTGAGAGTTTGCTCCATAGCTTTTTCTTCTTTAAAATCTGAAATCCTCCACATTAGCCTACCGTATCGTGGTTGGAGGGTTTGTGTGCCTTTAGGATCCTTCCGGCCATGTCGACGGGAGTCTAACTCCTGGTAGGTTTAACCAAGAAAAAACAGACTGAAGGTGAAAAGCCTGACCATAGAGCGGGGAGAAGGATGGGGCCTCATAAGGTGGCAGTGCAGAACCCACAGACGAGTGGTAAATGTTCTGGCTGCAACCAACCCATCCTCCAGCTATGGGACAAATAGCAGTGTCCTCTCTCTCCCTTGAGGAGGACATCCTTTTTCTTGTCTTCTATGACACTTTCCTCCAAGTATATGGGATTAAACTATAGTGTTCAGGGAGAACACCTTGCAAATAAGCCTGGGTAGGTAAGCCAGGCAACACAGAAAGCTGAAGTCACCTAGAGTAGGACGGCTCCATACAACTCAGAGAAGACAGATCTCATCAGCAGGTGACTGCAACTGTCTAAAGAACAAACTCAAAAAAACAAAGATGTCCTCAGAAACGGAATGTGTCCGCCATTATTGCGGAGAGGAATCGGCACATTCGATTGACTCAATGACCATAAAACCTGAAATGATATAGGACAGCATTCATATAGTTCATAACATAACAAGTAACATAAGACCAAGCCAAAACAAAATTGGACAATAACATATAATTACTCACACAAAGGATTTCTCACGGTAAGAGTTGTGTTCTACTCCACTGGTGAGTTCTGTGGTTCTATTACTTCCCTTATGAGACTCTCGAACAGAGTTATCTTGATTTGCATTCTTATGAATGCCTGTTTCTGTTCTATCCCCTTCATCCACCTTTTTCAGGTTTATTTGTGATATTTCAATGCTCTCTGGATATTCTATCTTCTTGCTACCAGTTTTGTTCACAGCACTTATTTTCCTGTTTCCTTCGCTAACTTTGGACATGCCAAGTTCTTTAATTTCATCTGAGCTGTCAGTGCCAATATTAAGACTGGCAAGTAGTTTCCCTTGCTTGTGATCAGTTGTCTGCGGTGAGATTCTTTGTGTATCAACTGTAACAAATATTCCAGGAACTTTTGTTTTGTAATTCCAATCAATTTTGTCATGCTCATCCCTGTGGAACAAACACAAAATATATTAAATAAAATAAAACAAAGACCAAAAGATGGTCTCCAACACACAAGATTATGTGAAATCTAGCAATCTAGGAGATGAACAATGCTACAGACGTGTATTTTTTATAAGTATTTGAAAGAATATTTACAATTTGAAAAAGGAACCATTTTCCTACCTCGAGGTATATTAGGAAATACGATGTTAGGCCCATATTTTTCATTGCCCTCCGGCACACTATAGGTTATGTGTCAACATCACTTCAACTATACTTCCCAGTGCTTTTCCTGGTACTCAAGGGTGGGTCGGCATGAGAGTTGTTATGGCCTGAAAAATATTCCACTTGTGGAATTGAACCCGATCCATGTGCCTCAAACCATGTGCCTAAGAAATGAGTTCACTAATAACTACAATACTGCGGCTGTCGTATATACAATTTACGGTTCCATATATACTTAGGGATTATGTCAGAAATCCAGACTTTTCTTCAAGAATGTTTTATAATTTCTGGACTTTTATGTGGAGGGAGTGTAAGCACATGTGATATTTTGGTATTTTACCAATTCTAGAACCAATTTTACCAATTGAATATGACCATCGGCGAAGTGGGTGAACTAGCTACAGAGTGAATTTCAGATGCGCAGCAAAGAGAGCAACGTCCAATAAAGGATACACACCTTGATGATGACCAATTCTAGAATAATCTTATCCCAAAGTTGTAAACAAGGTATGTAAGTATTTAAAGAAAATTAAAGACTAAAGTCCCATTGGTCTGCAGTGTAAACGATAGACAGTAGAAAATATAAATGCTCATCTACAAACCATCTTGTGTCATGTACTGATTTCATATTTAGTTACATTTTTAAAATATTACTTTTGCGTTAAAAAAACTTTAGTACAATATACAATTCTGTAGAATATTAAATTAGAATAAAGAGCTTGCAATATGAAATGCAGAGCTGCCATAGTCTAGATATTAGTATATTTGCTTGGTAATCAAGTAACATAAGACCAAGGAAAATTAAATATTTCGGACCCATCAAACGACATGAGTGCCTCCTAGAGATGATAATTTTGGAGGGAATGGTGCCTGGAAGAAAAATGAGAGTAAGACCTAGAAGATGGGTACAAGATGTTATTGACGATCTGAGAATGACTGTTGCTGACGCCAGTCAACTTGCACAGAACAAGAGCTTTCGGACTGCTGTTGTGGAGCCAAGTTCGGAAGGAACAATCTACTTGATGATGAATCAATTAGACCACGGATCAAACTACACAGTCGGGTAGTGGAATTTTTTCAGAGTGTAGCATCTCACAGGTTGACCCAGCCTCAACTGGCTACCAATAAACACCCGGCAGGTAAAGGCAGCAGGCGTGAACACATCCCATAAACGCCTGCCACTGGTCAAAGAAAAATATTGGTCTAACAATGTTCCCCAATCTACCACACGATATGAAAACAGGTTTTGCAAATTGTTTCTCAGTTCTAATAAATTTAACTTAAATGGTAAACATTTACTGTTAACTAATGTATTGTAACATTATTATCTATCCAACCTGTTGAAACCAAAATATTGTGATCAGTTAAACCAAGTGTTTACTACATTGTAATATTTAATGAGTTGAAAGGATAAAATAACCAGAAGTGTATTGACTTCTACTTACGTAAAAGATCCTCTAGATTGTGTTATGGGCTTGTTCTCCTCTGTCAACTGTTTGGTCTCATCATTTTTCTTGTTTTCCCTTTGTTGTTCACTTTCTACCAATGCAGTAGAATAAGATAATCTGAAAGAAAAAAAAAGAAATGTACACTGATCAAATCAAATATGATACATGAACTAAAACTAGGCCTGTGTATTGTCAGGTCCCATGTCGTAAGAGGTGACTGAGGTAGGGGTCTAGGAAGCTACCCTAGTAAATAAAAAGCGTAGCAGAAATCGGATGTGCTTGTAGAATCATAACTGGCACAACATACAATCGCTCTTAGGCTCAGATCTCATAATAAATCACAAAGAGTGGTTTAACAAGTGGTCGTTATGATGCGTTCGAAAAACTAAAACTAGTTCCTGGGGCCAGATGCCCCCAATAGGGGAACTACACACAAACTGCATGGGCTTGTAGCAGTCAGCAACTCATAGCTGACCAAGACTCTACTCCGTCTTCTCATGGCAGCCCTGGACACAGACTATTACCAAGAAGTGGGGCTATAAGTTTGTGGAGATCGAAGAGGGAGAAGCTAACCCGCTACACACAAAAAAAGCCAATCTCACGTCAGAAGTGTCAGACTAAAAGATGCAGATATCACAGCTTGCGCTTAAAACTGCGAAACCACCCATTCCATTCTCCGGACTGCATCCTGCTATAACTAGTGAGTCACGAGACGAATGAAGAAGAAGAACGAGTTTTCCTTGAATGATTCAGTTCTTGTTCTACAACCAAATGCTTTTGCAAACATAGCATTGAAGAACTAGGGCATCTCTGGATTTTCTACCCACCTTAAACAGGAGTCGGGATTGGGCTGCTCTAGCGCTAGGGATTATCTTCATCTGACATAACTATAATTGCTCCAATCTCTGCCTAAGAATGTCTGTGTTTTTAGACTAACAACTTCTGCTCTGCACTGGTTGATTATCTACCGGGGTTTCTCGCATGATTTTCCCATCTTGTAGCACAGATTGGTATTTAGAGCGCATGTTCCGTCTTAGAGGACTGATGACATCACCTCTGTCCAAAGAAGGTATATTCTTGATTATAGCATTCCCGGTCAGTGCATCTACTCTCGTATTGTCCTTCCTCTTGTCCATGTAGTAGAGAATAAATAGGAAATTAATATGTGGTCAAGGCTAAGCATAACCATATCTCATTGACCCATTGAAGAAGCTACAAAAATACTGCCAAATCTACTAATAATATATCAACCTACCTCTTTTTAACCCCAAAAAATTGACCAGTGATTGCCTTTTCAGCATTTGAGACAGATCCTGTGACATCTCCGCCAAAATTCAGAGCTCCTGTAACAGATTTATCTAGATGTGTAGATGTCTTTGACTGACTCAACACATCAATGGCTTGATTTGACTGAGAAAAAGAAACATACATTTAAAAATAAATTCTGTAAATATATGAGGCATAAAATAGGAAAACATCTCAGATAAAATAAAACCAAGGTAAAAGTAATTCTAAATAAGTTTCAGCAACTAGGTTTGAAAATACACAGGAGACCAAGGTCATGAGAATAAATGCAGTAAATGTAAACCAGATTATGCTGGAGGAAACAGCTCTACAAGATGTAGAATCATACACATACCTTGGTAGCAACATAGACACAGAAGGAGGAATAAATAAAGATGTCAAGATAAGAAAGCAAGGGGAAACTTTATTGCATTGAGTAAGATATGGAAGTCAAAGGAGATCAAAACAAACACAAAGCTGAGAATCTTTCAATCAAATGTGAAGTCAGTGCTGTTCTATGGCTCGAAACATGGAAGACAACAAAAGAAATCACCAGAAAACTACAGACCTTCATAAATGGATGTTTATCATCCTAATAAGAGACTGAAATGGTATAAGATTACGAAAGAGGAACTCAGAGAAAAAATTAAGCAGTTACCAGTGGAGAAAGAGCTAAGGAAGAGACGCTGGTGATGGATAGGACATAAATTGAGAAGACCGACCGTAAGCATTGCAAGACAGGCACTGTTTTGGAACCCGAAGGGAAAGAGGAGTAGGGGAAAACCTAGACAGACCTGGAGAAGACAGCTGGAGGCTGATTATTAAAAGGATAGGTAAAATATGGAAAAATAATGAATATAAAATGGAACGAATTCAGGAGAAGTGATGAAATCAGAGAAATGTCTGGTCAACCACTAGTGACAACTGTTATAAGAAAGAGAAGATGGAGATATGTTGGACACACCTTGAGGGGAAATGATCAACGAATATCAAAGCAGGCATTGAAGTGGGATGCAAAGGGTTCAAGAAAGAGAGGACGACCTAAGGAGACCCTGAAACGAACTTTGCTGAGAGAGGCAAGAAATATCGGTCCCAGTTCCATGGAGGATATTGAGTGAGTTGCCCAGGATAGAGCGGTATGGAGAAATTACTTGAAGGTCCTATGTAACGTATAACGGTACGAGAGGAATTATTATTATATTAAAATATGGAAAGAATTGGAAGGGATGGCAGGAGAGAGGAAGAAGTTTGTTGAAGTCCTGTGCTCTATTAGCAGTTGAAAGGTGAAGAAGTAATACCATAGCAAATAGTAGCACTAGAGGTATGTAGTATTAACTCCTAGCACAAAGCGCCACACTATGTGGCTTTAGGTTGGGCACCTTTTAACGGAGCCCCAAAAAGGGAGTTTTTAATTCTAAAAACAAATGGTGTGTAAAAACATGGCTTTTGCCCTGGTTCACTAAGAGTTAAGTCTTTACAACAGGCTTGCATCAACAGCATCAATTGTTGGAGAGTTGAAGATGGATACGGAGGATGTTCTTCGATCTTTTCGCAAATTGTCTGTTGAATGAAGATGCTAAAAAAGATGTTAAATCGGTCCAGCAATGTACGCAGTTTGGAGTCACCCACTGTACAAGTAGAACTAGATGCCTGAGGGGCAGAGTGAGGAGTATGTTTAACTAGTGTGCCATGGGAACCATCAGGATACATACCCTTCGATATTTGTTAGGAGAGACTGAGCATCTATGGGGCTGCCCTTAGTGTAATGATGTCAGTTTAATAACCAATACAACTGATAAAACAGATATAACACCTGTCTTTCCACTATCTTGGGATCAGAATGTGTATGTTGAGTTTTTAAAAAGTGTATTGGTAAGGGTACCCAAAATGATGAAGCAGCAGCTCATACTGAATCTCCACATGGAAGTTTCTCGCGACTACCAGAATCTCATCTTTATATGGAATTTATATTTTAATGATATTGAGGAACATGACAAATATTTTTTTAACGCATATATTGTGATGCCGCCCATGTGGTGACGGGGCCTGCAAGGGAAGCAAAGATCTACGAGGAATGTCGTAAGAGCGACTGAGGTAGGGGCCTAGAGAAGCTACCCTAGTAAATAAAAAGCATCGCATAAATCGAACGTGCTGACCTACTTGTAGGTGCATAACTGGCACACCATACAATCGCTCTTAGGCTCAGATGACATACAAATCACAGTGGTCGATATGAAGCAATCGAAGAATAAATTGTGATGCATAATCAAATTAAAGGCAAAAGACTGTCCACGCAAAAAATGGAGCACAGAAATAACAGAGGCTGTGAAAGAAAGCATACATGAAGCGCACACAAAGACCTGTTCTAGAAATCTCTTCTTATTCTGACACTGTGAGGAAATACAGGTGAAGCATAACCAAGGCAAACCTCTGAAGTCGGAGAAGTCTGTATGGAAGGGACAATGATAATAAGGACAGCAAGCCCTCATGCAAAATTCAGTCAGAAGTGACTACGCTTGAATTCATGGTGAATGCAGAAGAAGAAGATAATCAAAGAAGTCTGGAGACCCCCACTGTAGATAACTTATGATCACATGAATAGCAGAAAACCTGACTGAACACAAAAATGTTTATCTCACCTTGATTAGCTGGTTTGTTGGCTCTATCTCTTTACTCAAGTTGGCAACGTTAAGAGTAGTTGCAGAAATTGATTTCTTTTGCTCTGAACTCCTGCTGTCCTTTTCTAAAGCTTTCATAGATGTCTCTGATGCACTGAAGATGGAACCTGTGCTTGTTTCAACTTCACTGACTGTATGATGCATAACAAAACTGCGACTGATCTCAATTTTTCTGTTCATACCACAAACAAAGCTTCTGTGTTCTCCAGGATCAGTTGTCGCAGACTGTATTTTATCAATGGACTTATTATTTACAGATTTGTCTGGCATTGTCCTCAGATCAATTTTCACTTTGTCTTTGGAAACTATTTGGTCGCTGCTAGTTGCTTGATCCTGTATCTCTTCAGTTCTACTGAGTCTACCAGCAAATAAATTTGACTGTGGCATCATATTTTCTTTTTCTGGACATGAGTGTACGGCTTCAGAAATGGATAAAAACTCTCCTGTCAAATGCGCTCTCACAAAACTATACTCTTCTTTTGCGCTCTGAACTTGTAACCCATTATTTCTAGTATAACTTGAAGATACATTTAACAGGGAATGTGTCACATGTTCATTGGTAGCAGATATGTTCTGTTTTGTCCCATGTATTTCGACACTATTTTCTGTTTCTCTCACAGATGATTTGTCCATTGCATTTTGATGATGTTTTAAAAAACTTCTGGTAGAATGTTTCGGAGCAGAGAACAATGGTGAATGTTCTGTGTGAATACTTTTTTGTAATTTTGATACGTCTTTGCTAATACACGTATCTAGTCTCTTTTCATTCTTCTTAGGGGATTCTTTTCCATCACTTTCTTTAGCTGATGAGGAGAGACTCGGCTATGAAAGAAATTAGAAAAGATTATATATTAACCACAAAAAATATTAGTTACGATTACTTGTCACAGAAAGGATTTTAAATAATTTATTTAATGTTTAATTCTATGCAAGTGACAGTAAGGTATTAAAAAAAAACCACATTAAATTGTTAACATTTTGTTACAGAACCGCAGTGTGTTGCCGGGCTCGCAACGGGAGCAAAGAATAGTAACACTGAGACCTACAAGACATGCCGCAAGAACCGACTGAGGTAGGGGCCTAGGGAAGCCACCCAAGTAAATAAAAAGCATAGCAGAAATCGGATGTGCTGGCCTACTTGAAAGTGCATAACTGGCACAGCTTTCAATCACTGTTAGGCTCAGATCACATACAGAAAACAGAGAGTGGTTTAACAAGCAGCCAATAGGGAGTATTCAAAGAAGTTACTGAACAGTTTTCTGACATTAGTCATCCATATACAATTAAAGAATAAAAGTGATAATGGATTGGATATATCTTTAAGTAACAATGCAATCAGATATTCAATGGACTGAATTTCAAAACTGAAAATAAAAGTGATGAGATAGATGAAAGAACATGTGACAGAACAACAGACACCAAGAGAAAGAGGAGACCAGAGGTTCATAGATAGAATTCAAGAAGATTCAAGCAGATCTTTTCAAACGGACAGGAAAGAATGGTGAGTAACTGGCGTAAGAAAATTAGTAGCTACAAACAGATGACGCTCCTGTGCCTTGATAGGTAGTCCATCTCATCAAATGGCTTGTCCTGAGCAGAACTTTGCCACCCCAACAGTCCTCCGAATTTCTCTCTCTCATAGGCCAGATGTCCTGCCTCTGCAACCGTCATGTTCAAACCATCAGTTACATTCTGAATCCATCTTCTCTGTGGTCTCCCTCTTCTTCACTTTGCCGGTATGCCTCCTTCCTTGATGGTCTTCTCCAGCCCTTCATGTCTTTTTATATGTCCAAAATATCTCAATTTCCTCTTTATTTGTAGCATCAGTCAGTTTTCTTTGATTTCTTTCTGGATAGATCTATTTGTTCTCTTCTCTGTCCCAGATATACGGAGGACTCTTCTGTAACACTTATATTCAAAAGCACATATATGTTTTCACTGCCTTATTAAATGTCCATGATTCACATCCATACGTTGCCACTGGGAATATGCATGCTCTTAGTATTCTATACTTTTTTTCCTATCAGTCCTGTTCCATACTATTTTTAGTCATTTAATTTTTTTTGTAAAGTCATGTTTGTTCTTCTAATTTCCTTTATCCCATTTCCTTCTATTGTTAGCAGTTCATCTAGGATAAGGAAAGCTCTTTCAAACCTTCACTGCTTTGCAGCTATACCCAATTGTGGTAAAGATTCGGAGTCAACAACAGAGATGACTCTGCTGCCAAGCTAAATCACCTTTCACTTGGCAACACTAGAGAAAAGAAACCTACTGTTGGGCAACAAAAGCAGGCTCTCCATATTTCATTGGCATGACATGTGTCCTGAAGAGATAACTCCAGCACTGTTTAACAGAAGTGACACAACACAGGAAGCAGCAGTGAAGGCAGGATATTCAAGTTGACACGGCAGACATTTACTTCCATACAAGGTCAGATGGTCAACTTTCAACCTACCAACACTAAGGTCAAAGTTAAAGAGACATATAAGAAAACTTCTGTTTGCAGAAGATGCAGCATTAACTTCTCATACCACAGAAGACCTACAATTACACAGATTGTTTTGCGACTGTGTACAAAGACTTTGGCCTAAATAAAAACACAGGTGATGGAGCGGGATGCTATCAATAGGTGTGTTGATATCCTCTCTATCACCCTCATCAGCAACACATGACTAATCACACCAGTTCTATGTTGATTAATGGAATGTCTTGTGTCCTTCCTCACAAAGTGCTCATGACTGACAGCTCCTAGTTTTCACTCCAATCTCTTCAATCAGGTTATATATGTGAATTCACATATGATTTATCTGCACTATCCATTGTATGTCCTTCCTTGACCATTGCATTGAGTATGAACAACAAGTGCATGCTTTTTATAATTTTGAAAAAATCTGGCCAGCAATGGCGGAATGCGGAAGAGCCATTCAGAGTCAGGACTGTTTGATTCTGGACACGACTTTGCTAGCGCATTTCCGCCATGTTTGGTTGGGTATTTTCCGGTTTCGCTTTGCCGAGATACTGAGTTAGTGCTTGAGCAACGCTGTTGCTATGACTGTTACATGGAATGTTTTTGCAGTGTCAACCGTCGCTTTGTTGTGTCTATTCAGAAAATGGCGGACAGCGGTTATGACGAACAAGCTCAATCTGCGTATGCAGTTATATTGCAGGTGCAGAAAGCTGGATTTTGTCGTGATTGATGTTCCCTCGACAAGAATTGCAATTCAAGTGATGAACAGTTTTGTGTTGCTACATTAGCGACGGCCATATGCATTTATGCGGTGCAGGTTGCTTTTTGTGGCGGTACGCGACTGTTTCATTCTGGAATTAGTCCACACAGGAAACATTTCACAGTTCTTAGCATTCCGTGTGATTTTCATTGGCACAGGAACAGAGCAATTATGGGGTGACCCGCTGCAGTGAAGTTGGAACCGTACTTATGAACTATTCACACATATGATTTATCTGCACTATCCATTGTATGTCCTTCCTTGACCATTGCATTGAGTATGAACAACAAGTGCATGCTTTTTATCATTTTGAAATGTTATTATTATTAACTGTAAATATTAAAATCGATATACAGGAAGACTGCAGTAAAACTATGTAGCAATGGCAAAACACATAAAAACAAAGTACTGTAGTTTTACATGAACAATACACTGCAACTTTTCGACCAAAAGGCCTTTATCATTCAAAGAATATAACAGAAGTGAAGAAAATGCCTGTCTGCCCAGCGTGTTAGTAGCGCGTTGGACTACTGGTGACAAACTCCATGTGAGTGCGGGTTAATTCCGTGGGCTGGCAGAAAAGCCACAGGTTCACCAGATTATCGGTGTTCGTGGCAATGAACCGAAGGGTTACGATGTCAGCGGCACCAAGCCGAAAGCTCAAGTGCTTCTGGATCGGTTAAAAAAAAAAAGTGAAGAAATTTACTTCTTACACTGCACACAACATATGAAATCAGACAATAAATTCCCTAATGGCTTTAAATGAAAATCTCTGACTAAATAAAGGAATTTATAGTCTAATTCTATGTTCTGTGCAAGAAGTGAATTTCTTCACTTCTGTTGTATTCTTTACTTGATAAAGGTCTTTTGGTTGAAACATTGCTGTGTATTGTTGCTGTAAAATTATAGTACTTTGTTTTTACGTGTTTCGGAGTAAATAGTAAACAAAACTTACTGATGATTGTCTGTCGGAACACTGGCTTGGTGTAGCTTGTACTGACAAACTGTCTGTTTGATGATTAGATCAGAGGAAGAGAAACATAAATTAAAAATATCAATGAGAGTTTGATGTTTAGCATTGGGGATGATGTCGGTAGCCAACATCTAATTTGCCTGCATTTTCATTAAATGCAAATTTGGCAGTTTTCAAAGAACAGAGGTTGAGAAGAAATCATTTATATCTACAAGAATAGTGTATTTGAAATATTGCATGAGGATTAAAGATTGAGAATATTTGTAAAGTTTTTTCACAAGCAAGTTCTTTCATCTTTGAACGCTCCATATCGACCACTTGTTAAACCACTCTTTGTGATCTGAGCCTAAAAAAGTTTGTACGTTGTGTCAGTTATGCGCCTACAAGTAGGCCAGCACATCCAATTTCTGTGCAGCTTTTTATTTACTAGGGTAGCTTTCCTAGGCCCTACCTCAGTCGCCTCTTACACCATGTTTTGTAGGTTGCAGTGATACTATTCTTTGCTCCCCTTGTGAGCTCAAGCAACACACAGGTGCCAGTTCCTTCTAGTTCATGCTACCTGTTAGGTGCCATATTGACAACAGAAACAGGCAATAAGGATGATCACCATGAGAGTTGGGACTTTCGTGATATTACTGACAGTAGGGAACATTATGCTGATTACATAACAAAAGATGAGATCTACTACACATGCATTCTTGTTCTTCGAACGCTTCATATCGACCACTTGTCAACCACTCTTGTGTGATTTGTATGTGATCTGAGCCTAAGAGTGATTGTACGCTGTACCAATTATGCGCATACAAGTAGGCCAGCACATCCAATTTCTGCGCTGCTTTTATTTAATAAGGGTAGCATCCTAGGGCCTACATCAGTCGCCTCTTATGACATACATTGTAGGTTTCAGTGGTACTGTTCTTTGCTTCCTTGCCGCCCGGCATCACACGGGCGGTTCAGTAACCAAAAACTAAGAATTCCACTTCAAAAAGATACACTACAATCAAATAGTGGTGAGATATTTAACTTTGATGTTGGACAACTTACCACTGCTGTCAGAGAGATAATCGCTGAAGTTTCCCAAGCCACTGATAATACCTTTAGCTGCTTTCTCTGAAGAATGTCTTTACCTGTTCTCCTGTGTTTATAATCAATATTTATAGTATAATTCATCACCGATATTATAAGAAATGCAGATAAATATTACTATTCTAACATTGATATTAAACTTGAGTCTATAACTTAATGTGGCAAAAAACACAAATAATGACAACGGATAAAAAAAAAGCATCACAAAATATATTTTTATCAACGGATAGAAAATAGAAAATGTGAACAGTTTTTAATATCTTGATTCACTGCTAAGAAAAGATGGAAATGGGATGAAGGAAATTAAAAGACGAACAAACAAAGCAGTACAAAAAAATTAAACAGTTAAAAACAGTATGGAATGGAACTGACAAGTGAACAAAGATCAGAATACCAAGAGCATGCATATGCCCAGCTGCAAATGCATGGGTGTGAAACACTGACATTTTACAATGCAGTGATAAAAGATATTGTGGTTTTGAGTATAAATATTACAGAAGTGTCCTATGTATACTGTGCATAGAGTTGAGAACAAATAGACCTATCCAGAAAGAACTCATCAAAGAAAACTGAATGACAGCTAAAAATAAGTATGATGAAACTGAAATATTTTGGACACAAAAGGTTTGAGAAGACCATTATGGAACATGGCATCCAGGCAAAAATGAGAAGAGAAACACCACAGAAAAGATGGATTCAGGATGTAACCGATGATTTGAGCATGACAGCTGCAGAGGTTTATCAAAGAAATTCAGAAGGGCTGTTAGGGTGGGAAAGTTCTGCCAGGACCAGCTATTTGATGATCACTCCCCAAAAATAAAGGATTAAATCAATCAAAAAGTCACCAATAACAACACAGGATGACTACCAAAATATAAGCAGATTAGAACAAGTTGTCATTCTGCCTCCCAGGACAGGACACAATCGACTTCACTGCCAAATTTATACTAAATTTAAGATTGGCTTCTTCTTCGAATGCTCCATAACGACCATTTGTGAACCACATGTGTGATTTGTATGTGATCTGAGCCTAAGAGTGATTGTACATTGTGCCAGTTTTACACCTACAAGTAGGCCAGCACATCTGATTTCTCGAAGCTTTATTTACTAGGGTAGCTTCCTTAGGTCTTACATAAGTCGCATCTTACGACATGCCTTGTAGGTTGCAGTGGTACTTTCTTTTCTTTGCTTCCTTGCGGCCCCAGCATCACACAGGCGCAAGATTGGCAATTCAGCCAAGTGCACATGCACCGCAGACTGCAAAGCACATACATTTCAACTCTACCACGAATATGACAAACTACAGAAAACTCATTGGTCCTCTGTGTAAGCAAACAACAGGAAGGAAAGAATTTTAGTAGACAGTGATTGACAGTGACTTGAAATGAACCTCAACAAACATTCAGTTTTCTGTTTTAACCCATACCTGCCATATCTTGAACCAAAAGCTAACGGGTTGATAATTCTTATTTCTCCAAATCCCTGTAAAATAAAATAGAACAAAATTAGTGTTTAACAACTTACTGATAATGTTCAGCTGTTGTTTGTCATTGGTTAACAAAAAAACAGAATTGTTTTTAGCCCGTTGAGACTTTTAAGCCGATATGCTGGCTTACGGCTAGTTTTAGAATGTCACTAAAATGTGTCAGATGTGAGCCAATCTTCGGCCACAGTCAACTCTAATATTGGGCCATATAACTGACAGGGAAAATCCTGACCTAGTTGTAATATTGAGGCTTGTTTTTGTATATGTTTGATAGAACAATGTAAGCTGTTTTGCAATTTTACTCAATTCTATGAGTCTATGGTTATTTATTGTTGAAAAATATTAATATTGATACTCATTATTGTTCGACGTTACATAATATAAACTTGATTTAGCATGTTGTCTTGATTTAAAATGAATTTGTCTTTATACAACAATACTGAATGATAGGTCACACGACGGTTGTGGTCTTATTCCTAGAATTTTATCCCAGCCTGCGAGTAAATTTTGCAACAAGTAAATACGTTGCTTAGTCTGGTATTAGATGGAACCCCCAGGGCAATAAAGGTAGGGAAGATCCAGGAACACCTGGAGACGGAAATTGAGACGAATTGGAGACGGAATGCAAGAAAATGGGCAGAGAGTGGAGAGATCTGGAAAGGATGGCCTTGGATAAGCGGGCTTGGAAGGCCTTGGTTGCGGACCTATGCTTCCCTAGGGGCGAAGATGTCTGGTATTATCTGATTATGCTTATTTTGTTTTGAAATTTCCATTTATTGACATGCCCACACCAAAGTATGAATATTATAAAAACTACTGCACCTAGTTAAGTGAAGTTCACACATGGATTATCTTCATTTAAATGCTATAACTGGAAATGTGCTTGAATATTAATCCTACCAGACCGTTGCACCGATTTTAGGTAATTTCCAAATCTGCGCTATACGCTGTACCTAATTTTCGGTACTTTGCCTAGAACATGAAAAAATGCGTTACAAACTAAAAATAACCAACCAATCGTGGTCAAACCTCAAGGCTAGCCATTGCAAATGTCTGCCCCCATGTGTTTGAATTGACTTTGTGTGGTTTAACGTGAAAAAGTTCTGAAAATTCACAATGAAACGAGCGGATGATGAACCAAGCACTTCAACAGGAAAGCGAAGTAGGTCTAGGCTTATCACAGTGCAACAGGTGATCGATACTTCGTTTCATTCAGACTCTGAGTCAGAATTTTATCAAGAATATGTTTCCAGTTTAAGTGACACAGACAGTGAGAGCTCGAGTGATGAGGAGAATCTTGAACCTTATTATAGATCTAGAGCTAGACAATCCATGCAAGGTGAAGAGCAACATCTGGTGTTCACTTTGCAAGAAGTACCTCTCTGTGAAACAAGGCTCGTCCTGCTGGGTGGATTGGCACACAAAGGTGGAATATTGGCGCTAGATGAAAGGTAGACCAATTTACTACAGTCTCCAAGGTCCATCTTATTCTAACCACTTGTTTGCATGTAACTAACATTTTTCTAAATCATGTTGGTTTTTTCTCTTTAATGCGCAGGAGTCCAGATATAGGGGACAGTTAGGTTCAGGGCCTCAGGTCTGGTAGGGTTAAGTTGTAACACAAACCGGTGAGGATAAATATTTTTGTGATTTGTTTTTTTCTTCTTCAAAGTAATCTTCTTTTGTCGTCACACTGCTACCAGGTTGTTGCCTAGTGTCGTGGTTTTCTTTTTTTGTTTTGCGCTGTTCTGGTGGCTTGGGTGATTGTTATTTTTGCTCTTTGACAGGATTCTGCTATGCCATCTAACCATCTTTTTCATGGTCTTTCTTGTGGTCAAAGTAGTCATGTTACAATAATCTAACTTTCTCAAACATATATCCCCGGATGTAAAATATTATTATATTAATTCTATTAATATTAATGTATTCATCATCTAATTAGGAACAAGTTGATATATACTGGTTTATCTCTCTCTGCCTTTTTAACCCAGATTGGGGCATAGGCCCTCAACCAACTCATGCCAAGTCTTCCTATCTCTAGCTATCTCCTGCAGCTCTTCTTTATATTGTTGATCTCTGCTTCCAAATCTTGTCTCCATGTATTTCTCGGTTTCTCCCTCTTTCGATGTCCCTGTGGGTTCCAGGAAAGGACCCTTCTATATAATGGTATACTTCAAAGAAACTATACTAGAGTTATAAAGGTCTAAACTACTTGATATTGAATGTTAAATTTGCATTGCAAAATAAATGCATCCAGAAGTCAAAATAACTAAATAAATGAAACTGGTCTTGCTCCTAAATTATTAATTGTGACCGCGCTACTAATGTTGCTTTTAAATAATTCAATTATACTGTCTTAGGTTTTGTTTGTAGTCAAAAGTAATAGATTATCCACAACTTTTCATTTCCGGTTATCTTCTTCGAGGTGTTTTAACCGCTGTTCTGTCTTCTTACTCTTTCCTTTTGTGTCAACTTTGACATGAAGAGGATATATTGAATAAAATTATGGTTAGGAATTTATTTTCTAATTGCATATGTTATGTCTGCCGTATAAGGTGTATCCTTTGCTTTATAAAGGCCTTTTGGTCGAAATGTCGATGTGTATTGCCATTGTGCTTTGTAAAACTTTAGTACTTTGTTTTTCTGTGTTTTGTCATTGCTACATAGTTTTACCGAGTCTTTTCTTATATAATAATAACAATTCCTCTCGACGTTATACGTACATAGGGCCTGCAAGTAATTTCTCCATACCGCTCTATCCTGGGCAACTCGCTCAATCTCCTCCATTGAACTGAGACCGATATTACTTGCCTCTCTCAGCAAAGTTCATTTAAGGGTCTCCATATGTCGTCCTCTCTTTCTTGAACCCTTTGCATCCCACTTTAATGCCCGTTTTGATATTTGTTGATCATTTCTCCGCAAGGTGTGTCCAACATATCTCCACTTTCTTTTCTTAAATAAATAAAATTAAACACTTTTCAATAAAATAGCATTACAACAGAAATAGAAGTGCAACCTCTGAGAGCAATTTATGCGTATTCTTGGCTGCCTCATCTTTCTGGATACTATCCTCTCTTGATTTTATCCCATCTGTCTTTCCTGCCAATTTAGATGTACTTTCCTGTATGTAAGATAATTCATTGTTCTCTGTTGCAGAAAGCTCCAAGGGTTTTGTAACATCTACACTCTTGTCATCATCTGTTGAAGACACATTAGTGTAATAATTATTTATTTAAGGAGATAGAGATCTTCCATACTAACCAAAAATTAATATTGATTATCAATTAAAACCAACACGAATAGCAAGGGTTAATACAGATCATTGCTAAACAGAAAGAAATGAATATGCTTCTTCTTCAAATGCTCCATAGAGACCACTTGTTAACCACTCTTTGTGATTTGTATGTGATCCGAGTTTAAGAGTTCTTGTACTAAGAAGACATCAGAGCCCACATGGTTTAATCACCCAATCAAAACATGAAAATAACTGACACCATAGAAATGTAGAAATATAGAAATGTCTTTATCACAATAATACTCAAATTTTTCTATAAGATGTGAAACAACTTCACAAATCCCCATGTTGTTAATAAATCACAAATATAAATTGTAATTTTAAATAAAGAAATTTTTTCAAACCTGAATCAGTAAAGAAGTCATCAAAATCCGTAACAGCACTTTGAGTGTTCCTCTTTTTATATATTAACTTGCCAGTTCTCCTAGAAATAAAAAATAAAACCCAAACAATTGTTGTAATTCCATTTTGGGATTGTCACATGACAGAAAGGAACACACAATCTAAAACTTGGAATGAACAGTGAAATGTTCAGGTTATCGAAGACAATTTTCTTAAAGTGTATCTATTTTCATTTCATCGTAAAGTCACTAACAATGACACTGCAAAAATGAATACTCCAGTGTTGATCAAATACTTCTGTATGGGCGAATTATGGACAATGAACAAACAATCAATATGATCATTGGAAGCCATAGAGATGTGGTTTCACAGAAGAATGCTAAAAATTCCATGGACAGCGAAGAAAACAAATGAGGTTTTTTTAAATCAGGCCTGGGGTCAAAGGCGCATAGTGACAATGTCGCGATAGGATTAGTGAATTGGCATTAATCAAGATCCTACCCCACCTCCACGTGGCGACTCTGGTAGCAGACATTGGTTCCTGTCAGGCTAAGCGGGTAGGGATCGAAGAAGAGCTACTCTGGTATGGGTAGCGATGAAGACGTGGTGAAGTTGGAGCAGATCCGCTCGCAGCATAGACGAACAGAATCCAAGAGTGACTACTAATGCATGTCTCTCCCGGCAGATGAGAAAAGCTGAACGGATAAACAAAAAGGACAAGAAATATATATATAAATGTGCATATAGTTTGTAAAAAAGAACAAACAGGAAGCTCCGAATAGACTGGGTTATCAACAAGTTATACCACAAAGGAAATCATAATATTGGGTAACACTGTCGCGGTTACTCAATCTCTAAAAGTGGATCAGACATATCCCAAACTTGAAGTTGCTGAGTTTCCATTAGATAAAGTGAAAATGAAATGCTTGAGAAAGGCGGTGGGGTCACCAGGAAAGATAGACTACGAAACGAGGACATCAGAAGTAGAGTGGGCATAACTTCATGCACCTAATACATTGAAAAAAAACACAAATGCAGTGGTCTATTGTCTATTCCCAGGTGGAAGATGTAGTTGGCTGTCCACTCTTGCCGTTAAACGTAAGGATGGGAGCTTTAATTTGCGTTCTAGGGCTAGATGAGTTGCCCTTGTTGTGTCTTATCCGTGTTTATGTAGTGTGGTCTTGATATTGTCTGTCTATCTTTTTCTTGGTCTTCGCTTAGCTCTAGTACCCGATCTCTTTTATTGTATGCTGTTATTGGTGGTTGGTTGTATTTCATTCTCATTAAATGTCCAAACCACTGCATTTGTTGTCTTTCGATATATTCGGTGCATGAAGTTATGCCCACTCTGATGTCCTCATTTCGTAGTCTGTCTTTCCTGATGACTCCCACTGCCTTCCTCAAGCATTTCATTTCACACGTGGTGAGCTTTCTGTGATGTGTTGCTTTAAGAGATCAAGTTTAGCACTGGTAACAAAGTGTTGGTAGGAAAATACTTTTATCATCTGTCTTTTCACTTCCATCTTGATCTTTGGATGTTGTAGTAATGGTGCCAGCTGGTAGGTCACTGCATTTGCTTTTTGACACCTTGTCTCTATTTCTCTATCTAGTTTTCCATCCTCTGTAAAAATCTGAAATATTTGAATTCGGAAACTTGCTTTACTCTGGTGTTATCTATTTGTATGTTTGCTTGGCGTTCTGATTTTCATGGTCTCTGTCTTTTGTTTGTTGATTTTCATGTTGTATTTTCTACATGCTATTAGCAGTGGTTTGGACATTTAATGAGAATGGAATACAACCAACCACCAATAACAGCATACAATAAAAAGAGATCAGATACTAGAGCCAAGGAAAGACCAAGAAAAGATGGATAGATGATATAAAGATCACACTAAATAAACACGGATATAACACAACAAGGTCGACTCATCTGGCCCTGGAACACAAATGAAAGCTCTCACACCTACGCTTAACAGCAAGAGTAGACAACTAATTCCATCATCCACCTGGGAAAAGACAATAGACAAGGTGGAAGAGTTTGAGTGTCTCTGTAAGTGGTCTACTCTTGTAATGCACACAATGGTAGCATGGGTCATTTCATATACTAAACTGGTGAAGCAAAATAAAAAAAGAAAGAAATTCTGTTTACTTACCGCCCTATATTCTTCTTTTGTTGCATAGGATTGTATCCATGCAGGTTTTGCACATTATCCATTATTAATGGTATATTCTGTCGATGTGCTGCAAACATGATAAAAAAATTAGGATCAATAATTTTAGCCTTTAGTTTACTATTCACTATTCAACCACATGTTGTATCTATCAGTCAGATTCCATTTTATGACCACAAATATACTGGTGTATTAAAAGCAAGAATACAGAAGATTCTTCTAACGTTCCATATTGACCACTTGTTAAACCACTCTTTGTGATTTGTATGTGATCTGAACCTAAGAGCAATTGTATATTGTGCCAGTTATGCGCCTACAAGTAGGCCAGCACATCAGATTTCAGCAACGCTTTTTATTTACTAGGATACCTTCCCTTTTTGTGGGCATAAGGACTGTCTGCAAAGGACATTCATAGGAAATGCTTCCTGTTTATGCTGACAAATGTTTGTCCCGTAAGGTGGTGCATAGCTGGGTAGAAAAATTTTCTCATGGACGCTCTAAAATTGTTGATGAAATCTGATCTGGTCGTCCTGTTGAGATTGCAACAGAAGCAT
Organism: Arion vulgaris; assembly: GCA_020796225.1. NCBI lineage: Eukaryota > Metazoa > Mollusca > Gastropoda > Stylommatophora > Arionidae > Arion > Arion vulgaris. The sequence goes on from CM036769.1 coordinate 15,651,027, forward strand.
CCGTGCAGCGTGTGGAGGAGAAGATTAGAGGTGACAGGCGAATAGCGATAGACACTGTAGCATATGCAATAGGGTGCTCACATGGTTCAGCATACAGCATGATCGATTAAAATTTAAGAAAGTGTGCTCAAGGTGGGTACCCATACAATTGAAGGAGGACCACAAAATGAACAGATTTGGCCTGTCCTTGCATCATCTCTGTTGATACGAAAATGAAGACATGCTGAACAGGATTGTTACTGGGGAAGAATCATGGGTGCATCACTACCAGCCCGAATCAAAGCGTGCTTCAATGCAGTGAAAACATCCTTCGTCACCTTGTGTCCAAAAATTCAAGGTTCACGCCATCAGCAGGGAAGGTTATGCTGACGGTGTTCTGGGATTGTCAAGGAGTGCTTTTAACCAATTTCAAGAAGAAAGGTGACAATGTGAATTTTTAATCGTACTATGAAGTTCTATTGATATTTCATGATGCCAGACCACATACGGCTCGATTAACTCAGCAGAAAATTAACCAACTAAGGTGGGAAGTTCTGGAACATCCACCTTACAGTTCCGACTTAGCCACTAGCAATTTCCACTTTTTGGTCCACTGAAAACCCACCTTGGCTGGAGACATTTCACGAATGATGACATAGTTGAATGTGAAAACATGGTTTTGAAAACAAGAGCATGCAGTTCTATGCAGCTGGTTTGGGAGGACTGATAAAACGATGGGATAAGTGCATCAATGTTGGTGGAAATTATGTTGAGAAATAAAGGGACAATGTATGTATAAAAATAACTGGTTTCAAGTTGTTTTCTTCTTCTTCTTTGCGATCGTTCTTTACGGCCAATTTTAATCGCTCTTTGTGATATGTTTGATCTTTGCCAAGAACGTGTATACGTTGCACATTGGTTCGGTAAGCCCCTAAAGGTTGTTATCATATTTAGTTATTTTTCTACAGGCATTTGTGACTTACTTATTGACTTCCACTCGTATAATTGGAAAAAATTGTGGTGCTAATATTGTGAAAAAATCAGCTGCACCTCATTTCTTTTTTTCTCCAATCCTGTTTTGCCTCACAATGTCAGGATAAGAAGAGATTTATAGAACGGGCTTTTGTGTGCGTTTCATAAACAGTTATAGTGTCTTTCTGTATCTGTGTTATCTCCTAGATCCACCTTTAGCAAGGCCGACCTTTTGCTCTGTATCAGAGTAACACTGCTCTTTGAGGTGCACTGTCTGTTTGTAATCTGCTTATGAAGCCAAACACAATGACGCACTCCAGGCTGACGCATAATTTTAAGAACATTCTATATGGTCAACTCACAACTGGTGCTAGACAGCATGGACGCCCATTATTACGCTTCATTGACACCTGCAAGCGTGATCTAACTTCATGCGGCATAGACAAAGAACACTGGGAGCGGTTGGCCAAAGACAGGCAAGCATGGCGAGTGGCTGGGCAAAGACAGGCAAGCGGCAGCTCAGAAAGAAAAACAACATCACATGTGGAGACAAAAGAGAGCGCAGAGAGAACATCCTATGTATCAGCTCCAGTTTTATCTGCAGCAACTGTGGCAAGAAGTGCCACTCCAGAATAGGCCATTACAGCCACAAGAAACGTTGTGATTCAGCGCAGAACATACTATGTGACGCAAGACCTATTGTCTCCTGAGACAAAAAGGCCAATGATGATGATGAGGACAAACCATTTAATTTGTTGTTTCTTTTGAGGTTCAGTACTTACATCTGTACCTAGGGTCCACAATTCTGGGAGGACTTCTCAGGGAGGGAGAAGAATATATGTTGGATGGCCTGACATTCATAATTCAATGACATCATGGTTCGACAAAAGATCAACGTCAGAACTGATTACATGCACCAAGCAGAGAGAGTTGGTGGAGAGACATGAACGCCTACGACAGCAGGCATTTGATTGATACTAAGAGTTAAGGCGTAACGCTAACAGGTCAGGGTTGGGCCAAAGTTATAGGTAACGTATACACGTTCTTGGCAAAGATCAAACATATCACAAAGAGTGATTAAAATTGGTCGTAAAGAACGAACGCAAAGAAGAAGAGGTTGTCAAGCAATATTAAGTTTACTTTACTGATCCGACTCGGCGACTGGACCCGCCGCCATTTCAATTTTCATTGTGTTGGTAGAATAAAATAGGATATTTATTGCACGAATAACAAAGGATATTCTGTAAATTTCTAAAACATCAACATTACTTGCCAAACTGTCTAATTATGAACACAGAAATATGCTATAATTCTGTCCCCGATCCCCAAAACCGTTTCTAGTGTGGTCGTTTACAAATTCTATTTCTTGTATCCACTTTTCAAAAACATTTTATTTACCAAAAGTGAATTTTGTTGATTGGATAAACTATTAGTTTCCGGTTGTCAGTATAAACCAATGGCAAAGAAGCGCTAAACGCAACGTTCGCATATTTATTTATCAATAATATAGTTTTCTTTACATTACGAGACATTTCAGTTCATTTCTCTCGATCGACATATCTTACGTTAGAAAAGTCAATACGTGCTCCATTCTTTAATATTACAGACATCTTACTATAGCTTGCACTCGCTGTATCCAGGTGAGAAGTGAAATAAGTTGACAAAGCTGAAGTTGTACAGTTATTGTGCTTCTATAAACCGTCAGCGTCATTTCAAGAAACTTGACCCCTTCCACGCACGCTGTTAAAGAAATGTGATAACATCACAAGACAGATACAATCTCAATACCATAGTCCTCGATAGAGTCCCATTCTTTGTTTTTTTTTCACTGAAAAAATTGTCGGCTTACTCTCTGAACTCATCTATTCAAAGAAATCATAGATCTGAGTCGATTCTTTGAGAGCCGGTCATCACGAGACTTTAACTTCAAAAAGTGACATCCGAGTTTCCGTTCATAGTAGGGCCGACATCGGGTTTTTTGGAGGGGGAATTTTTGTTATTCTTCAAAATTGATATAACTTAATCTATACTGTAGCTACGTAAGGTGTGCAACATTTGCTAATTATATAAAGTATCATCTGTCATTTAAAATGAACGGAACAAAACATTTATTTCTGAATGGAAGGATCAGCATTAGTGTCATTGAATAAATCAATCAAGTATCATGTTTGCTGGCGTATGCGATCATGCCTCTCCAAAGCTCTCATTGGTGCAGCTAATCAGTTCTGACGTCGATCTTTTTTCGAACCACGATATCAGACCATCCAACATCTTCTCACTCTGCCTTTCACGATCTCTTCTTCCCAAATTTTACCTGTTGTCACCAAATTTCGAAACCTCCTCCTCGCATTATATGCACGAAGAACCTTGATTCTATCTATTTATATCCTCTTCATGTCCCGATTGGCACATAAGGCTTCCACAAGAGACCTCCACTGTTACCGTTCTGCTGCATTTCTACCAACCGTCTCCCACGTCAGGCCATACTCCTTCAACTCTCTCTCCACCGTTCTTCTCCATGTTTTCTTTGGATGTCCAGGCCTTCTCTTCCCATCCGTTGTCCATCTGAGAGCTGTTCTAACCAAAGCCCCCACTGGCATACGACATACATGTCCAAACCACCTCCATCTTCGTCTCTTAATGATGGTCTCCAAGGATGCACAATCTGTTCATTTCAAAATCTCCTCATTTGTTATGGTATTTGGCCAGAAAGTTTGCAGGATTCTTCTTAAACATTTATTCTGAAATGTTTCCAACTTGTGTATTATGTGTTGGGTCATTTTCCAGCATTCACTACTGTATAATAGCACTCCCAGTACATTACTTCTATATATTTTAAGTGTTGTCCTAAGATTTAGTCATTTCGTTTTCCAAATTTTGTTGAGCATCGCAAAAGTTTGTCTTGCCTTCTTGATTTTTTTCGATGATATAACCTTTTCTGGATCTCCATCTTGCGATACTGTACTTCCCAGGTATACAAAATCCTGGACTTCCTCTATGACTTCATTTTGTAATACAATTGGGTTCTAAAATATATGATTATTTCTCATTACCTTCGTATCTAATTTCCTTTGAGCATCCTCGTATCTGCAGGCCAAAAGACCAATATCATCAGCATAATTCAAATCTTCCAGAACTGATGTAAGTGTAGATCGAATGCCTCTGTTGTTATCCTTTATGGTTTCTCTCATCAACCAGTCCATGGCAAGGTTAAACAGGAATGGTGAAAGAATACATCATTGTCTAACTCCTGTATTGACCTCGAAACACTCTGTCAGCTGGCTATTACATACTACTTGACACTGAAAGTACGTATATAATACTTTAAATACATTAACCATCTTTATTGGTATTCCATAATCACTTTTACGTCAGTCTTGAATATGGTTGAATTTGATTTTCTTGTGCCCTCTTTATCTTCTTTAATTTTATTCTTAATTTCCCCACCAGTAGTGCTTGGTCACTGTCGTGATCTGCGCCTAGTCTTGTTTTCACAAATGTTAATCGATTTCAAAATATTTTGTTTATCATTATATAATGAATATGGTTGTACGTGTAGTTACATGGACTTCTCCATGTCCATAGTCTCCTTGGATGATGTTGAAACCACGTGTTGCCAATCATCATGTCGTGTATTTTTGTCATTATATTAGCGTGTTACGCTATCGTTTTTCTCCCCTTGTCCACATCGTCCAGTTGTTTTGTCTAATTTTTCAGCATATGAAGAAATTAGAAGAACAGTCGGAACAACACCTGCTATTAGATTGATTGAAAAACAGAGACTCAAATGGTTTGGCCACTTGGTCAGAATGAACCGAATACACCAGTTGCAAGAGCGTACAACCTGAAAATGGAATCATCAAGAGGAAAGGGCAGACCAAGAAAAGATGGGTTGATGGAGTTACAGACATCTTAAAACTCCACAATACCACAGCATATCAAGCGACCGAGCGTGCATTATCTCCGAAACCGATCATCAGTTAAACCTGCTACGCCTAGCGGCAAAAGCAGAGAAGGACAAAAGAAAGAAAGATTGTGTAATGGTAGCGTATCTATTAGTAGAAAAAAAATAATAGTAATTTAAAGCGACATTTCTTCACTCATCATAACAGCTTCAAATGTAAACGTTCAGTGAATTGTGAACTTCTTATATTATTCTTCAAACGTTCCATATCTATCACTTGTTAACCACTCTGTGTGATTTGTATGTGATCCAAGTCTAAGAGCGATTGTACGTTGTGCCAGTTATGCGCCTACAAGTAGGCCAGCACATCCGGTTTCTGCGAAATTCTGAACTAAGAAGGCACGCAGTGAGGGATCTTAAATCTAAATTAACCACTGCTACATTGTGTATTACAAAGACTGTTAAGCAATCATGTAACGTGGCGATAGCTTCTTACAAAATATCTCATTTATTAGCTAACAGAAAGAATCAATAATGGGGAAAAAGTTAAAGAAGCCAGGGTATTTGCAGCTGAAACTCTTTTTGATGACCAGAAAGATCTTCTTCTTTTGCAGTCACACTGCTTCCGAGTTGTTGCCAAATGTCGTGGTTTTCTGTTTTGTCTTGCGCTGTTCTGGTGGCTTGGGTGATTGTTATTTTTGCTCTTTGGCAGGATTCTGCTATGCCATCTAACCATATATTTTCATGGTCTTCCTCTCGCCTTCTTTCCTGATGTTCTGTTGTAGAAGACTTTGTACTGTTGAGTTTGGATGCATTCTTTTTAAATGGCCAAACCCCTTCATTCTTTGTTTCTCATCGTAATTCAATCAAGGTTCTATGCAAACTTTCTTTCTTATGCTGATGTTGGTGACTGCCTTTTCTGGTGTTGTTGGTAATTTTTCGCAGGCACCGCATTTCACATTAGACCGAAAGATAAATCTGAACTTATGTCGTTATGAAATACTACATTCGGCAACTAGCAAAGAGAGTATAGGACAAAGCAAAATTTACATTGCAGACGAAGATTAAAAAATATCGAGCCTTTGTGATTATCTCTTTAATATATGGCCGAGAACCAGTGGTTCGAATCCTGTGTTTGTGTATTTGTTTTTTCGTAAGCTCTTAATGCCTGTACACTGTTTTTTTGTTGATCATATTCTTTGCTTCCGTTGCTTCCTCTGGGTTTCTTGCAAGAAAACCTCCTTGATCTCATATAACCTAAGAATCTAACATACCGCAACCACACACCATGCGTGTATCGATAATAACGCGTCCCTAGAGACTGACAATCTGCTTAAATTCGACAATAGCTACTTTATAAATATTTTATAGTAAATATTACTGTGAATACTTAACAGAATAATTACTGTATTTTTATTTTTATTTTGGCCTGGCATAGGTATGCGCCGCACACATAATACGCGCGGAGAATACGACACTAGTAGAAACTTGGTAGTAATAACAGCAAGTACTAGGGCATATTAAGAAACAACAGACCAGATGGTTGTGCCATATAACACAATTAACAGTACACCACAACGAGCACTACTATTCAGATACAATGGTTTCATGACCAAAGGATGCAAACGCTGGACACAGAAAAAGCAAAGGTGGAAGGTAACACCATAAATGAGGCACACTCGAGGTCTCTTGCTAGAACTCTTCGAAAAGAACAGACGACACGGTGTTTTTACTCATGCCGGACTTTGTTGTTTCTGGCCGCCGAACTCAGATGGGAAGTGTCACCAAGAGCCTGTCCGTGGGAAAGCAATTTTGAAAATTCAAATGTCATACTTTGTATTATATTTTCCTGTATTTTCTTTAAAACGTATTTTTAAATGTATGTATCAATGTATCATATTTTAAATGTATGTATCAATGTATCATATTTTAAATGTATGTATCATATTTTAGTGAAACACGTACAAACAAAGTACTATAGTTTTACAAAATACAGAAACAGTGACAATAAACAGCAACGTTTCGACCAACAAGGCCTTTATCAACAAACGAACAAACAGGAGTGACAAATTAAAATGATACACAAATGGACGACCAAATACAAACGTATCTAAGGAAAATCTGGAATAAAAACGAATAACGAAATAAACGTAACACAAAAACACACATAAAAACTAGAAATAGAACGGAAAAGAAACAATGAAACATCTAGTAAATATATAACTTGAATACATGCAACATATACCCATATAGATTACAAAGCATGGGAAGAGAAAGTACTAAGAAGCATAAGAATGTAATACGTTGAGCCCGCGTGGTCGCAAGGTACCATACAAAGAAATCAACCGATTCTCCAGAGCAAATCTACTACGATCATCAGAGGAACATGATCGGATGGCTGTGACCTGGACATCGCAAGCTCCTGAATGGCCAGTATCATTGAAATGGGTAGCTACATGGGTCACAGGGCATTGGCGTATATCGCGCAAGTGTTGGGCGAATCGGTCACTGAGTCTCCTGCCGGTTTCCCCAATATAGGCCTTGTTGCACCGCTTGCAGAGAATGGCATAGATAATATTACGGACTCGCACGTGAAACTGTCTTCAACAACGAACGTGGCTTTGGAAAAGACACCGTGCGGGTCTGTATTACATAAGCACAAGTGTTGCAACGCCGACGGCCACCTGGATGGTGCCAAAATGACTCTGGATATTAGGCTTGAGGCGACTGTGAACCAACATATCCTTAAGGCTTCTGTCCCGTCTGTACGCCACCAAAGGATAGTGTTGGAAGATTGAACGTGTCTCAGGATCAGACTGAAGAATGGAGAGATGACGGAATAAGACTTTCTTCACAGGGAACTATGAGGGTGGAAAGTTAAGACAAGTTTCACCCTGTCAGAATTGGAAGTTCTATGCTGGTTAGAGAGAGCCTCCTGGCGAGAAATTTGCTGAACGCGCCGCATAGCAGAAGCAAGCACCTTATCCGGGTATAAGCGCTTACGAAAGAAATCCAGCATCTCGTGAGCTCTATCGAGAAAATCGTCGTCCTCGCTACAGAGGCGACGAAGGCGCAAGAGTTGAGAGAATGGTAAAGAGTCACGACAAGCCTGGGAATGGGAAGAGGTATAAAGAAGAAAACTATGTGCATCAGTAGGCTTGTAGAATACTGATGTAGTGATGGTGGATAGGCTGATAGTGATAGTGATGTCAAGAAAGTTGACACAAGAGGTAGAGATGTGAGATGTAAACCGAATAGCCGGATTGAAGACATTAATGAAATTAATGAAGCGTGACAAATCGGCTTCAGGTATATCGGTAATGCCAATACAATCATCAATGTATCTATGATACACAGACGGAAGAGGGCCATCATAGGAATTCCATACTAGGTGCTCAAGATGACCCATGAATAGACAAGCATAACTGGGTCCCATTTTAGTACCCATGGCGACCCCACTGATCTGCTCAAAGAACTGGTCATTGAACTGAAAGGAGTTGAGAGTTAGAACTAGTTCTGCAAGACGAAGGAGAGCCGAGGTGGAGACAAGTGGGTTAGTTCTCCTGTCGAGAAAGAACTGGAGAGCTTGAAGTCCGTCGGAATGAGGTATGGAGGTGTACAATGAGCACACATCAAGGAGGAAGAGACGGTAAGTCCTGCCAGGCAACAACTCAATAGACGAAAAAACAGACAAGGTGTGGTTCGTATCTTTCAAGAATGAAGGTAGTGTGGTGACTATAGGATTGAAGATACTATCAAGAAATTCGGAGATATGTTCCGTAGGACAAGAGCAAGCAGAAACGATGGGCCTAACCGGATTGTTCAGTTTATGAATTTTGGGGAGCATATAAAGGCGGGTTTTCCTAAACAGCTATCGATGACACAAAGTGATGATGCGCCGGTAGGAAGGTCGTTAGAGGCAATTAAGTTCTTAATTACTGTACGGACTTTACTATTGTTAGATAGTGTGACATCAGAAGAACTAGTTTTATAGAATTGGGTGTCAAGTAATTGGTTGCATCCTTCCTGAAGGTATAGTTCTTTGCTCCATACCACTATTGCACCGCCTTTATCGGCGGGTTTGATAACAATGTCATCACGTCGACGGAGGTGTGATAGAGCACGAAACTCGGACGGAGACATGTTAGAATGGCCTAGGCGTTTGGGGTGGAGCAGTCCAATATCGTGTAAAGTATTCTTGATGTAGAGATCAAGAGCGTTGGAGACACCAGGGTTGGGTGTCCAATCATGTTTGTGAGTAGAATATTTAGCGAACATACTCGTGTCATGACATTGGTCAGTGTCAACCTGGTTCCGAAATGAAATTTCAGCCGTAAGCCACGGTGAAAACGGTGCACATCTTGAAGAGTAGAGTAGTGGTCAATGGTGGGTCTGAGAGGAACAAACTTGAGACCCTTACTTAAAACACATCTCGCGCTGTCCGATAAGGGAAGGTCTGGAGGGATGCAAACCACCTGTGTGGGAGGAGAAGATCGTAGTGGACAATTGGAAGGAGTGGTAGAAGGTACAGGGCGAAGAAGGTTAAGTTTTGTTGGTGATGGGTGCACATAAATTCATGTAGTTGTCTGTTATAAATGCCCGTGAGATGTAAATATGAGATGTTGGGCTTTATGGTGATTGTCTAATGAAGGTGATGATGATAAATATGATACATTGATACATACATTTAAAATATGATAATATGATAAAATATGATAAATATGATACATTGATACATACAAAATGGAAATAAACACTTCCAAAAAATAAATAAAAAAATAGAACTCTTTGCATACCCTGAACGATGAAATGCATAACAGGAATAGACAATAAATAGATCTATCTTAGTTGTTATTGTTTGTTTGTTTGTTTGCACATGTAACAACAAACAAACAAGACAATATTTTTAGTTTACTTGTATTTCCGTAAAGATAAAATTGAGAACATAATTTTATCTATCATGGGAGACAACTGAAAGACATATTTAATATATCAATAGAATAGGTATCTTGCAATCTATTAGTAGTAACCAATTTTAAATAAAGAAATAATGGTACTAAAAACAGTTAGATCATGGAATTCTGTAGTTTTCTTTTCTGTACAAGTTTGAAATAGTTTTTAATACAATTCATACAGTCTAACGACACATAAAAAAGAAGTCATCCTTTGTGTAATGGTGTACATCCAAAACCTATCTTTAATTAACTCTAGTTTCTCTGTACATTCGGTTAAATCCCTCGCCTTTTTCTAGGAATTTCCGTGCAGAGGAGCAACATATTGAGTCTAAAGACTATTTTTCCAAACTCTACTTTACTTGTAGAGTATCAATCAATCAAGTGTCTGCCGGCGTAGGCGATCATGTCTCTCCACAACTCTCTTTGCTTGGTGCATGTAATCAGTTCTGACGTCGATATTTTGTCGAACCATGATGTCAGGCCATCCAACATCTTCTCCTCTGTCTTCCACGATCTCTCCTTCCCTGAATTTTACCTGTAGTCACCAAATGTTCTAAACCTTCTCTTCGCATTATATGCCCGAAGAACCTTGATTGTCGGATTCTTATTCTTTTGATAAGGTTTCTTTGTGTGCAGGCCTGATTTAAAACCTCCACGTTTGTTTTCTTTGCTGTCCATGGAATTCTCAACATTCTTCTGTAAAACCACATCTCTGTGGCTTCAATGATCGTATTGATTGTTTGTTCAGTGTCCATGATTCGCTGCCATACATAGAATTGGTTCAATATAGCATTGAGTACTCGTTTTGTAGAGTATACAATTAATAATTAAGGTCACGATCACTTCTCGGCTTTTTGACTAAGATAAAAGTGTATTATCTTTATCGCTTGATATCTGCCGCGTGGTCTCTCCGGTATCTCTGGGTGTTCACAAAAGTATCAGCCTGTGTTACGGAACTTGATCGAAACCGAAGGTCGGGAACCTTCATTAAATGCCACATGGCTACCCTTGTACAAAACTAGGAGTGCCATCGATCGAAGTATTGATGGGGCTTGATAGTTTATAAACGTTTTCACGTTCCGTTGTACGGGGTCCACCTGGTATGGCACATCTGGGACGGGCCCCATAAAAAAAAGGAATTTCCGTGCAGAGGAGCAATATATTGAGTCTAAAGACTATATTTCCAAACTCTACTTCTAGAGTATATAATTAAATAATTAATGACAGGTCCCTTTTTATAGATCGCTTCTCGGCCTTTTGGCTAAGATCAAAGTGTAGTATCTGTATCGCTTGATATCTGTCACGTGGCCCATTTTATGGGTTACAAGATATCAGCTTGTGTTACGGAACTAGTGCCCATTTGATCGAAGCTGAAGGTCGAGAGCCTTCATTAAATGCCCCATGGCTACCCTTGTACAAAACTAGGAGTGCCATCGATCGAAGGATTGATGGGGCTTGATAGTTTATAAACGTTTTCACGTTCCGTTGTACGGGTCCACCTGGTATGGTACATCCGGGGCGGGCCCCTAGAAACAAAAAGGAATTTCGGTACAGAGGAGCAACATATTGAGTCTAAAGACTATTTTTCTAAACTCTACTTCTAGAGTATACAATTAAATTATTAATGAAATTATTAAATTCATTGTCTCGAAAGTGCCACAGTCCTCATGAAGTGTGCGACCGTTTCACTGTGCTGATTAAGCCCACGATGATCTGGTTCAGCGTCTGATAGAGACATCGGTGTAGATAATGATATCACCTGGATAGGAGTTCTGATCCACGAGTGCAAGAATCTCCGCACTGACGACGCCCGGGGCCTATTCTCTACACCGTCTCCCAAGTGTACTGATAACCCTGGTGTAAGCAGTCATATCCTCTGATATAGGCATCCATTCTTCACCATGCCTCAGCTCATCCAGGTTCTTTATGTACCAGAGCATACGCGAGCACAAGGCAGTGATCGTGCAGATCACCTGGATGATGCAGCAGTGGTCGAGAAAGGACAGTCAGCGGATGGCACAGATAGCCTCACTGCCATAAGAAAAGTAGGTCGTATAGTTGACTGTGAAAGTATTGATAAATCTGCATCCTTATCCAGAGAGAAGGAGGTGACAGTAAAAATGAGAACTGCCAGACGCAAACACATTTTTAGAGGCACACACATTTAATTAAAAAAAAGGGGACTAAAGGATTGACTTAATTGCATCGGGTTTCCCCATATGGCTCTGTTCTTATAGGAAGAAATGGCACGACATCTGATGATAGTGTTGCACAAAGCACACGCTCCGTAGCCCCAGAAACAATCCTAGGAATCTCATGAAAATATTACACATCTAACTCAGTTTGGGTTGGAACCCACAGCCTTCAAGACTACAGAAAAACGTCTTAATTATTCTTAATCTAGATAGATAGATAGATAGAAAGATAGATAGATAGATAGATAGATAGAAAGATAGATAGATAGATAGATAGATAGCTAGATAGATAGATAGATAGATATATTAGATATATAGATAGATTAGATAGATAGATAGATAGATTAGATAGATAGATAGATAGATTAGATAGATAGATATATAGATAGATAGATAGATAGATAGATTAGATAGATAGATAGATAGATAGATAGATAGCTATGAAGTAGATTCTTTACTTTGATGATTGGTTTCTAACTTAGATGATGATAGTAGTATATGTGTGCACCTCGAGGTATGGTGAGGTCCCTACTATACTCTCTCCTTTACTTTACTGATAGGATTGTTCGTGCGTGCTACATCTATGTAATACTGCTCCATTATATGCTGGCAGTGTTGATCTCACTTTGTAGTATATAATCCCTACTATCGACGATGGTATACTAGTGATGACGCCAATACAGTGTGGTAACGTCCAATATCTTCCTCATTATATATGTTCCTTATGTACCATCGTGCATTGATGAAGGATGATGTTATTCTGGATTCTGTGTCTTCCTCTCCTCTCTTACATATGTGTACCGTACATTTCCTTTATTTGTTGTATGTATGACCATTCTATGTATTAATGATGGCATTCTTCGAACTGAACTGTTACATAACAATTACAACACTCATCAGACGCCGTATATTACATGACAGTAACTCCGTTTTGGCAATCTTATATCATGTTTATTTACACTTTTACAGATGTTTCTCCGACCACGTCCGTCCATGTCAAGAGTCAATCTCAGAAGCTTGTTTTCCTATCTCGTCACTAACTGACTGTCCTACACACCTACGTAGTTCTCATTACGTCAAAATGTCTTGTTGTTATGTGTTGCGCCTCTGCTTAGAGAGTGCAACACATAGTCTCAACTATTAAATATCTAATTATACTACCTATCTATCTGACTAACTGTCCATTCCTCCGCTGCCATCTTGGGAACTATGACACCCCCCTGGAGACCTCGCCGTCGCCCCTGACGGCGAAATCCCAAGAAAAAATCGCACAGGTAGTGTCCAATAGGGTTATTAGAGTGGTGAGAGCTGAAAGGGAACAAGTCGCCTCACGTGATAAACGTGGCTCCACAACAACTAACTATAACAGCCAACCATGGTCGAAAAGAAAAAGAAAATCCTGACGGGATCTCAGGAAGACCCAAGTTGAATGAGCTACTTGGTAAGGAGTCACCACACGTCGTTGGACGTGACTCATCAACTGGCCATAGGTGACCATGGCTAACTTCAACAGTAAACCCTCTGTGCTCTTGTGCTGAAACCATGTAATATAGAAATTAAACAGCATTTCATTAATTAATCTGGTAAATATGCGCCGTATGTCTACGACGGCGACCCAACAACATAACACTTGGCCAATGTGAGGTGGCTGTACTGGGACATCCAGTCCTCACATGAGGTAGTATTGGTTTGATGGCAGCTTGCATCAGTATGTCACTAATCACTATGTCTTTCTTGCATGTCAGAGTCTTGTCACACTATCTGAAATCTCAAACAAAAAAACAAGTTACAAATCGAAACAAAAGGAAAAACATATATATAACGTTAAACTTTTCACGTTATATGTCCTCAACGAGGTAATATCAACCAACCCCAAGCCCAGGAAACAATAAACTCCCAAGATTTAACATATGACCAACAAATATGGAACAACATATATATGATGCCTAATAGCCAACATCATATATTAATATCAACCAACCCCCAATCCCGGGGCATAAATAATTCAAGAATCCAAAATACTCGGATCGACATCATATAACCATCAGGAGGCAATAAAATCACCCCAAAGGAATAAAATAACAATTCTGAATGTGTCAAATATATTGCATTCGACACCGTGCAACCTCAACGAGGTATTAAATTCCACAATATTCCACTTATTGAATCTACATTGCAGAAACTGAAGTCAATGAGACTTCAGTGCCCACTCAACAAACAAAGTAATGAACGAGACACCGGTATTTCATTTTTCTTTCTCCTCATCCCGCCATGCTGACTGCTACGGTCAGGAATCTTCCGTTTAAATAACCGGCACTAGCATAAAAAAAACAAAAATAAAAGAATCCAATAACCACTACAGTATTCAATTTCACACACTTGGTCAGGGAATTGCATAACTTATAAAAAATGCTCCAAGTTTTCACATCTTTTGATGTGACGGCCAGATATTAGCAGCCGAGAATGACCCATACCATCAACTGGAACGATCACATAATAACCTGATTGAATATCAGGCTTCTGGACCACTCGATATATCTGCCTAGAATACAGGTTTCCCAATTTGTTGGTGTCCCTGTTATGGCCTATTCTACGACGTACCAAGGTATTCAAAGGTACGATATCAATTATACCCTGTTTATTATCGTCCCTTTTGTGGATCCGGGCTAAACGGTCACTTGCATCTCTATGCGCTTCTGCCAATTTATTTTGGTGAGAACCTATGTCATCGCTCCCCGGAACATCAGGACGAAACAAATCATCAATAATAAAATTAATTGGCAATTTGGGGTGTCTACCGAAAAGTAAATAATACGGTGACCACCCTGTGGACGTATGTGGAGTGATATTATAACCCATGACAACACTGGACACATGGCGAGACCATTCTAACTTAGCCGAGTCCTCCAATGAACGAAGCATGGCTAACAATGTTCTGTTGAACCTCTCGCATATGGCGTTGCCTCTTGGATTATACGCAGTGGTCCTGGACTTTTTAATCCCATACTTCTGGCAAAGTGCCGATATAATGGATGATTCAAATCCTTTTTCCTGGTCCGAGTGCAATTTACTGGGTACTCCAAAGTCTGGCATCCAACGGGACTGAATGACTTCCGCCACTGTTTTTGCGGTTTGATCCAGGGTAGGATAGGCGACCACATATTTAGTGAACACATCGGTAAGCACTAATACGTGTTTGAACCCGCATGAATCTCGCGGTAATTCAATGAAATCCATGGACACCATTTCCAACGGACGGGTAGCCACTATATGGCCGTAAGTAGTGGTGATCTTCTTAGGCGGTTTAGTCAGATTACAAATAGTACAGGACTTCACCTGATCACTAACATCCCCTGCCATACCACACCAAAAAACGGATTTCACCAACGCTAACGTTTTGTCACGCCCCTGATGGCCGATCTCATGGATGGATGCCAGTACTAACTGACGCAGAGAGTGAGGTAAAATAATTTTTAAATCATCGGCCCCAGTGTCCTCACCAGTTCTCATGCAAAGTACCCCTTTTTGGATGCAACATGCGTCATGGGACAACCACAGTCGCTGTGACTCCCGCGACCAGCCGGTTGTGTCTACCGGAGTATCTTTCTCCAAGGCGTTTATTACTACCTAAAGCGCGGGATCCTGTCGCTGCAAAAGCTTCAGCTCTGTCAAACCATAAGGGCCCGACTGTCTATTATGCGCGATATTCATCGCCTGTACAGACACATCACAACTGGAAGACGGTGGAAAAAAAATGGCAAAGTTAACCCCAATATCCTCATCTTCAGATACTGCCCCACAATCCGTCTCGTCTGGTACGGTGGGGGTGGATACTAGACAAGAAATCTGCATTCCTATTTAACGAACCCCGACGGTGCTTTATCTCATAATCAAAGACGGCCATCTGTGCCAACCATCTTTGCTCAATAGCACCCAGTTGTGCCCTATTGGAAAATGTCAGGCCTTTGTTATCTGTGAACACAAAAACTTTACTACCTAAAAGATAAGAACGGAACTTCTCAGTTACTGCCCATTTCAACCCCAATAATTCCAATTTTAAACTACTCTTGATGTTTTTTTTCTTCTCTGCGAAGAGTTCTACTAGCATACGCTATGACTTTACTAATACCTCCTTGTACCTGGCTTAAAACTGCCCCCAGACCACTATAGGATGCATCAACATCCAAAACAAATGGTAATCCAAAGTCGGGAAACCCTAAAACTGGCGCGGAGGTCAACTTGGTTTGAAGGGCTCGAAATGAGCTCTCGCATTCACTGCTCCATTCAAAGCTCGATGTTTCTTTTGATCTCCGTAGTCTATTCTTCTTAGGCGACTGACCAAGACAATCACTGTCGTTGACCAAGTCCAGTAGAGGTTTGGCTACACTAGAAAAACCGGGGATGAACTTCCGATAATACCCAGCCATGCCCAGAAAAGCTCTCACTTGCTTTACACTAGTGGGTACGCCGAGATGCTGGATTGCAGAAATCTTGGACTGCTGTGTAGCAATGCCACCACTAGAAATAGTGTGCCCCAAAAAGTCTACTCTGTCTCTACAAAAAACACATTTATCAGGATTAATTTTCAATCCTATTTTCCGTACCCTCTCTAATACATTACCTAGTCTAACCAAATGTTCCTCGAAATTTCCTGAAAAAATTAACATGTCGTCCAAGTAAACCAATAAAGATTTAAATATAAAATCAGACATAGAATTTTGCATTAACCTTTGGAAGGTTCCAGTAGCATTCGTCAGACCCATTGGCATACGGGTATATTCGTACAATCCGAAGGGTGTACAAAAAGCAGTTTTCTCTATGTCCTCTTGCGCCATCGCTACCTGATAATACCCGCTAGTCAGGTCGAGGGTGGAAAATAACTTGGCACCGCCCAGAGAGTCCAGATAATCATCGATGCGAGGTAGCGGGTATGCATCCTTGATTGTCCTTTTGTTCAATTCTCTATAATCCACGCATAGGCGTAAAGACCCGTTCTTCTTTTTGACCAACACCACTGGTGCGGCCCAGGGGCTGACACTCTCACGGATAACCTGTTTCTGAAGAAGATCCGCAATATGACTCTGAACCTCTGAGTAGAACGCAGGGGGAATCCGCCTATACGGCAGTTTAATTGGAGTGGTGTCCTGGGATAACCGGATCTGATGTCGAACCTTATCAGCGTATCCCACATCAGAGTCGCCATAGGAAAAGACATCATCGTATTTCTCCAACAAGGATAACAATGCCACTTCTGACACCATTGAAGTAGATTCTTTACTTTGATGATTGGTTTCTAACTTAGATGATGATAGTAGTATATGTGTGCACCTCGAGGTATGGTGAGGTCCCTACTATACTCTCTCCTTTACTTTACTGATAGGATTGTTCGTGCGTGCTACATCTATGTAATACTGCTCCATTATATGCTGGCAGTGTTGATCTCACTTTGTAGTATATAATCCCTACTATCGACGATGGTATACTAGTGATGACGCCAATACAGTGTGGTAACGTCCAATATCTTCCTCATTATATATGTTCCTTATGTACCATCGTGCATTGATGAAGGATGATGTTATTCTGGATTCTGTGTCTTCCTCTCCTCTCTTACATATGTGTACCGTACATTTCCTTTGTTTGTTGTATGTATGACCATTCTATGTATTAATGATGGCATTCTTCGAACTGAACTGTTACATAACAATTACAACACTCATCAGACGCCGTATATTACATGACAGTAACTCCGTTTGGCAATCTTATATCATGTTTATTTACACTTTTACAGATGTTTCTCCGACCACGTCCGTCCATGTCAAGAGTCAATCTCAGAAGCTTGTTTTCCTATCTCGTCACTAACTGACTGTCCTACACACCTACGTAGTTCTCATTACGTCAAAATGTCTTGTTGTTATGTGTTGCGCCTCTGCTTAGAGAGTGCAACACATAGTCTCAACTATTAAATATCTAATTATACTACCTATCTATCTGACTAACTGTCCATTCCTCCGCTGCCATCTGGGGAACTATGACAGCTAGATAGATAGATAGATAGATAGCTAGATAGATAGATAGATAGCTAGATAGATAGCTAGATAGATAGATAGATAGATAGATAGCTAGATAGATAGATAGCTAGATAGATAGCTAGATAGATAGATAGATAGATAGATAGATAGATAGATACATAGATATATAGATAGATAGCTAGATAGATAAATAGATAGATATATGATAAATAGATAGCTAGATAGATTAGATAGATAGATATATAGATAGCTAGAAAGATAGATAGATAGATCGATAGCTAGATAGATAGATAGATAGCTAGATAGATAGATAGCTAGATAGATAGATAGCTAGATAGATAGATAAATGCATCGTCCGAGTGGTTACGGGGCCCAAATTTGGGGTGTAAAGAATAGAACCACTGTTACCTGCCACACATGTCGTAAGAAGACTAAGAAGGTTTGGCTGAAATCGGTTGCACATGTGTTGTAGGGCGCCCTTCTTGTGGTTTAGGGGGTGCAGACAGTTGGTAGTAGTATAGTGGTTCCTTCTTTTACCCTCCGATACGTACATACATACATACAGACATTAGAGTCATTATATCCTCTATTGACATTTGCTGACGTCTGTTTCTTTCAATGACCAGACATATTGAATTGATGTAATTGGCGAGCCAAAGTATCAGGTAGTTCCATATTATATTATATTTTATAGAGAGTCTGGATTCCAACCCTTATGATCCGGTATACCCGTTCCAGTTTATAGCTATGCATTCCTCTTGTGTTACATTTTATCTTGCCACTTATTCCCTCCTATGTATATTCATCCTGTCATACGTTCCTTCTTGTGTATCTTTCATTCTTCCCTTTCCTGGCGGCCGTATTCCACTTGATGTTTCATTTTTATATTCATATAGATGGTCCTCTTGTTAGATTTATTATTCCATAATAGTTAAAACAGTATTTCCCTTCCGGGACAATACGAACAACATAGTGGACAACTATGACTCAGTTGCAGATTCATATATTTATTGATGTTTTACAAATATATATACAGAACACGTCCGTTCGTCTTCATGTGTTTCGTTTTTCTCCCTATATTTACTACTTCGTTACTAACACGTCACTATTTTACTACACAAAAACGTCGTGTCTTGTAGTTATGTGTTGCACTTCTGCATAAAAGTACAACACATAGTCTCAACTATTAAATAATCTAATTATACTACTCTAACTATCTGGCTAACTGTCCATTCCTCCGCTGCCATCTGGGGAACTATGACAGATAGATCGATAGCTAGATAGATAGATAGATAGCTAGATAGATAGATAGCTAGATAGATAGATAGCTAGATAGATAGATAAATGCATCGTCCGAGTGGTTACCGGGGCCCAAATTTGGGGTGTAAAGAATAGAACCACTGTTACCTGCCACACATGTCGTAAGAGGACTAAGAAGGTTTGGCTGAAATCGGTTGCACATGTCCTAAACGTGTAAAAGTCTATGCATTTAGGGGCCTACCAAACCAATGTGAACGTATACACGTTCTTGGCAAAGATCAAACATATCACAAAGAGTGATTAAAATTGGTCGAAAGAACGAACGCAAAGAAGAGGAAGAAGATAAATACATATATATATAGATAGATAGCTAGATAGATAGAAAGATATATGATAAATAGATAGATAGAAAGATAGATTAGATAGATAGATAGATAGATAGAAAGATAGATAGATAGATTGATAGCTAGATATATAGATAGATAGCTAGATAGATAGATAGATAGCTAGATAGGTAGATAGATAGCTAGATAGATATATAAATACATATATATATATAGATAGATAGCTAGATAGATAGATAAATACATATATATATATAGATAGATAGCTAGATAGATAGATAGATAGATATATGATAAATAGATAGATAGAAAGATTAGATAGATAGATAGATAGATAGCTAGAAAGATAGATAGATAGATTGATAGCTAGATATATAGATATATAGCTAGATAGATAGATAAATAGGTAGATAGGTAGATAGATAGTTAGATAGATGGATAGATAGCTAGATAGATATATAGATAGATTACTTCGTCATGAGATTCCCTAAAACATTTGATTAATCAACACAAACAGGGGTGATTAGTCACACGCTGAAAAAGATAGGGATGGGGGGATTTTGAACACTCAATAGTGTTCAATTGAATTGCTGTGATGATAATCTTCAGTAATCATTAATATTACAGCACATTTATAGTGTGTACTAACATTGGAGAACACTTAACGCGTGTACTAACATTGCAGCAGTTATGTTGTACACTAGCAGTGCATTATAACTAACCTGTGCACTAACATTGCAACAAACTGAACAGGTTTACCAATATAGGGCCATCCATAAATTATGTCAACAAAATAGGGGAGGGGGAGGGGGTCTGGAAAAGTTTGACAATTGTTGACATAGGGAGGGAGGGAGGCAAGATAAATTGACGTCAACAATGTCATTTTTACTATTATACTTTTATACACAAACTCATCCCATCTGTTTATGCTGGCATTGAAATCCAAAAAGATGGTTTGGGCAAACCTCAAGCTGTAACTTATTCAGGCCCTACATACATAGCCATTAGGTCAGGCAAGCATTGCTCATCGTCAGCCTTTGCTCATGGGCTGGACTATGAAAGGCTGCTTGAATTGGAAGAGTTTGACATTATAACTAAAGATCAAAGCAACAAGTTGGTCAAACCTGTTCTCATGTTGTCTGTTGATGGTGGACCGGATGAAAATCCAAGGTATAAAAAGTCATCGATGTGGCAATTCATCATTTTCTGAAGCAGAACCTTGATGCATTGTTCGTTGCAACGAATGCACATGGCAGAAATGCATTTAATCAAGTAGAAAGGTGGATGGCTCCTTTGAGCCGAGAACTGTCAGGCCTAATTCTGCCACATGAGCATTTTGGAAGCCACCTTGACTCACAAGGTAGAACAATTGATGAGGAATTGGAAAAATCAAATTTCAAATATGCTGGTGAAACATTGTCAGAAGTGTGGACACAAGTCACTCTGGACAATTTTCCAACAGTCGCAGAGTATATTGTGCCTGAAGTGTCTGAACTTGAGACAGAAAGTTTGCTAACTAAAGATCAAGATTGGTACAAAAACCATGTAAGAACAAGTCAATACTTTTTGCAAATTGTGAAATGCCATAATGAAAATTGTTGCCAGCCAATTCGAAGCTCATATTTTGATATTGTTGCCGATAGATTCCTTCCACCACCAATTCCAGTCTGCCAGACTACTGGAGGCCTTAAAGCACCTGATGCATCTGAGAGCGACTTGCACAGATTTCCTTTTCTTTTCTTCAACCGGTCTTTGAAACTTGATAACATGTTACCTCGATCTGCAAAGGCATTCAAAATTCTTCCATATGATCTATATTGTCCTTCCATTCAGTCGTCGTTGGTTGAACGAATTTGCAAAATCTGTCACCTCTATGTTGCTTCATAAGTCATGTTGAAGAAGCATGTTCAACTGCACCGACAACGTGATCTTGGACCTGGGCAATTAGCACATGCACCTCCTCAACCACAACGTATTCGGCCAGTGCAAGTGGCTGCAAAAAGGCACATAGAACTGATGGCATTTATTGCTCATAGAGATGTTAAGCGCAGAATGGTTAGACAAAGATGATGTAGACTTGTCTGATATGTTGGTTCCAGAAGGTGACATCAATGATAAATCAGCGACAATGCCCATTGTAACAATAGAGGAACATTTGGCTTCTCCGTGGAAGATGATAGAAGATAAAAAAATTTAAAAAACTGACGGCAAAATAGGCCTATAAAGTAGTCTGTTTATAAATTCAAAGTTTAGTCAATTTGAAATATGTTAAACAATGTTAAAAGTGTAATATAATTAATTAATAATTTGTGTAGACCTTTTATTTTATTTCTGCATTAATATTTAAGTACTAAGCGAGTCGTATAAAATACGTTCATCTGTTGGGGGTAAATATTTGTTGACATAATTTTATTAGGGGGTCGCTGGAAGTTTGACAGTTGTTGACAGGAGGAGGGGGTCAAATATTGCCTAAAAGTTGTTGACATAATTTATGGATGGCCCCTATTGCAAGTTTGCATCACACTAGACGTACATTAAAATGTTGTTGGTCGTTGATTTCCATAAATCATCCTTCGCTATCGAGACATCAGAACAGTTAAGGGCCACATATGTTGCGACATATCTGTTGAGTTAGTGAGTAGTTGTTTTATTTCTTTAATCACGTGCCAGGTATTTTTATTGTTATATTATCTGCGTATTGACCGTATGTTATATCATTTTCTGCCCTTTGGCTTTTTTTAATATGAAATCTTGATGTTTAATTTAATTGTCTATCATTTTATACTTTTATTTTCTTCTTTGAACGCTCCATACCGACCACTTGTTAACCACTCTTTGTGATTTGTATGTGATCCGAGCCTAAGAGCGATAATACGTGTGCCAGTTATGCAGAAAAAATATATATACAAGTATACATATAAAAACATATACAAGGCCAGCACAACCGATTTCTGCGACGATTTTATTTACTAGGGTAGCTTCCCTAAGCCACTACCTCAGTCGCCTATTACGACATGCCTTGTTACTATTCTTGGCTCCCTTCTTTATTTTTCCCGATCCAGAAGCACTTGAGCTTTCTGCTCTTCGGCTCGGTCCCATGGACATCGTAGCCCTTCGGTTCGGTGTCACGAACAACGTAAATCTGGAGAACCTGTGGCTTTTCTGCCAGCCCGCGGAATTGAACCCGCACTCACAGGGAGTTTGTCACCCGTCGTCCAACGCGCTACGAACACGCTGGACATGCGGGCTGGCTCCCCTTCAAAGCTCCGACAACACACGGGCACAATTGTTTACAATTTCAACCTACCTGCTCAGCCAGAGCCAACTATAAACTTATAGTTATCTAGAGTTGGCTGTGGAAAATATCCACATGGCTCCACGAAGGAGCGAACCTGGTACCTTTGACATGAGAGACCAGCACCTAACCTCTACGCCACAGACCACAGAGACACCCCTATATTTGTATATGAACGTGATAAGGCATGACAAAGTATATTATAGTTGTAATTGTTCTATTTATATTAAAGTAAACAATGTTCATGTGACCCAGACCACAGCCTTGCTATAGCCAAGTATAGTAGTTTATAGTTGGCTCTGCCCAGACTGAAGTCTGCATACATTTATATCGATAGGGACAGCGACTGTTGTGCCAAACACAAGATTCAGTTTCGCTAACAGTACATACATTATGTTGATTAGTGAAGGGAAATAATTAGATGCCGCTCGGGGTTGGTGTATACCAGTCAAGGGACATAATTAGATGCCGCTCGGAGTTTGTGTATACCAGTCAAGGGAAATAATTAGATGCCGCTCGGGTTTGTCGAATAATTACCAGTTCAGAGGAATAATTAGATGCCGTCGGAGTTAGTGTATACAGTCAGAAATAATTAGATGCCGCCGGGTTTGAGTGTATAACCATGTCAAAGGGAAATAATTAGATGCCGCTCGGGGTTGGTGTATACCAGTCAAGGGAAATAATTAGATGCCGTTCGGAGTTGGTGTATACAAGTCAAGGGACATAATTAGATGCCGCTCGGAGTTGGTGTATACCAGTCAAGGAAATAATTAGATGCCGCTCGAGTTGGTGTAACCAGTCAAGGGACATAATTAGATGCCGTTCGGAGTTGGTGTATACCAGTCAAGGGAAATAATTAGATGCCGCTCGGGGTTGGTGTATACTAGTCAAGGGAAATAATTAGATGCCGCTCGGGGTTGGTGTATACCAGTGTGAATGACATACTTATTCAAATGTAAATATCACAGCACCATATTCGTTTTCATTCTTTGTCGCCCACTGTATTCAGTGGCGTAGCCTGATAATGTGAGATAGGTGTGCTGCTACTTAAAATGAATATGTACCCTTCCTATTTAACCTGGTTTCCCCTTTTAATTGAAAAGCCAACTATATTCAATTTCGCAGCAATAGTTATTGAACTGGGAAAAATGTATATATTAAAAATAATACATATTTCCACTGACATGTTTCACTTGAAGATCATATCAATTTCTCTTTCCTTTTGCAGAATCTTCTCTGGGACGGCATCGTGCAACGTATTCTTCATCCTAACTTTGCTCAAAAGTTCCTTTTCAATCGACATAAGGCCAAGACTAGAGAGGATGTGGGATAGGCCCTTATTTAACCAAGCCCTTCAATTGTTAGTGCTGATTTTCCACGCACGCTTTTCCTATGTTAAACCACAACATCACCGCCAATCTCTCCCCATACCCGTTTCTCAAAACGTTCTAGTTGGCGTTAGTCAACGAAGACCAGCTAGCGTTAATACGGAAACCACCGAGTGACTTTTGGAGACCTGCGCCGACAAGGGTCATAACTCCTAACCTAAGAACCTAACATAGTGCAACCACACACAATGCGTGTATCGATAATAACGCGTCCCTAGAGACTGACAATCTGCTTAAATTCGACAATAGACAGCTACTTTATAAATATTTTATAGTAAATATTGCTGTGAATACTTAACAGAATAATTACTTTCCTTTTATTTTCTTTTTGGCCTGGCATAGGTATGCGCCGCACACATAATAAGCGCGGAGAATACGACACTATTAGAAACTTGGTAGGAATAACAGCAAGTACTACTAGGGCATATTAAGAAACAACAGACCAAATAGTTGTGCCATATAACACAATTACCATCCAACAGTACACCACAACGAGCACTACTATTCAGATACAGTGGTTTCATGACCAAAGGATGCGAACGCTGGACAAAAAAACAAAAACAAATAGAGGTGGAAGGTAACACCATAAACGAGGCACACTCGAGGTCTCTTGCTAGAACTCTTCGCATACCCTGAACGATGAAATGCATAACAGGAATAGACAATAAATAGATCTATCTTGTTTGTTATTGTTTGTTTGTTTGTTTGTTTGTTTGCACATGTAACAACAAACAAGCAAGACAATGTTTTTAGTTTTCTTGTATTTCCGTTAAGATAAAATTGAGAACATAATTTTATCTATCATGGAGAACAACTGAAAGACATGTTTAATATATCAATAGAATAGTTATCTTGCAATCTATTAGTAGTAACTAATTTTAAATAAACAAATAATGGTACTAAAAACAGTTAGATCATGGAATTCTGTAGTTTTCTTTTCTGTACAAGTTTGAAATAGTTTTTAATACAATTCATACAGTCTAACGACACATAAAAAAGAAGTAATCCTTTGTGTAATGGTGTTCATCCAAAACCCATCTTTCATTAACTCTAGTTTCTCTGTACATTCGGTTAAATCCCTCGCCTTTTTCTAGGAATTTCCGTGCAGAGGAGCAACATATGGAGTCTAAAGACTATTTTTCCAAACTCTACTTTACTTGTAGAGTATACAAATAATAATTAAGGTTACGATCGCTTCTCGGCCTTTTGACTAAGATCAAAGTGTAGTATCTGTATCGCTTGATATCTGCCGCGTGGTCCGTCTCTGGGTGTTCACAAAGTTATCAGCTTGTGTTACGGAACTTGATCGAAACCGAAGGTCGGGAACCTTCATTAAATGCCACATGGCTACCCTTGTACAAAACTGGAGTGCCATCGATCGAAGTATTGATGGGGCTTGATAGTTTATAAACGTTTTCACGTTCCGTTGTACGGAGTCCACCTGGTATGGCACATCTGGGACGGGCCCCATAAAAAAAAGGAATTTCCGTGCAGAGGAGCAATATATTGAGTCTAAAGACTATATTTCCAAACTCTACTTCTAGAGTATATAATTAAATAATTAATGACAGGTCCCTTTTTATAGATCGCTTCTCGGCCTTTTGGCTAAGATCAAAGTGTAGTATCTGTATCGCTTGATATCTGCCGCGTGGTCCAGTCTCTGGGTGTTCACAAAAGTATCAGCCTGTGTTACGGAACTAGTGCCCACTTGATCGAAACCGAAGGTCGGGGTTCCGCTGTCAGGGTCCACCTGGTATGGCACATCCGGCATGGGCCCCTAAAAAAAAAAAAAAATTGGAATTTCCGTAACAGAGGAGCAACATATTGAGTCTAAAGACTATTTTTCCAAACTCTACTTCTAGAGTATATAATTAAATAATTAATGACAGGTCACTTTTATGTCACAAAATGTTGTATTTTAGTTTTTCTTTCTGCTTTTTGGCTAATCTCAAAGTGTATTTTCCCATTTGATCGCGACCAAAGAGTTGGAACCTTCATTAAACACTAAATGGCACAATAAACTCCTTGAAATAAACTGAGCGTTCTCTATCGAAAGAATAACAACGCCTGGAGTTTTTACACTGATGTAGGAACTAAGGAAGCTACCATAGTAAATAATAAGCAGCGCAGATATCGGACGTGCTGGCCTACTTGTAGGCGCATAAATGGCACAACGTACAATCGCTCTTATGCTTAGATCCGCCCGTGGGGTGCCGGGGCCTGCAAGGGAAGTAAAGAATAGCACCACTGCGACCTACAAGGCATGTCGTAAGATGCGACCGATGTAGGACCTAGTGAAGCTGCCCTAGTTAATAAAAAGCATTGCAGAAATCGGATGTGCTGGCCTACTTATAGGCACATAACTTGTACAACGTGCAATCGCTCTTAGGCTCAGATCACATAAAAATCACACAGAGTGGTTAACAAGTGGTCGATATGGAGAGTTCGAAGAATAATACAATACTCCGTCTCCTCGGCTTAGCTTGACCCATCCACGATTTTCTTTTTTTAAAACCGATTTCCCTATAGTGAGATCAGAGCATATCTGGAAAAATATTCATATCCCTATCTCGCCACAGACAAAATACAAGACCTCATAAGTTTTACTCACCGAGTAGTTACCGGGGCCCAAATTTGGGGTGTAAAGAATAGAACCACTGTTACTTGCCACGCATGTCGTAAGAGGCGGCTAAGGAGGTTTGGATGAAATCGGATGCATGTGTCTGCTAGAGAATGCTAACCTGAAACAAATGCTTGCAGAAAACGGATGCACCAGGCCGTAAGGCGCATAACATGGTGCAACGACCCTCACAATGAGGAATGGGATAACGGATTCTACGGTCGCCAATCTGTCTCGGAGATTTAGCAATGCAGTAAGAATGTCAGACCTAAAATCATGAAGGTGGCCAAAACTTACTGCGGGAAGAGGTCGGCACAAACAGGAAAGCAGAAATCATAGGAATTATATCTTACAGAACTACCCCTAGTATGCAGACTTGAGAAGAAAGAGGTGGCCCACTTACACTAGCGTTCAAGACAAACTGTATGGCGTGGCTGATAATCTGAGACAAACAGCTGCCTTTATTAGAGAATCCAAAATCCCAATCTAGTGAGAAGGCAGAAGATATAGATAGCGTGGCTGATATTCTGAGGCAGACGGCTGCCTTTATAAGAGAATCCGAATTACTAATATAGTGAGAACGCAGAAGACAAATTATATGGTGTGGCTGATAATCTGAGGCAGACGGCTGCCTTTATAAGATAATTCGAAATACCAATCTAGTGAGAACACAGAAGACAAACTATATGGCGTGGCTGATAATCTGAGGCAGACGGCTGCCTTTATTAGAGAATTCGAAATACCAATCTAGTGAGAACACAGAAGACAAACTAGATGGCGTGGCTGATAATCTGAGGCAGACGGCTGTCTTTATTAGAGAATCCGAAATCCCAATCTAGTGAGAAGGCAGAAGATATAGATAGCGTGGCTGATAATCTGAGGCAGACGGCTGCCTTTATTAGAGAATCCGAAATACCAATCTAGTGAGAAGGCAAAGATAAGATAGCGTGGCTGATAATCTGAGGCAGACGGCTGCCTTTATAAGAGAATCCGAAATAGCAATCTAGTGAGAACACAGAAGACAAACTATATGGCGTGGCTGATAATCTGAGGCAGACGGCTGCCTTTATTAGAGAATCCAAAATAGCAATCTAGTGAGAACGCAGAAGAAGATAAGTTTTACTGTTGCTTTCTTGCTTGTGTTATGCAATAGGTTAAGCATACTAATTACTCTTTGAATTGTCATGGATAGTCTCATTCTGACTGCCTTTGTACAATATCCATTGTTGCTATTTTTGGAGTCTTGATATTCAAAATTTGTAACATTTTCAATGTTTCTATTCTCTCTCTTCTCTCTCTCTCTCTCTCTCTCTCTCTCTCTCTCATGCCTTTTAAACCCCGATTCGGGGCGTAGGCCTCATGTCAAGTAATGTCTCCATTACTGGTGGTAATTTGGGTTGACATTTTGTTTTGCCAGTTGACGTAATCGTTATTTTCTTTGCAGTTAATAAATGGTTTTGGTCTTCGCTCGGGGTTTTTTTTTGACAGACAAGAGTAACCGTTTTAATTCCATGAGAATATTTGAAATTTTTTTCCGATCCAGAAGCACTTGAGCTTTCAGCTCTTTGGCTTCGCCTGAGTGGTTACCGGGGCCCAAATTTGGGGTGTAAAGAATGGAATCACTGTTACCTGCCATACATGTCGTAGGAAGCGACTAAAGAGGTTTGGCTGAAATCGGATGCATGTGTCCTAAACGTGTAGAAATCTATGCGTTTAGGGGCCTACCAAACCAATGTGCAACGTATACATGTTCTTGGCAAAGATCAAACATATCACAAAAATTATTAAAATTGGTCGTAAAGAACGAACGTGAAGAAGAAGCTCTTTGGCTCGGTATCATGGACATCGTAACCCTTCGGTTCGGTGTCACGAACACAGTAAATCTGGAGAACCTGTGGCTTTTCTGGCCAGCCCGTGGAACTGAACCGCACTCAAAGGGGTTGGGGGGGGGGCTTGTCACCCGTCATCCAACGCGCTACCAACACGCTGGGCAGGCGGGCGACAATATTTGAAATAAGAACTGTGTCCCCTGCCTATCTTAACTTTGGAATCGTACTAACTGTAAATGGTCAAAATATTTGTAGTTTTGATCAGTTCTCATAGTTCTTCTTATATGTTCTTCATATACGTTAAATGAGTATGGAGAGAGAGAGAGAGAGAGAGAGTCATCGTCAGCGAAGTTGATAACACAATACGCTCATGACAACCTGCTATAGAAATCCCGCGGTTCAAGTCCAACTTGGGCACACAATGTTGAGGTGCACATGGTACAAGCGGTTGGGCTACATGAAATTCTAATCCTTAACTTGGAGAGCTAAATTACAAGTAGCTATAAAGCCGGAGTAGGGTTCGCCTGAATGGCAAGGTGCGCAAGGAAAGCAAACCTTCACGCAAATATTAGTCAGATGTTGATTATACCTGAATTCCTCAAGGAAATAGTATGGGGAGAGGGGAAAGAATATGCAATCTTTTTTTTGCAATGGATTCCGAAATCGGATGTGCTGGCCTAATTGTAGGCACATAACTAGCACACCGTACAATCGCTCTTAGGCTCATATCACATATAAATCACAAGAGTAGTTTAACAAGTGATCGATGTGAAGCGTTTGAAGAAGAAGAAGATATAATTTTTCGATTAGGTTGTTCATATGTGATGAAAACTACACGCTCTCATTTTGTATACAATTTCTGTTACACACAACCGAAGGCCTTAGTTTAATATGTAACACAGGTATTGAACAGGTATTGAACAGGTATTGAACAGGTATTGAACAGGTATTGAACAGGTATTGAACGCCACATTGTGTTTCTATGATATCGACGACAATAACTGATTGATTAATTGATTGATATAACCATCAGCAGTGCGCATCGATAAATTACCATGCGTGCTCCGATCTCTTTCTTACATAGGAAGATACCAGAACAGTGCACGAGTTCTGTAGCACCAGGGATTGTCCACGATGTAACTTTGAAGACGGTAAAAATATGTAAAGGAATTTTTATTTTAAACTTATTTTTTTCAAGGTAGCGGATTTTCAGCCAACTTTTATATATTTTCAACTTGTACAGGTTCTTTGACTTTGGTCACATCAAGCGTCACGATGGCATGGAGAGAACAATATTAGAAGGCAGGGTCCCAGGACGCAGAGGCAGACCAAGAAGTAGATGACTACAAGATATTAAAGAAACCATGAATATGACCATCGACGAAGTGGGTGAACTGGCTAGAGACAGAGTGAATTTAATATGCGCTGCAAGAGAGCAACGTCCTATAAAGGATACACACCTTGATGATGGAGAGCCGCTGTAGTGTAGTTGTTAGTGAACTCGCTTCGCAAGGCTGGTGGTCTGGGTTCAGCTCCGCAATGTGCGTGGAATTTTTCCCGACCACGACTACTCTTAGGTCGACCCAGCCTCAACTGGGTACCAGACATGGGAAAGTAAATGCGGTCGGCGTGATGCTGACCACATCACCCATCGTGTGCCGACGGTTAATGAAAAATACAGGCCTAACACTGTATTGACCAATATACCATGAAGTATGAAAGGGTTCATTTACCTTTACTTTTTTACCTTGATGATGATGATGATGACATGCTCTTTTACGCGCCTAACTTGAACACAGGACTTATGTTACCAACGACATTACGATTATGATTACTTTCAAACTGTCCATCTCTTAGTTTGAACCAGGTACACTTGGATTGTAATCGAGCACACTATTGCTGAAGCTACAAACGCATACAAAGACATCCTTTATTAAATATCTTAATATCGAGATACATTGACATCTGTTTTTGTTTTTGTTTTTCCGATCCAGAAGCACTTGAGCTGAAAGCTCTTCGGCTCGTGCCACGAACACCGTAAATCTGGGGAACCTGTAGCTTTTTCTGCCAGTCCGCGGAGTTGAACCCGCACTTACAGAGGACTAGTCACCCGTAGTCAACGCGCTACGAACACGCTGGGCACGCGGGCACATACATTGACATAACAATATGTCTCGAAAACTGAAAATATATTTGTTCCCATTAAAACTCAGCGGGGTTTAGAGAGAGAACAGGAATGGAGGGTTATAATTCTTGGAAAACGAGACGGTGACGACAGTGGCAACAAGACAATAAGTCGATATACGTACATACAGATCTGAAATGGTCAGACCGTATCAGATCTTGAGAAAACCGTGGGGGAGGCTGCAGTAATACTAAGTAAATGGATAATATGGATGAGGAGAGGTATATAGTATTACGAAAGCAAGGACAAATGGATAATTCAATATGAAAAGTGACAACAATTGACGTTACGGCCATAGACATTTATCAAGAAAACATACAAACACGAAATACTAACTAAACTAAATCATAGATCTTCTTCATCTTCTTCATCTTCTTCATCTTCATCTTCTTTATCTTCTTCGTAGGAAGCTATGTGACGTAGAGGTTATGTGCTCGTCTGTAGTGCCAAAGGTAGCAGGTTCGCTCCTCGTAGAGTCATCTGGATATTTTCCAGAGATCCCTGATCTCATTGTAGGTGAGATCGAATTCCTAGTCCTATCGGAGATTGACGATAAAATGTATCTCCGTGTTCAATTTGAGCACTCAATTTGAGAAGATGGTTCCATTGACAGTTCAAAATCGAGAAGAGCAGGCTGGAAAACCGGTGCACGAGAAAAAATCCTTAGAAAAGATTAAAAATAAAATTCTTACAAAAATATTTTCATCATCTTCAAAATACATCTAGGACCCTCGCCAGAGCTACGGAGTTCATGCACTGCAGCTGAGATCTTCATGTGTAAGAAATAGATCGGATAACACAGGGTTACAAACCGAAGTGCAATGATGATAGTCCTATCAATCAATCTTTTTTGAAACCTTCATATCGACCACTTGTTAATTACTTTGTGTGATTTGTATGTGATCGGAACCCAAGAGCGATTTACGTTGTGCCAGCTATGCGCCGACAAGTAGACCAGCACATCCTTTTTCTGCGACGCTTTTTATTTACTAGGGTAGCATCATTAGGCCCCTACCTCAGTCGCCTCTTACGACATGCATTGTAGGTCGCAGTGTCACTATTCTTTGTTTCTCTTACAGCCGCAACACACGGGCGAAACATGGATCAAGTTAAATATCATATACCTATTCTTGACCATGTCTCCCAACAAGGCAATGAAGAAATCGACAAAGTAGCGATGGCTTGAAGCGGGAGAACTGGCTACATATTGATAGTTTTTCACACCCAGGTGTTACCAGGGCTCGCAAGGGGAGCAAAGAATAGCAATACTACGACCTACAAGCCATGTCGTAAGAGGCGACTGAGGTAGGGGTCTAGGGAGCTATCCTAGCTAATAAAAAGCGTCGCAGAAATCGGATGTGCTGGTCTACTTGTAGGCGCTTAACTGGCACAACTTACAATCTCTCTTAGGCTCGGATAATATACAAGTCACAAAGAGTTGTTAACAGGTGGTCGATATTGAGCGTCCGATGAAGAAGAAGTCTTTCAGATGTGCTGTTATGAGAGAGATGTTCCGCAAAGAGCCTGCTATATCATGAGATTTTTGTACTCTTCATGTCTGAAATCTACATACGCTTCATAGATTTCTAACTCTTGATTACATTTTAAAATTACTTCCATGATATTCTGAAATATGATTTTGCTGGCATGACTTATTACAGAAATAGTTGAAATTGTTGATGTTCCACACTTTCTTCTTTGCGATCAACTTCTGCTACGCGACTACTCCGGTATGTGCAATGAACAGCGCGTTGGGAGTGATGTTTTTATCGGTCCCCCATAGTTTGTATTTGTAGGGTTGTTTCTGTTGGGCAGATTTCCATTCTCGCACTGCTCAGGCTGGCGCAGTCTTGTAGGATTTGCTCTGGGGACTGCTTTGGTGTTCCACAGCTGCAGGCAGCCGAGTACCTGAGACCCATTCTATGGAGGTGTGCTCTGAGACCGCAGTGTCCCGTTCCACGTCTTCTTCTTCTTCTTTGCGTTCGCTCTTTACGACCAATTTAAATCCCTCTTTGTGATATGTTTGATCTTTGCCAAGAACGTGTATACGTTGCATATTGGTTTGGAAGCCCTAAACGCATTGACTTCTACACGTTTAGGACACGTGCATCCGATTTCAGCCAAACCTCTTACGACGCGCGTGGCAGGTAACAGTGGTTCTATTATTTACACCCCAAATTTGGGCATCGGTAACCATTCGGGCGGTTCCACGTCTGAAGACTGGTCTGCACTTTTCTGTTTAGTGTATTTATACTGTCGTGCTTTGGGTTGTATTCTCCGCCTGTTTTTCTTTACATCATTTGTCTGGATTGTTTCAAAAGAGTTCTTTGCTTCTGAAAGCTTTGTGTTGGGTGGTGTTATGTTAGGCTTCTTCCAACCCATGCTAGTTTGTCAGCCTTTTCATTTCCTGGTATGCCACATCGTGCTGGTATCCACTGTAAGACTAATTCGAGGTATAGCTTTAAATTTTCTTCTTTTTTTTAGATGAGGGTGCATTCTAATCTTTTTTATGTTTTGTGACAGACTGCTCTAATCCAGATCTTCACGCATATTGTTTTATATGTTATGTTATTTAATGCGATCGACGTCATGGCACATTGGGCATTCGCATGCGTGCTCCGTCTTCCGCTGCAGAGACCACCCCAAAATTCACTTGCTCACCTCACCGTACCCATGAGAAGTTGATTGGTAAATCTTCTCTCTCTACCACTGTCTGCCATGTCCAGACTTAACTCTTAATTCTCTCAATCAGTCCAGTGTCTGAGACTCACACTTATCACATGAATGAGAGCGTACTACATTGACGACACTGGCTTTGTCCATATTTCTGCATATTGTTTGATAGTGTTGTAGTTGAATTCTGAAAATCTATTCTTCATTAGAAATGCATGGCGGATTAGCCAGTTATCTATGAAGGCGCACAATTAAGTTTCTTACATTTTAGCTACGCCGCTGACGAATTATTGTCTACTATCGATCTGGGACGGAAGCGGTGTCAAACGTCGATCTTGTGCGCAAAACTCGAAGCGATATGAGCAACACAACCCAGGCACCCGCCAGGATTATTCTACACACACACACATCACTGAAAGCTCCGTGGCTCACACAGGCACTGGCATCACTGGTTGCTTCTATGTTGGAAGCAGGAGCAACACTATTCATGTGAATTTTGGTTAGGGAAGATAACAATATATTATAGATTGTGTGAAGCAACATTAATGAAATTGTTATCTGTGTCACTACTCATGTTCTGAATTGTTTCAACGGACTATATTTTTATAACAAAATCGCATGTTCTCTTCGTAATTAACACTGGCGTAATAATATCATATTTGGGGTAAATAGTTGGCAACGTTTGTTCTTCTTCTTCTTTCCCTCGATAGCCCGCTGTGAATTCAGATGTAGTCAGTGCGTCAAGTATGGTGCTTCTGTCTGATTTTTGCGTCAAGACTTGCTTTCCATATCTTCAGTGTCCCTCGCCATGCAGGTGAGCCTTCTCCAACTTCAGAGGTGCAACGTTTGTTAATATAGTTGTTTATTAGGAAAGTGGAGTTAAGTCACAAAGTTTAACTATACTTTCTGAACGGATAGCGAGTAATATCTTCCGTAGTAGTGGTTTGCTGGTTGATATCGATTAAGGCACTACCGAAGGGCTCGTATTCTGTGCTTGGGACAAACACGTGTTGTGACTCACGCGGCATACATATGCCAGCCGCGCTGCCGTAGCGTCACTTGTACACATTAAGATACAAATGTGTGTAACTAGAACCTTATTTAAGCCTTATGTATGAACAGTAGGAAGAAAGGAGGGAGGGGTGAGGGGCGTGTGGGAGGTTGGCGAAGGGACAGGTTATAATTATTGATGAGTTTATGTATCGTTATGAGCTGTTTGTGTGAGTATTCATATGGTCGAGACGTGAGTATTCAAAGGGCAAGTATTCTAATGTGTATGAGTATACATGTTATGTTATGCGATCGACGTCATGGCACACTGGGCATTCCCATGCTTGATCTATCAAAAGACTACGAAATGAGGATATCAGAAGCAGAGTGGGCATAACTTCATGCAACGAATATATCGAAAGACAACAAATGCAGTGGTTTGGACATTTAATAAGAATGGAATACAACCAACCACAAATAACAGCATACAATAAAAAGAGATCAGGTACTAGAGCAAATGAAAGACCAAGAAAAAGATGGATAGACAATATCAAGACCACACTAAATAAACACGGATATAACACAAGAAGGGCGACCCATCTGGCCCTGGAACGCAAATTAAAGATCCTACCCCTACGATTAACGGCAAGAGTGGACAACCAATTCCATCATCCACCTGGGGAAAGATAATAGATAAGTCATCAGCTGCAGTAGCCATCCCAAAGTCCACTTGCTCACCGTACCCATGAAAAGTTGATTACTATATCTTCTCTCTCTACCACGAAGACGACACTGTCTGGCATGTCCAAACGTAACTACTAATTTTAGGACTCGTTTCAGTGTCTGAAACTCGCCCATATCACATTAAATGAGCGCACATCACATTGATGATATCGCCTCTGTCCGTACTTCTGCCAGCTTGAGTCGGGGCATTGTTTGCAAGAAAATCAGCACGCTCGTTGACCTGCACTACATCATGCTCAGGTGTGTATAGCAAAGTCAGTGTCTTGAGATGGGACCTTCGAATGTTCCCCACCCATTCTGTGCAACAAAGAGAGTGGAACAGATAGAGATGTCAAAATAAGAATACAGAAGGCAAGAGGAGCTTTCATTGCACTGGGAAACATATGGAAGTCTAAGAAATCACATCTAGAACAAAAATTAAGATATTTAACTCTAATGTTAAAGCAGTTCTACTGTATGGGTCAGAAACATGGAGAATGACTAAAATAATAACACATAAATTACAAACTGGTGTCTGCGCAGAATAGAGGGACTGAGATGGTATGATATGGGCTGAGATGGTATGATATGGGCTGAGATGGTATGATATGGACTGAGATGGTATGATATGGACTGAGATGGTATGATATGGGCTGAGATGGTATGATATGGGCTGAGATGGTATGATATGGGCTGAGATGGTATGATATGGGCTGAGATGGTATGATATGGGCTGAGATGGTATGATATGGGCTGAGATGGTATGATATGGGCTGAGATGGTATGATATGGTCACAAAATAGGAACTTATGGGGAAAACAAGACATATTCCAGGGAACCAAGAGGTTAAAAAAGACGCTGGCGCTGGATAGGACACACTTTGCGAAAACCTGAGGGAATATAACAAGAAGGGTCCTTTCTGGAACCACAAGGACAGCGAAAGAATGGGTGACCGAAAAATACAATGAAACTGGATTTGGAAGCAGAGATCAACAATATAAAGAAGAGCTGGAGGTAGCTGCAGGAGATAGCTAGAGATAGGAAGTCTTGGCATGAGTTGGATGAGGACTATCCCCAATCCAGGTTTAAAAGGCAGAGAGAGGAGAGAGAGAGAGAGGGGGAGAGAATGTCTACCACTGTGGTAAAACACCACAGGACACTGTTGACATAAGGTAGTCATGTTCCACTTATACATCCTTGAGAAACCAAATATGATCATCTCTCACTTCGGAGGAATTAAAACCCTACCGTAATGTTAAGGGCATCATCCACACATCAGCCATAATATCTACTAATCTGACGATCACAGGCAGAATGCGTAGAAGTATTTCTGCTACGGTATAGAATCAGAGTTCTGCAAGGAGAGTGTATGTAGATAAGTGGCATTTTGTAAAATAAAGCAAAGACCATGTGTTTATACACCCGGGTGTTGCCGGAGCAGACAAAGGAAGTAAAGAATAGTATGACTGTGATCTACAAGGGATGTCGTAATCATCGACTAAAGTACGGTTCGACTTATCAACTAGCTACCTCATCCAGTAGAAAACTTGACTTCAACTTCCAACCAAATATGAACAAAAAGTTAATTGCATATCCTTTACAGAACTTTGCGAATCAACCCCAGCTTTTAACGCTGTTTGTGTTTTTTCTAGGCAT
Source organism: Arion vulgaris (assembly GCA_020796225.1). NCBI lineage: Eukaryota > Metazoa > Mollusca > Gastropoda > Stylommatophora > Arionidae > Arion > Arion vulgaris. The sequence goes on from CM036769.1 coordinate 15,688,024, forward strand.
TATTACGTTCAGCAGTTTGCTATTGCTTTCTGAACGGGTGGCGCCATCGTCCTTTGTAAAAATCCACACGAAACAATTTGCAACCAAACTGTTCGCAGCGTGATTCGAACTAAGAACGTCGGGGTTAATATACCGAGTCACTATCCCCTAAGCCACAGATGCCACCAAATATGAACAAATCAAACCAAAAGGGAAAGTTAAGGGTGAGGACAGCATAGAAATACAGGGAGACGAGATTTCGAGGCAGAGATTAATGATATGCGGTAGAGCTGGAATGAGCTGCAAACGATAACTAAAGATAAGAAGACTTGGCATGTGTTGGTTGAGGGCATATGCATTAAAAAAACCTTCCAAAAACTATCGTTACTTCCTGTAGCTTCCGCAGTGTAAGTGTTAAATTGCTTTCAGCGGTGTACGTTTTAAAATATTTTCAGCCGTGTAAGTGTTAAAATGCTTTCAGCCGTGTAAGTGTTAAATACTTTCAGCTGTGTAAGTGTTAAAATACTTCCAGCTGTGTACGTATTAAAATGCTTTCAGCTGTGTAAGTGTTAAAATACTTCCAGCTGTGTACGTGTTAAAATACTTCAGCCCGTGTACGTGTTAAAATACTTTCAGCCGTGTAAGTGTTAAGAGTTTCAGTTGCGTCCTGGGGCTGTTGGCGTTGCAAAAAAAACAACTTGTCTTGAAATGGTTCCATAAACTGTCACATAAGCTTCCTCTGTTTCTGAGCAGTGGCGGCTCGTCATTAAGGGCCTGTGGGGCCGGGCCCCACCAAAAGTAATGTGAACATGTAATTATTATTTAATAAATTAAAATATAACCTAACCCAGAAACATAATTTTTCCAAAATGTTTGTCTGGCCCCACAAACAAAAATATACAGCCGCCACTGCATCTGGGGTATATTTGCAACATATGATTTGCAATTATTTCATCCGTCTAACAACCACGATTAGAGATGACATAAAGTTAGTTTACTGTTGTGTATGTACTATGTGATCATGCATATTCATGGTGACAATCCGTATATCCATTTCACGAACACATGTTGACATTAGGATTCTGTTGTTTATAAAAAAAGGTGCATGTTATGTTGATGGTCTATTTATTAGTCATTAAAACTATTTAATTGTAAACTGTAATCTTCTTCAAACGAACGGTTCATACCGACCACTTGTTAAGCACTCTGTGTGATTTGTATGTTATCTGAGCTTAAGAGCGATTGTACGTTATGCTAGTTGTGCGCCAACAAGTAGCCCAGCACATCTGATTTCTGCAACGTTTTTTATTTACTAAGGTAGCTTCCCATGGCCCCTTGGTTAGTCGAATTTTACGACATGCCTTGTAGGTTGCAGTGGTACTATTCTTTGCTTCCCTTGCGGGCTCCGGCGCCACACAGGCGAATTGTTCTCTTTTAACAGTGACTTGTTTGTTAGAAGATATTGTGGTTGGTATTTGTGGCGACGGGTTAAGCAGCATCTATTTTGCGTCCTGAAGCTCCTGGATTCGAATCCGGACCGCGTCGTTCGGTTAGTGTGTGCATTTGTTTCTCTTAAGATGGTTGATTGTTGCCGAAGTTACGAAGTTTATGCTCTGTGTCTCGGCAGGTGACATACCATTTCTGCGGAGAAGGACTGAGGCAATTACCTCAGGGAAGTCGGACGCAATGAAGTAAATCCTTCGCTTTTAGACCTTCTAAAATACATCGCGTTGTGTCATCATCAAATAGCTTGTCCTGAGCAGAAATTTGCTACCCTAACAGTCCTTCGGAATTTCTCTCTCGTAGGCCAGATGTCCTGTCTCTGTAGCCGTCATGCTCAAACCATCAATTACATCCTGAATCCATCTTCTCCGTGATCTTCCTCTTCTTGTCTTTGCCGGTATGCCTCTTTCCATGATGGCCTTCTCCAACCCTTCGTGTCTCTTTATATGTACAAAATAATTCAATTTTCTTATTCTTGTTTGTAGCATCAGCCAGTTTTCTTTGATTTTGAGTTCTTTCGCGTTGTGTAGTTAGTTGAAACAGCACATTTCAATTTTATTAGCTATACGCTAAAACAAGATTTGTGAACAAAAACAAGATTTGCAATTTAATATAAATCAAATGTGACACTCAAGAATAGTGCTTGATAAAGCCTTTTTGTCGAAACTTTGCTGTGTATTGTTATTGTTTTTGTATTTTGTAACACTACAGTACTTTGTTTTTACGTTTTTCGCCACTCAAGAAGACATAGATGAACAGGCCTCTGAAGGGAAAAAATAGTTGAAATTAAGAGTGTTAGAATCTAGTGATAGGTGGACAATTAATAAGACATACGAGACATGAGATAATAGCATGCACCAAAAACAGGATACATGAAACACAACGGTAAATCTAGGTTTCTTAGAGGCTAACTTTTATGGCAAAATTTTGGATACAAAAATAACGATTATGAGAGATGTGTTTTTCTTTAATCGGCGCTGTTCATCCAAGCAAAGTATAATCAAGATATGAAGGTAAGGTTTTCTTTCACTAATTTTTTAAATCCAAAATAAAGATAAAAACTTGAAGCTACATATGAATGATGTGAGCATGTATGTTATATGTGTATACTTGTGTGTATCTTATGTTATATGTTATGTTATGCGATCGATGTCATGGCACAATGGGCATTCCCATTCGTGCTCTGTCCTCCGCTACAGCAGCCACCCCAAAGTCTATTTGCTCGCCGTACCCATGAGAAGTTGATTACTATATCTTCTCTCTACCATGAAGACGACACTGTCTGGCATATCCAAACTTAACGCCTAATTCTCGAACTCGTTTCAGTGTCTGAGACTTGCCCATGTCACTTGTGTGTATGTATTCTATTGTTTCATCTCTTATATACAAGAACAAACAACTTAGCGTATGTGTCTGTCCAAAATACTTCAATTTTCTCATTCTTTTTAGTAGCATCAGCCAGTTTCCTTTAAATATCTCAAATATAATAGAAATCTAATGATGAAATCAAAGTAATGTAGCAATATCAAATATAATAGAAATCTAATGATGAAATCAAAGTAATGTAAGAATATCAAATATAATAGAAATTTAATCATGAAATCAAAGTAATGTAACAATATCAAATATAATAGAAATCTAATCATGAAATCAAAGTAATGTAACAATATCAAATATAATAGAAATATAATGATGAAATCAAAGTAATGTAACATCAAATATAATATAAATCTAATGATTTGTTTTTGCATAGCTTATCTGCAGTCCAACTTTTGATGCTATAGATGACAAGTTGTCTGTTTTTCTTTGCATATCTTGGTTGTTTCTACTTAATAAGGCAATATCATCTGCAAAATCCAAATAGTCTAGTTGACTATTTTCTACCCAATCGATGCCAGTTTCGCCGCTGCAACATTTTCGCATCACCCAGTCAATGGCCACTCCAAACAATAGCGGAGATAGAATACAGCCTTGCTTTACTCCGGTTTCAACCATAAACCAGTCGCTGTGTCCACCGTCAGTGCGAACTGCACACTGTGAACCACCATAGAGGCTCTTAATAATGTTTATTATTTTGTCTGGTATTCTATAGCATCTCAGAATATTCAAGGTTGGGTAAAAGATAATTATTGTTATGAAAGCACATTCAAGGTTGGGTAAAGATAATTATTGTTAGGAATGCACAAAGTTCAAGGTTGGGTAAAAGATAATTATTGTTATGAAAGCACAAAGTTCAAGGTTGGGTAAAAGATAATTATTGTTATGAAAGCACAAAGTTCAAGGTTGGGTAAAAGATAATTATTGTTATGAAAGCACAAAGTTCAAGGTTGGGTAAAAGATAATTATTGTTATGAAAGCACAAAGTTCAAGGTTGGGTAAAAGATAATTATTGTTATGAAAGCACAAAGTTCAAGGTTGGGTAAAAGATAATTATTGTTATGAAAGCACAAAGTTAATCAACATTTATTGACTAATGCTATCAGATGAAGACCACACCCTTGCAGCAATCCTCCAGAGAAATATTGGAACAATTAACATCCTGGCGGTCGTTAGGGTATGACCTTTGAGATCAGAACTTCCCAGTGGTCTGAGAGTTGAGTTCAGTGGTTGAGAGAACAAAATGAGATACTGGGACTTATGACTCATCACATTTGGGTCAAAGTTCAAGCTGACAGTGGATATCCAGCTATGTAAAACGAACAGAAGAAGTCGAGAAATAATTAGACGATCTGAATTTTAGTAATGAGAATTTTAGTAATGAGAATAAGAAATAATTGATGAATCTGTGGGTATCCGATAGCGAAGTTGATTTCATGCTGCGCTAGTGCCAAAGGGCTGTGGAAATTTTGTGGTCAACTTAGGCCAAACATTTTCTGTGTGGACACGGTACGTGGTGGTTCATCTACATAAATCCTTGATCCTTTACTTATGGATCTAACTTACAAGTACCCCTGAAGTCGAAGTAAGGTTAGCCTGAATGGTGATGGACACTGGTGTAATCAGGACAGCAAGCCTTCACATAAGAATCCGCCAGTTACAGCACGTTAAGCACCATGACGTTTTCTGAATTCATTGCTGGCAAACTAGAGTACAAAAAATTAGTGAATCTAAACTTTTTTCTTTCTTTCTGCTTTTCTCAAATCCCGTTTTTTTTAACATCACAGCGTCAGAACAAAAATAGATTTATAGAACGGGTTTTTGTGTGTGCTTGATAAATACTGTTTTTCACCACCTCTGTTATTTCTGAGGTCCACCATTTTGCGTGGACGGCCTTTTGCTTAGCATCCACTGTAGTGGAGAAACATTTCTCTATGATGCTCATTGTCTGTTGGTAATCTGCTTATGTGGCCCAACCATTTTGTTGTTATTTCTTGATGAAGCTTAATACTAATGTTGTACGCACTTGTTTCCTGATGTCTTCATTTCTAACCCAGCATCTTCGTGATACTCCCAGGATTCTGTGTAAACAGCTCATCTTTGTCATGACTAGTTTTCTGCTATGCGAACTTTAATAAGGAGATTAAGAAATGATTAACATTTTAAATTTGAATGTACATCTGATTGCAAATGCAGTATACGACCAATCGAATAGTTCAACAGGTCAGCAAGCATTCGACATGCCCCATTCCTGAACCCTTTATCGTCCGTGTATTTCCGGGGCTCGCAAGGGAAGCAAAGAATCGTAACACTGCGACCTACAAGTCATGTCATAAAAGGCGACTGAGGTAGGACCTAGGAAAGCTACCATAGTAAATAAAAACATCGCACAGAGTTGTTAACAAGTTTCGATATGGAGCGTATAATGAAGAACCCTTTATAAAATTAAATATTGTATTGTTAATGTTCGTAACGTAAGACGTGACTAGAAAGCTAACTTCCATCAAACTAAATGATTTGTAGAGTTCAGTTCTGCAGAACAAATGATCATCATCATCAAGTAGCTTGTCCCTTCCGGAATGTGGCTCCCATGACAGCAGCTATGAAAATCTCTCTGTTCTGTGCAAGTTGACCGGCGTCAGCAGCAGTCATTCTCAGATCGTCAATGACATCTTGCACCATCGTCTTCTAGGTCTTCCTCTTATTCTTCTTCCAGGCACCATTCCTCCAAAATTATCTTCTCTAGCTCTTTCCAGCTTTAAGCCGCACACTGCGCCACGGCGGAAGTCCGTTGCACACCATTAGCCGCACACTGCCCCATAGAGTTGCTTCCCTTATAAGAAGTCTTTCTAGTTTTACTTCTACTGTTTTACTTCTACAATTTTTCAACCTTGTTATTCTATTGGGTTGTCCAGTTTTCTTCAATTTAGTATATAATAATATATATATGTTTATTTATTGACGAGTAGTTGGGATCGTTTTTTTACCTCCCATAAATGCCGTATGCCCAGCGTTTCGTACGCGTTGGAACGGGTGCTATCTCTGTGTCGTTCAGATCGGATGCGAAAAGCTACAGTTCCTGCTTTTACGTTCGTGACAAACCAACTTACGATTCCATCATCAGCTTGTGCGAAAAGAAGCGCTTTGATTCTTAATTCTGCTTCAATATTGGCATAAGTGAAAGTTTGTAGCATTGCATTGATTCAGAATGATACATAACAAAATCGAACAAAACCTCCCAAAGACCTCAGTCTGAACTATGGATTAATTAGGCAGTCTCACCAAAAATAGGGTCTGTCGCGTGGAGGTAGGGTGCTGGCCTCTTGTCCCAAAGGTACTCGGTCCTTTCCCAGCGTTTATGATATTTTTCAGAGAAATTGCTCTCATCGACGGCGAGATTGAGCTCCTAGTCCCATCGGAGATGGACGATAAAACGTAGTTCCCGTGTTCAAGTTAAGCACGAAAAAAAACACTTCGCAATTGAAAATCCAGAAGAGTAGTATACGAAGTCTCTGTCCAGGTAAAATTCATTACAAATACAATTTCTATAAAACATTTCATCCCCTTTAAAATTATATCAGAACCCTCGCCGGAGCTTCGGATTCGTGGACTGCCACGAAAACCTAACTGTGTAAGAAAGAGGAGCGGATATTGTTTTTCAACGAAATGTAATGAAAATGATTTTTTTCAATTGATCAATCAATCAATCAACCAATCTCTGAAATAATGTTTCATGTTTATTTGAACAACTGGACTGAGTTCGAACTTCTGTTGTTATGGCAACCAAAACCACAACCATGCTTCCGTTCATTTTTGTGCGTCTAAATACCACGTTGTAACTTTATTGTGACGTCGTGACACGCGATGTTTAAATAAAGCCCGAGGGCAGTTTGGTTAATTTTTAAAACAAAATAAAATAAAAATAATATTTTATTCTGATTTATGTGATTGAACTAGAACATAGAAGACCCAAAACAATATGGCAGGAGAAAAGTAGAATAAGAACTGAAAGAAATGAATAATAGCTGAAAGACAATACAGAGGACGGCCAAGAATAGAGAATAATGGTGTGCATTGGTTGCTGCTCTAAAAACGCCAGGGCCGACAGAGAGAGAGAGAGAGAGAGAGAAAGAGAGAGAGAGAGAGAGATGGTTGCTATGTGACGATTCCGTGCTGAGATGTAAAAAAGTAGGAAAATTAGATATAACAGAAACCAAGTAGTCCACAACAAAAAAAGATAGGTAACCTGGGCAGATGACCCTCAACAAGCCGGAAGGGCAGGTTGTCTAAGGGTCGCACAACAAAAAGATAGGTAACTGGGCAGATGACCTCACAAGCCGGGAGGGCAGGTTGTCTAAGGGTCGCACAACAAAAAGATAGTAACCTGGCAGATGACCTCAACAAGCCGGGAGGGCAGGTTGTCTAAGGGTCGCACAACAAAAAGATAGGTAACCTGGGCAGATGACTCACAGCCGGGAGGGCAGGTTGCAAGGGTCGCACAACAAAAAGATAGGTAACTCTGGGCAGATGATCCTCAACAAGCCGGGAGGGCAGGTTGTCTAAGGTCGCACAACAAAAAAGATAGGTAACCTGGCAGATGACCCTCAACAAGCCGGGAGGGCAGGTGTTAAGGGTCGCACAACAAAAAAGATAGGTAACTGGCAGATGACCAACAAGCCGGGAGGGCAGGTTGTCTAGGTCGCACAACAAAAAAATAGGTAATGGGAGATGACCTCAACAAGCCGGGAGCAGGTTGTCAAGGTCGCACAACAAAAAGATAGGTAACCTGGGCAGATGACCCTCAACAAGCCGGAAGGGCAGGTTGTCTAAGGGTTGCTACTCTAAAAGAAATAGCAACTGCTGCCTTGCAGGTTGGCTTGGACAGCCAAAGGCTGACGGAAAGCGAACCCAGTAAACGCTGGATGAAACCGTACACGTCGCCGAAGGATACACACCAGAACTCCAAAGGGCGCTGAATGATGTGACGTAAAATTACGTTCTTGGCAAAGGCTGTTTATATATCACACTAAGAATGATCAAAATGGCCAAAAGAACGATTGCGAGAGAGAGAGAGAGATCGAGAGAGATCTGACAGAAATGCTTGTTATGTGGCTTGATGTATTGTAGGTGTTAAAGAGGAATGCATATGATCAGAGTCTAAGGGCGATTATACGTTGTGCCAGTTATGTGCTCCACAAGTAGACCAGCACATACGATTTCTGTGTCGCTTTTTATTTACTAAGGTGGCTTCTCTAGGCCACTACCTCAGTCGCCTCTTACGACATGCTCTGTAGGTCACAGTATTACTATTCTTTGCTCCCCTTGCGAGCCCCGGTAACCCACAGGCGGTCATACTAGTTTGAAATACATTCTAGAAGAAAAGACTGTTGTAAGTAGCAAGAGAATGACTTATACTAGTTTGAAATACATTCTAGAAGAAAAGACTGTTGTAAGTAGCAAGAGAATGAACTATCATACTAGTTTGAAACACATTCTAGAAAAAGACTTTCAGTAGCAAGAGAAGACAGCTGCGTAGCGTAGTTTTAGTGAACGCGCTGCTTGGCGGGTTCAACTTCCCCAGAGGGCGTGGAATTTTTCCTACTGCACGGCCCTCAGGTCGACCCAGCCTCAACTGGGTACCAGACATGCTCTGGGAAAGTAAAGGCGGCCGGTGTGATGCTGACTACATCACCCATCATGTGCCGAAGGTCAATGAAAAATACAGGCCTACCACAAGATATGAAAGGGTTCCTTTACTTACTTGAAAGTAGCAAGAGAATGAACTGTCATACTAGTTTAAAACAGATTCTAGACAAAAAGACTTGTTTATAGAGGTTGACAGTGACACATGTTTTCGCGATAATTAAATTAGCAACTGTCTTGGGTCTTCGATCGTATGTCAATCAATAACATTACATCGTGAAGCAATCTAGAGGCTGTTGGAATTTCTATTCCATTAGCATTGTCGCGACTCTCCATATATCAGACATTTTCTACATGTTTCTTTGATTTATATTAACACCAAGAGAAATATCTAGAAGAAACGGATGTCGAATTTAGTATGTAGATTCATGGTCGTCCTTACTTTAAAGCAAAGATCGGAAGGGGAGCAAGAGCCACCTCCTGGAAAATTACTTTCTGATAATTTATTTTTCACAATTTGGTTCATTAAGATCTGTTTCATTCTCCTCCAAAACTCCTCACTTGTGACCCTACCATCGTATTATGTCAGTCCCTCTATTCTGCGCAGACACCAGTTGGTGAATGTTTGCAATTTATTAGCCATCGTTTTAATCGTTCTCATGTTTATAACCCAGACTAAAGCATATAATGAGTAATTAGAATTGAAAAGCACTTACATAGGCTAGAAATAAGTCAAATGGCTCTCTGTCAGTGTCAGCAGGTGGAACAGACCCGGGAGAATGTCCTGCAAGACTGTCATCTCCTGTGTGAGCTGAGAAGCAACATGTCACTACACCCAGTCGAGCTAAAAACTAAGCTTTGGGAAACCAAGACATACCTGAAGCTGACTGTCCAGTTTGTGGTCCACAGTAAAATAAGCGCATCGCCAGCTTCTTTTTCGTCTTCTTCGAACGCTCCATATCGACCAGTTGTTAACCACTCTTTGTGGTTTGTATGTTATCCGAGCCTAAGAGCGATTGTACGTTGCGCAGTTATACGCCTACAAGTAGGCCAGCAATCCGATTTCTGCTCAGCTTTTTATTTACTAGGTAGATTCCCTAGGTCCTACATCAGTCGCCTCTTACGACATACCTTGCAGGTCGCAGTAGTACTAATCTTCGCTTCCCGTGCGGGCCCCGGCACCACACGGGCGCCAGTCGACCTAAAAACTAAGCTTTGGGGAAACCAAAGACTTGAAGCTGACTGTCCAGTTTGTGGTCGACAGTAAACTAAGCGCATGTCCAGTGATCACTGAAGTAGAAGAATTGCAAGAAAACATTCAAGTATTGACAGAACTACCAGAATGACAAGAGATAAGAATATTAACACATTAAAAATATATTACTGGTAAAATATGAGAAACGAGAATATCAGAAGCATCGTTGGTACTATACCATGCATACGGTACATCGAGAAGCAAAGAATCAAGTGGTTCGGCCATCTAATGAGAATGGAACCACATTTACTACCATCACGTGCCTACAATAATCGACACTCAGGGTGCAGAGCACGAGGCAGGCAAAGAACACGATGGATAGATAACATCTCAGAGCCCTGCGAAAGCATGGACTGACAACGTCAAGCGCAACACACATGACACAAGATAGAAAACTAACTCTCCCCACAAATAAAATAACGGAAAGCACAATATATGAGAGTGGAAATGAACACCGAAGGATCACGTTGCTTGCACATTTGGAAAAAAAATGAAAATCGTGGCACACCCGTTTACAGGACTTGGTCATCAACCATAGTAAACGAGTCTTCGATTTTCTAGGCACCACTTATATGTTCAGTAGTTTGCCATTGCTTTCTGAGCGGTGAGGTCTTTTTTATCGTCCGTAAAAATCCAAGGGAACTAATTTGCTTCCAAACTTGCTCGACGCGGAGTTTGAACCATGTACGCTTGGGTTGTGATCGCACTCACTACCGCCAACAAGAAAGAGAAAATGAAATATTGAAGAAAAACGTTCAATGCATATTTCATGAAAATAACAAGGATCGTGGAAGAAACACCTTCATTGCTTAAGCCAGGAAGAGAAACGGGATTTCCAAGAAATACCTTCATTGCATAATTCATGAGAGTAACACGTATCATGGAAGAAGCACTTTCATTTGCACAATCCAGGAGATAGGAATAGAAAATCTAAGAATAACATTCATTGCTTAATCTATGCGACTAACAGTTATCATGGAAGAAGTACCTTGATTGGCCAATTCAGGAGAGAGAAAGGGGAAATCTAAGAAACACAGGAAGGTAGGTAGAAAGAAAGCAATTTGTAAAACTACAGTACTTTGTGATTACGTGTTTTGCCAATCAAATAGTTTTACTGCAGTTCCATTAATTTATTAATCTTGAACACCTAGTATGGACTACATATGATGGCCCCTTCCGTCTGTCTATCACAGATACATTGATGACTGTATTGGCATCACTGATATGCCTGAAGCCGATTTGTCACGCTTCATTAATTTCATTAATGTTTTCAACCCTTCTATTCGTTTTACTTCTCACATCTCCACTACTTGTGTCAACTTTCTTGACATTACTATCACCTTACGCCTATCCACTATCTATACATCAGTATATTACAAGCCTACTGATGCACATAGTTTCTCCTCTATACTTCTTCCCATCCCCGGGCTTGTCGTGACTCTTTGCCATTCTCGCAGCTCTTACGCCTTCGTCGCCTTTGTAGTGAGGACGATGATTTTCTTGAGAGAGCTCGCGAGATGCTTGATTTCTTTCGTAGGCGCCTATACCCGGAGAGGGTGCTTGTCTCGGCTATGCATCGAGTTCAGAAAATCACTCGCCAGCAGGCACTTACCAGTCAGCATAGGACTACTAACTCTGACAGAGTAAAACTTATCTTAACTTACCACCCCCATAGTTCCCTGGTGAAAAATGTTTTATTCCGTCATCTGTCTCTCCTTAGATCAGATCCTGAGACCCGTTCTGTCTTCCCCAACTATCCTTTGGTGTCTTACAGACGGGACAGAAGTCTTAAGGATATGTTGGTACACAGTCGCCTTAAGTCCAATATCCTGACTCATTTTGGCACTGTCCGGTGTGGTCGTCGGCGTTGCAACACGTGTGCTTATGTGATACAGACGCGTACTGTATCTTTTCCTTTAGGCACGTTTCTTATTGACGATGGGTTCACATGCGAGTCCCGTAATCTTATCTATGCTATTATCTGTAAGCGGTGTAACAAGGCTTATATCGGCGAGACAGGCAAGAGGCTCAGTGACCGATTCGCCCAACACTTACGCGACATACGCCAATGCTCTGTGACCCTGTAGCCACCCATTTCAATGACACTGGCCATTTAGGTGCTCACGATGTCCAGGTCACAGCCATCCGATCATGTTCCTCGGATGATCGCAGTCGATTTGCTCTGGAGAATCGGTTGATTTCTTTGTATGGTACCTTGCGACCACGCGGGCTCAACGTATTACATTCTTATGCTTCTTAGTACTTTCTCTTCCCATGCTTTGTAATCTATATGGGTATATGCTGCATGTATTCATGTTATATTCCATTCTTATGCTTCTTAGTACTTTCTCTTCCCTGCTTTGTAATCTATATGGGTATATGTTGCATGTATTCAAGTTATATATTTACTAGATGTTTCATTGTTTCTTTTCCTTTCTATTTCTAGTTTTTATGTGTGTTTTTGTGTTACATTTATTTCGTTATTCGTTTTTATTCCAGATTTTCCTTAGATACGTTTGTATTTGGTCGTCCATTTGTGTTTCATTTTAATTTGTCACTCCTGTTTGTTCGTTTGCTTGATAAAGGCCTTGTTGGTCGAAACGTTGCTGTATTTTGTCATTGTTTTTGTAATTTGTAAAACTACAGTACTTTGTGATTACGTGTTTTGCCAATCAAATAGTTTTACTGCAGTTCCATATATGTGTAGTAGAAAGAAAGGTAACATCAAAGGAAGGTTTAATTTGCTTAATCCAGGAGAATGAAAGGTAACATCCAAGGAAGGTTTAATTTGCTTAATCCAAGAGATTTAAAAAAGCAATCTAAGAAACGACTTCATTTTGTTCAGATTACTTTGACCTAGAGAGATCAGCTGAAGACAATGTACAGTGGCAATATATGATCAGTCTATTTGAATAAATGAATAACTGGGGTCACAGTCGTAGTTTATAAGCTAAATTACGAAGTGTCAATTCTATTGGTTATTGGTTACTAAACTGACGTCATTGAACTCCGGGCAGACCCATAGGTGCTCAGTCTCCCCAACATATATCAAAGAGTATGCATATTGATGGTTCCTGTGGCTCGCTGATTAAACACACTCCACACTTTGCCCCTCAGGCATCCATTTCTACTTGTTTAAAAGGGTTTAAAAGCCGAAGGATTGACTTCATTGCACCGGGTTTTACCCCATACGGCTCTGTCCTCTCCGCAGAAATGGCACGCCACCTGCTGAGAGTATTGCACAAAGCACGAACTCCGTAGTTCCAGCAACAATCCTAGGGTCTCTGGAAAAACTGCACTCGTGAACAGAATGGCGCGGTCCGGACTCGAACCCACGACCTTCGACTCACAAGGCAAAGGGCGTCGAAGGTAGAATTTCTACTTGTACAACGGGTAACTCCAAACTGCTTAAGTCGCTGGATCGATTCAATATCAATTTTATTATCCTCATGCACAGCCAATTCTAGATAACTAGGCCAGACAACTGACTATGTGTTCCCTGACCTAGATCAGAAAAGGGGCCGGAAAATATAGATGTTTGATAGAACACTGCAAACTTTTTTGCAATTTTACTCATTTCTGTGAGTCTATTGTTATTTACTGGTGAAAAATATTCATAATATTGATATTGCTTATTGTTAAACTTAACTTGTATAATATAACTTCGATTTAGCATTTTGTGTTGATTTTAAAAGAATTCGTCTATATACAACAATACTGGAATGAGAGGTCACATGGTGTAGTTGTGATCTGATTTCCCATAATTCTTACCTGAGTCCGAAGGCTCATAAGTTTATAGTTGGCTCTGCCTCATTCAACTGGCGGTCTCACAGAGACATAAGAGATCCCCTTATCCATCTTCAATTCCCCAACAATCGATGCTGTTGATGCAAGCCTGTACGCTCTCTCATTACCGCAAACACCCGCATGACCAGGACAGTAGATCCATGTAAGCCTTTGCAGGTTAGAAAGTTCTATAGACGACATCCACTCCTACCGAAACCTGCTCTTTTGGATCTTGTCGCTAGAATTGAAAAATAACGAGGAAATAAAAAATATGAGACTAAAGTAGTTGGGATATACATAAGATTACAGAAGACCACACAGCCACATGTGGCTCTGAAATGGAATACGAGAGGCAAGAGAGGTAGAGAACGAACTAGAGAGACATGGAGACGAACTGAAGAAAGAGAAATAGAAGAGGAAGGAAAGACCTGGAATGAACTAAGCTGGTTTGCTCAAGATAGATCTGGTTGGAGGAAATGTGCTGATGCCGTTTAAGATCCGGAATGTTACTCTGATCGCTTGAAGTAGGAAACGAGTATCTTTGAAACGAGAACAGAGCAACGTATTTCAACACTATAGAGCACACTAAATGAAAGTATCAGAAATGAACTATGTACGAAATGACCGTGGTTGTGTACCCTTACCATCTGGACACTCCCAGTTGAGGACCATCTGGACACTTCCAGCTGAGGAGCATCTGGACACTTCCAGCCGAGGAACATCTGGACACTTCCAGCCGAGGAGCATCTGGACATTTCCAACCGAGGAGCATCTGGACACTTCCAGCCGAGGAGCATCTGGACACTTCCAGCTGAGGAGTATCTGGACACTTCCAGCTGAGGAGCATCTGGACACTCCCAGCTGAGGACCATCTGGACACTTCCAGCTGAGGACCATCTGGACACTTCCAGCCGAGGAGCATCTGGACACTTCCAGCTGAGGAGCATCTGGACACTTCCAGCTGAGGAGCATCTGGACACTCCCAGCTGAGGACCATCTGGACACTTCCAGCCGAGGAGCATCTGGACACTTCCAGCCGAGGAGCATCTGGACACCCCAGCCGAGGAACATCTGTACACTTCCAGCCGAGGAGCATCTGGACACTTCCAACCGAGGAGCATCTGGACACTTCCAGCCGAGGAGCATCTGGACACTTCCAGCTGAGGAGTATCTGGACACTTCCAGCTGAGGAGCATCTGGACACTCCCAGCTGAGGACCATCTGGACACTTCCAGCCGAGGAGCATCTGGACACTTCCAGCCGAGTAGTATCTGGACACTCCTGCCGAGGAACATCTGGACACTTCCAGCTGAGGAGTATCTGGACACTTCCAGCTGAGGAGCATCTGGACACTTCCAGCTGAGGAGCATCTGGACACTCCTAGCTGAGGACCATCTGGACACTTCCAACCGAGGAGCATCTGGACACTTCCAGCCGAGGAACATCTGGACACTTCCAGCTGAGGAGTATCTGGACACTTCCAGCTGAGGAGCATCTGGACACTCCCAGCTGAGGACCATCTGGACACTCCCAGCTGAGGACCATCTGGACACTTCCAGCCGAGGAGCATCTGGACACTTCCAGCTGAGGAGCATCTGGAAACTTCCAGCTAAGGAGCATCTGCTTACCATCTGGACACTCCCAGCTAAGGAGCATCTGCTTACCATCTGGACACTCCCAGCTGAGGAGCACCTAGACACTCCCAGCTGAGGAGCATCTGGACACTCCCAGCTGAGGACCATCTGGACACTCCCAGCCGAGGAGCATCTGGTCACTTCCAGCCGAGGAGCATCTGGACACTTCCAGCCGAGGAGCATCTGGACACTCCCAGCTGAGGAGCATCTGGACACTTCCAGCTAAGGAGCATCTGCTTACGACCTGGACACTCCCAGCTGAGGAGCATCTGCTTACCATCTGGACACTCCCAGCTGAGGAGCATCTGCTTACCATCTGGACACTCCCAGCTAAGGAGCATCTGGACACTCCCAGCTGATCATCTGGACACTCCAAACTGAGGAGCATCTGGACACTCCAAGCTGATTATCTGGACACTCCAAACTGAGGAGCATATGGACACTCCTAGCTGAGGAGCATCTGGACACTCCCAACTGAGGAGCATCTGGACACTCCCAGCTGAGGAGCATCTGCTTACCATCTGGACACACCCAGCTAAGGAGCATCTGCTTACCATCTGGACACTTCCAGCTGAGGAGCATCTGGACACTCCCAGCTGAAGAGCATCTGGTCGAATTGATTCGAGCGCGGCTTCCATGCGGGAGACCCATGTTTAATTCACAGTAAGGTCATCTTTTTCTATTGTGGGCATAAATGAAAAATTCTAACCTGAATATCTTTGCGGCGACTACACTAGCCATGCGACCATTACATTCCTCAGGATGTCATCCCACCTGCTCTACACCGCACTAAAAAGCGATACTACAAGCAGTACCTAGATCGAAACTAGAATCCAGCAAGCCAACAACATTACATACCAACATAACCCAATTTTGAAACACCCAGCTATTCCAGTAGTGACTAAATGACAGATTATAAATTCAATCTTTATACCAACACTGTGCTACCAGAGCCAAACATGGGCACTGACAAAAGAACAAGAAAGGAAAATTACCACATGCGAAATGAGATGCCTTAGGAAAGCAGTAAATAAAACAAGAAGAGACCATATATGAAATGAGGAAATTAGAAGAACAGTCGGAACAACACCTGCTGTTAGATTTATTGAAAAACAGAGACTCAAATGGTTTGGCCACATTTGTCAGAATGAACCCGAATACACTAGTTGCAAGAGCGTACAACCTGAAAATGGAATCATCAAGAGGAAAGGGCAGACCAAGAAAAGATGGGTTGATGGAGTTACAGACATCTTAAAACTCCACAATACCACACCATATCAAGCGACCGAGCGTGCATTATCTCGGAAATCGATCATCAGTTAAACCTGCTACGCCTAGCGGCAAAAAAGCAGAGAAGGACAAAAGAAAGAAAGACAAGCAGTAACGACGACCACCAGGACACTCCCAGAGAAAGCGAGTCAGCGTACTGGGCTGAGTTACAGACTGATTCTACTAACAAGAACCAAGTGTACTTCCTGTACGCTGTGTGGAAATGTTCAATGTCTAGAGACGGAACCCGAACAAATGTATACTGAAACAAACGTGTGAGTTCATCATGTAAAAGCATGTCCTTGCAGACCGTCGATATCATCATAACGCCGTCTAAAAAAACCTCGCGAACTCCATCGTGATTTTCAATTTTTTTTAAATGCTCTAGTATCACTGTCGTCTTGACCGTCCTTTCTCGCCTTTCGTGAATTCTGCTCTCTAACACGTTTTCTCTAAACCACTGTGACTTTATCTCGTATAATACGACAAGCCACATCACAAACCGTTCTGAAAGTACCAATATTTCGACAAGTCACCCCACACACCAAAACATTAAATGGATGCAACATTATTCCCAAGATTCATCATACGTTATTTGTTTTCTAATTCTTTGTAGTGTAGAGTACAGCATGCGAATCTATAATGCAGAGCTTTCAACTATATACTTTTAAATATGATATAATGATCTGGTGTTTAACAGAAGAAATATATAATAGATGTTACTAGAACACGATCCGCTAAAAAATGTGATCTAGTAAACAGCACGTAAAAACTTAGATTCTGTCTGCGTACACAAAAAGTTAATGTGACGAAAATATTTCAGTTTCAGTGACATGATATTGTTCATGAACCAATATTTCTTGATGTTCATGTTTAATTTCCTCCTTCTCTGATTCCAGAACGTTCTAAGAATTATTTCTGTATCACGTTGTTTCAAAAGATTTGATTTTGTTCATTAACCCTTTTACTCCACATTTTTTGTTACCCCGGAGACACTTATATTGTAATGTATACTGTATTAGCCAGTAATGGATATTCGACATCTTAAATTATACAGAGAGCCAGTATATCGGCTCGGAGGGAGGAACGGGTTAATACTTGTGTTTTTGTTCATGATTCACATCCATATGTTGCCACAGAAAAAAATGCATGTTCTCAGAAATATTACTTTTGTTTCCTAGCTTGTGTTATACGATAGGTTCTTCATGCGATTTATACTCTGAATTGCAAGTCTGTCTTCATTTTTGATGCTGTAGTTTACCAGCTAGCTCCATTGTTAAGGTACCCGAACATGTCACGGATAGCTAAACAACAGAAGATCAACAGCATTGTCATACCTGCTTTGTGTTACCAGAGCCAAACATGGACAAGGAGCAAATCCCTGTCGCAAAGAATAACTACTTGTGAAATGAGCTGTCTGCGAAAATCTACCAACAACACCCGAAAAGACAGAGTCACCAACATCAGCATAAGAAAGAAAGTTAATTACATTGAGAAACAATAATAAGAATGCAACCAAACTCCGCTGTATACAGTCTTCTATTTTTTTTTATACAACAGAAAACCAGTATAGAAGGTAAGGGAAAGACCACGAAAACGGATGGTTAGATGGCATAAAAATCCTGTCAAAAACCAAAAATAACTAACACCAAAACCACTAGAGTATCGTAAGACAAACACAGAAAACCACGACACTGGGCAACAATCCGGTAACAGTGTGACGATAAATGAAGATTATTGATGTTAATTTTGAGCCAGACATAATCAAAATATCCGCTTTGCTATGCGTGTAGTACAGATGTGCTAAAACAACACAGGACAAATCCACTAACTAAATACTGGACTTTAACAACTAGCGCGTGAACTCACGTCTGATGTGTCATGTTAGATGGGTCATGTTTGATTTCTGTTCAATCGATTTCATGTGTTCATTCATCTCTGGTAGATTATAATAGCGTGTACTCGCGTTTCCAAAACTGTCATGCTTGGTTTGAGCACGCTATCTGATACGTTAAGCTTTCCCATGATATCTCTCTCTCTTTCTACCCATTCATTCTCTTACTGCCTTTCTCGAAACAACTCTCGCACTGTTGTATCCATTTACCCCACTTGTTTTGTTGCATCATTGCAACACAGACTCTCTCTCCTCTCTCTCTCTCTAGTGGTGGTTCGAGTAACTACGCAATAGTTCAAGCAAGCTCAGTATCGAACACGACTTTGCGTTCAACAGTAACAATGTATCCGTGGCATTGACTTCAAGTGACATCGTTCCTACTGTATAACCGACCAGTCATCGTTCCAACTACCAAACAGTGTGCTTAGATTACAAGTTTTATTCTAAACAAATGACGTGAACTACTTCCATACGACAGGCGCAGCTTATGCATTTAAGCATGTTTCTCGTGATTAATACAGTTGCCCGTGAAATTCAGTTCATTACTTGAAACTACAACACAGCAGGTGTGTATTGTTTAAATATATTTGAAGAAGTGTTAATTCCGTTACATGCGCGATGTGTGAAATAAAATAATAGTTAGTCTCTTTAGATTTGGAAAAGTGTTTTACATGTTAGTGTTCAACAGAAAAATATTACCAACATAAGTAAGTAACATAAATAAGTAAGTACCATGAGCCGTCGCCGCCAGTGCTAAGATTTTACATGTTAGTGTTCAACAGAAAAATATTACCAACATAAGTAAGTAACATAAATAAATACCATGAGCCGTCGCCGCCAGTGCTAAGATTTTACATGTTAGTGTTCAACAGAAATATACAAAAAGTAATAACATAAGTAAGTACCACGAGCGTCGCCAGTGCTAGATTTTACATGTTATGTTCAACGAAAAATATTACCAATAAAGTAATAACATAAGTAAGTACCACGAGCCGTCGCCAGTGCTAAGATTTTAGAGTTGACTGTGCATGAGTATAGCTGTATACTGATTGATTGATTGATTGATTGATAGGACTATCCTCATTGCACTTCGGTGAGTAACCATGTGTTGTCCGATCTCCTTCTTACACAGGAAGATCTCAGCTGCAGTGCACGGACTCCGTGGCACCGGCAAGGGTCCTCGATGTAATTTAGAAGATAGGGAAAATATTTTGTAGGAATTTTATTTCTTAATTTTTCTAATGAATTTTGATTAGACAACGGCTTTCCATCCTGCTCTTCTCGATTTTGAACTGCTAAGGGTTCTTTTATGTGCTCAACTTGTACATGGGACCTACGTTTTATCGTTGATCTCCGATAGGACTAGAAACTCGATCTCACCTACACTGAGATCAGGGATCTCTTGAAAAATATCCCGATAGCTCCACGAGGGAGCGAACCAAGTAGCATTTGAAACGAGTGCTAAGAAACTAACCTCTATGTCACATAGACGCACAGTTAAATAGAAGAAATATTACAAGCGTAAGTAAGTAAGAAAGTAACTTGTTTTTAGACGATGAGCTTAGCCTTATATTAGATAATGAAGTTTTAGGTGTGGGATACCAGTCAAATGGTAGAAGCAAGCTTTCTCGCAAAAATCAGAAGCGCCATACCAGGCATCATAGCTAACGCCTGAATTCACAGTGTGCGAACGCAGAAGAAGAAATGTTAGGTTCGTATTTTCTTTGGGCAATGGAACGCGATAATACACATATCGCTTTTTATTTTCCGGTGTTTCTTTGGATGGTACCCAGTTTAGACTATGCCGACGGGAGAATACTGACGGTAGGAAAAAAATTTTACTTCCACTGTGGGGTTTGATTATGAGACTACGCGTATAGAAAGCAAGTGCACTAGCTACTACGCCATCGTGGCTCTCATTGAAAACATAACTGGTGACATTTTTTTTAAATGATTGATTTTGGAGATATTTTGTGACGAAAGAAAATGTCACATTGCAGCTTAGAGGGACTTTTTCTTCTTCTTCATCTTCAACTTCCAACGGAGTACAAGTCTTCAACAAGCTTGCAAATTTTAACTGACAGCTCAGGCATAGTCAGGCTGCAGTATAGTGCTAGAGCCTGGCTGTAGCTCAGGTCCTTGTATCTAAAACTCATTTCAATAGCAGGGGTTTAAAATAATTAGCAACCGACAGTGCAGTATTTGCAAACGTAAAGATTTTGTTCACAATGTAGTCTTTTTTTTGTATACTACATGTTTGCGAAAATTTCCAATAACTTTCTTTGTCGGCAAGCATCATCAGAAAATTATGGAGGGAAAGTTCAAAGACAGCGCCTGTTCGGTAATCGCTTTCTGTCGCGTGTCGTGTTTTTGTGTTAATAAATTTGAGCTTTACGTATAAATGCTATTGATTTTCTTTTATAAATGTATCAAAGCCGACACGCGTTGTGCATCGACATAAATAAAAGAGGAATGATGATAAATAGCAAAGAGGAAATAAAAAGTTGGGTATGACGAAAGGATAATGTAATGGGCCTAATATAATCATTAATTTTTGACCAAAAAAAAAAAAAAAAAACATACAACGAAAGTCGATATTTTATAACGTCGCATTTTCTTTTCAACTCATCCCACTTAACTGACCGACTCACAGCGCCGCACTCATTCCAATTCCAGGATCCAAGACGAGACGTATCAGCGCCTCTCCTATCCAAAGGATCCAAGACTTGAGACGTGTCAGTGCCCTCTCCCAATCCAGGATCCAAGACTTGAGACGTGTCAGTGCCCTCTCCCAATCCAGGATCCAAGACTTGAGACGTGTCAGCGCCCTCTCCCAATCCAGGATCAAGACTTGAGACATGTCAGCGCCCTTCTCCCAATCCAGGATCCAAGACTTGAGGCGTGTCAGCGCCTTCCCAATCCAGATCAAGACTTGAAACATGTAGCGCCCTCCTCCCAATCCAGAATTCAGGCAGACCATGTCAGCGCCCTCATCCCAATCCAGAATTCAAGGTTGGGCCATGTCAGCCCTCTATCTAATCCAGAATCTAAGGCTAGAGCCCTATGAGCCCCCGTCCCCTCACCTCAATCCAGAATCCATAGCGACATTGTCAGCGCCTCCTCCCGATCTATGACGCAAGGTTAGACCATGAGCCCTCTCCCGTAATCCAGAATTCGAACGTATAGCCCTGTCAGTTACCGCCCCCGGTTTCTCCCCCATCTGCTACTGTGCAGGGCCAATACTTTTATCCCCACGTTAAGATTTCCTGGTTTGTAAACACAGTATTGAGATACTAAAACAACAGATATGTGATGTTTATCCCACTCGTAAGTTCTCCGTATAATAACAGCGATGTTCAGAATACTTGAACAAGCTAAATTTGCTGTTTAACCCACACGTAAATTTCTCCATCCCTGCATTGTAGATCTATACATTGCATGTAGCGTTTATCTCAGGTATTTCTTCATAATGATCAAGTGCAGGAGGAATTACCCTGTGCATGACAGACATGTAAAAATAACATTGTTCTCAGTGGTTGGTGTATACTTGACGCGTTCCTCTTAGCTATAATCTTTTCTCTGAAATTTCTGTTATAAAACACGCCTGGAGGGAGTTAGAAGCCAGGAACTGTATTTAGTTCTGTTTGTAAGCATTCAATAAATGGTATTACATGTATGAATTTCCTGTAAGGGGATCGCAGGTAGCAGCTCTAGGCTAGTGATTAAGAAAGAGGAAGGGCTGGAAGAAGAAGAGAAGAGCTGGAAGTTTGTTGAAGACCTGTACTCCGTTGGGAGTTGAAAGGTGAAGAAGAAGATTAAGGCTTCTTTTCCTCATTTTCACCACACAACTGTGCAAGTCGTGGTCTTAATTTCACCCACGATTGAAGAATGCACTAATACTTTATCTTTTCCCCATTAAAAATTTAAAAATTATTAATTATTATTATGTTTTAAATGAACCCTTACGACGCTGAAATGCCACAACGAGTGGACACAATACGATTGAACGGGTAAATTCCAAGCATCATCAATCTTTCGAATGAGAGCGCTCGGAGTTTGTTTAAGTGCGTTTAGATTTGAAATAGGATCTTCAAGATTGATAAACTAGTGTTTAACTACTAAACAATTTTTGCCTATACGCAGTGCTAGGTTGAATAGACACGCAATAGTGTATTTATTTCACAGCCAACTATAAACTCGTACGACCAACGGACTCAGGTAAAAATTATGGGAAATAAGACCCCAACCGTGACGTGACCTCGCATTCCAGCATTGTTTTATATAGACAAATTCATTTTAAAATCAACACAAAATGCTAAATCAAAGTTATATTCCGTAACAAGTTCAGTTTAACAATAAGGGATATCAATATTATTAATATTTTTCATCAATAAATAACCGTAGACTCACAGAATTGAGTAAAATTGCAAAACAGCTTAAAGTGTTCTATCAAACATATATAAAAGTCAGCCTAGGTCAGAATTTCCCCGGTCAGTTATGCGGCCCAATATTAAAGTTGGCTGTGATTTATTTCTATGAATACACTATAAGTCGTGAGATTAACTATCATAATACGACAAGCCCCTTTACATACCTTTGCGAATGTATCAATTTTTCAACACGCCAATTGATAAACCAAAACATTAAATAGAAACACAATTATTCACATGATCAAATTTTGTAAAATCTCTTGCTAGTATACAGCAGATTAATTTATAGTACATTCCATTACAAATTGTATTTTAAAATGTTGTCTTGGCGTGCGTGTACCAAGAGTTAAGTATTTCAGTCTAAGAGTATTGAAATCTTGTCCCTGTAACAGACGTTGTGACGGCCATGTATGAATTCTCTGCCCAGGGAATGGTTCCCAGTCTTTATATGTTGGACAATTCTCTGTAATAGTACAAACGATATTCTCAAGTTTGAGAACCAGTCACATTATTGTTGGATTACTTCCCTTACATGTAAGTACTTTATCATCATTACCATCATTATCATTATCAATGCTCATTATTTATGTCACGCTCTTCTATTTTATGCACCGTTCAAAACTCTAAAAATAGACATTGACCCATTGGTCTAAATTTCTACAGGGTGTTCAACTTAAAAGCAGCCCGTGAATGGAGCTAATCTGACATATGTATGGAAATGAGAAGGTTCAGTTATGACGTAGTATAGGTCAAGGTTGTGTGACGGTGTGTAATTGTAGTGCGGGAAGGGGCGATGAACAAATGTGACGTAGGACGAGCTAGTCAGAACCGGTTTAAATAGTAAATGAACACAACTCAATGTGTACCTGGCAAGTTTCGAATTGTCAATTGGGCTGCAATTATCTTGAACACCCTGTATATGTTGTTTCTCAAGTCGTCCCATATCTGATATCAAAAGAGTGAGGCAGATCCAGGTTATTTTTGTCAACTATTTAATTTGAGATGAGTATAATACGTTTACTAGGACATGATAACAACATAGGGAACAAAGGGTCTAGAACATAGATTTCCAAACTTTTTGGGCCCACCGCCCACTTTGCACGACATAAACTTTGTAACGCCCCTCCATATTATAATAGTTTGCCAACGCGCCCCCAATATATATACATGCTGTATTTTCACTTTGACATGGAAAATTGATATATATGTATATATATCTGTCATACATGGTCAATTTTCAAATTATTATATACATGAAACAGAAAATTGATGAAAAAATGGATCGTGTACAATGGCCATAAGATGAATTAAAATACAGAATTCAAATTATTAATGATTCAATCAATACTAACCCAATGTTTATGAACACTATCCTCCGAAACAACTGCCCACTTTAAACCCGGTCTGAAGTGTCAGCACTAGAGAACTCATGACTCCATATTTCCATGCCATTTTGTGGGAAAGGAAGATGATTTTAGGACGAGATTAATGACACTGGGTCCATACTTTGGAAACCTAGGTCTTTAAGGAAGATGTCAGCACTAGAGGGAACAGTCATGGGCGTCTACATAAATATTTCCAGGAGGGGGAAAATGAATTTAAAAATTATTAGTTGGTAATATATTACGCAGAAATAGAGACCAGATGTCATTTTCCAGGAGTGGAACCAGCCCCCTCCCTCCCTTTCCCCAGCCCCGCCGTGCCTTTACGAATGGACGCCCATTTGAATTATACCTTATAAGATAACTAGTCTTGACTTTCCATGTACACTTACAGATAATGTATGTATTTTAGAACGGAAAAAATGTTTCTATAAATTGTTACAAAAACTAATGAACGAAGTCAACAACGCCCTGTAGTTTATCTGAACCGAGGTAGGATAATACATGTCTTCGGCAAAAAAATCGGTCAAACTTCCTCCATTTTCGTACCCTGCAAATTGCTACATTTCCTGTCCATTTATGCAGACGCTCGTTTAACCCTAATGATTCGTTTCAGTTTGACAGTCATTATGAGACGGTCGCTGTGCATGGCACGGGCGATAAAATTTAAATGTTGACTGGTTTTATTCGGTTTGTTGCCTTGCCGTTACTGCCGTTACTGCCTGCAGTACCCTTTTAGGGCGATGTTTTTGTTTTTCCAATCCAGAAGCACTTGAGCTTTTCAGCTCTTCGGCTCGGTGCCATGACATCGTAACCCTTCGGTTCGGTGCCACGAACACCGTAAATCTGGGGAATCTGTGGCTTTTTACGCCATCCCGCGGAATTGAACCCGCACACACAGAGGGATAATCACCCGTAGTCCAACGCGCTACGAACACGCTGGGCAGACGGGCTTTTTTGGCGGTGTAGGACAGGTAGAACGTGAGCCTGGGGAATTTAATGGCCGCATGACTAGTGCAGCCGTCGAGACGCTGTCCAGGTTAGGATTTTTAATTTATGTCCATGATAGAAATAAATCGTAGAACTTACCGTGAATTGAACACGAAGAGGCGCTCTAATCCATTCGGCCAGACGTTCCTGTCTTGGTTACAGTAAACATGTAACCAAGTTACAGTAAACATGCTGAAGCCAAGTTACAGTAAACATGCAGCAAGTTACAGTAACATGCAAGATTGAAACATGCACAAGTTACAGTTTGCACAGTTACAGAAACGCACCTAAACAGAACAGTTAAGTAATCATGCAACAGTTACGTAACGCACAAGTTAGTAAACTGCGCCAAGTTACAGTAATCATGCCCAAGACAATGAACATACAACCGAGTTACAGTAAGGGCAAGTTCAATAAACAACAACAAGTTACAATAAACATACAACCAAGTTACTAAACATAGCCAGTTACGTAACAAACAACACATAGCTTTAGCTTAGAGTGTTTGACGATTGATCGATTGATAGACCATCATCATTCACTTGGGAGTAACCAGTGGCTCCATATACTTTCTCATAATATATCACGGCAGTGCAGAACTCTGTAGCACCGGCGAGGGTCCCCGGTATCATTTACAAGATGGTGACAATATTTTGTAGAAATTTTATTTTTTTAATTCTTTCTAATGAATTTAACCCACGCAGCAGCTTTCCAGCCTGATATTCTCATTATTGAACTGCCAAGGGTTCTTTTACGTGTTCAACTTGAACACAAGATTTACGTTTTATCTTCGATCTCCGATAAGATTAGGAACTTGATCTCACCTGCACAGAGATTCAAGATCTCTGGAAAAATATTCAGATGGCTCCACGAGGGAACAAACCGAGTTCCTTTGGAACGAGAGGTGAGCACCTAACATCTATGGCAAACACCCCCTTACCCCCTCATTATCTTTACGTATGGACGATGCCGATGTCTGTCTGCCTGTCTTCTTTCTTGTGTTCCATTCGTACATGCAGTTATTATTTGATTGTTGTGTATACTTCCATTCTGCTCCTGTTTAACATACAAACTTGAGTTTTACAATCAACCAGTCGATCAACGCGAAGACATTAAGCATTCCCATGAAATGTTATCTGACTGGGAGGCTAGCAACAACTTCCAAATTTAGCTTTCCTATAGAAACACATGCAAACATTGCCAGAAAATTAATTTCCTCCCCAAGCGTAAGCCAAAATGGAGTTTTCGCCACCTGTTATTGAGATTCCGTAACATTCGAAGACGTAAACAGAGGGCTTAATCTGCCAGTCTGGCTTCAAAAATAATATTAGAGCCAGACATTATCAATCTGTTCTTTTATGGCCGAAAATACTGTCGTCATTTTGTTTATTTCTTCAATGGGATTGTTTTGTTTACCATGAACACATAAAATAACAAAGTTGTGAATTCTGTAAAGTTCTCAAAAGCGTTCATTGTTGGAGAATAATAAATGGCATAACGTTTTGTTGCTTTTCTGGCAAATTATTATTTATCATCTGAATCATGAATTGCCAGTTAAGAGTTGTGTATCCCCAGACAAATAACTATTTATAGCACAATTCGGATGTAAATAACATGGGACTCCCAACTAATTACACAATTTGTTTCTATTTCTGAGGGAATGCTATGAAACTGTATAGAACGAACAGTTAAGGCCGGTTTCCTGATGCTGTCGCAACGCGTGTGCAAGTTCGTCGATTTTGTTTTCTCACTAAAAGAAAACAAACTTTCGACCTTACTGAGAATGGAACACGGGATGCTATATCTTATAACATATATACATATATATTTATATATATACACACGCAGGCACGCACGCACACACATACACACATCATATATATATATATATATATATATATATATATATATCAGTTATCAGTTATATGAGGACTATCATCATAGCACGCCGGACATGTCCATAGGTGCTCCGATCTCCGTCTCAGTAAATCGAGCAGCGTCCAACAGCCCAACACGCCAGTTCGATATTGATTAATCAATCTCTTTGCATATTTAGTATGTCGTTCTTTTTGGGCTACACCAATATTGACATCCATCTCCCTCAATCTGATCAGCGAGTGGGATTCACAGCCCTAAAACTCCTCTGTTCGGAAAGACTCTCTCAATGCGTGAAGAATGTCATTTCGATCCATGACAGCGCCCTCTGATATTGTAGCCAAGCCAGCCAATCTATCAACTCGTTCATTACCCATAACTCCTGCGTGCCCAGGGACAAAATGGAAGGTGATTTCGCTGATCATTGTTTGTACCAGTACCTCCATCCCATATATATATATATAATCGGACTAATTTCTATATTTCCATGGAAGAGATTGAGCGAGTTGCACAGGACATAGCAGTATGGAGAAATTACTTGCAGGCCTTGTGTAACGTATAACAGTACGAGATGAATGTATAGTTATATATATATATACTTTCCTGTCTTATCTCGTGTTTTTATACTCAGTAACTCCATGAGTATGATTCGTAAAGTCGAAACAGGAATGGTGAGACGAAATTGAGTGGGTGCACTGGTACAGACACTGATCAAAGAAATCACTTCATTTTTGTCCATTGGATGCTGCCAATGAACCGAAATGATATTTTTAACACTGAGAGAGTTTTTCGAACAAAAGAATTTCAGGGTTGCGAGTCCCACTCGCTGACCAGATTAAGAAAATGAGTGTCAATATTGGTGCAACCCGAAAATAACGACATACCAAATATTCAAAGAGATTGATTAATCAACACCGAACTGGCGTGTTGGGCCACTGGATGCTGCTGGATTTGTTGAGGCGGAGATCGAAGTACCTATGGATATGTCCGAAGTGCTATGATGTTAGTCCTCATATAACTGATAATGTTTTGCCATGATGAGAACCTTTCTTCCATGTGTAGCATCAATAACTGATAATGTTTTGCCATGATGAGAACCTTTCTTCCATGTGTAGCATCAATAACTGATAATGTTTTGCCATGATTAGAACCTTTCTTCCATGTGTAGCATCAATAACTGATAATGTTTTGCCATGATTAGAACCTTTCTTCCATGTGTAGCATCAATAACTGATAATGTTTTGCCATGATGAGAACCTTTCTTCCATGTGTAGAAGATCAATAACTGATAATGTTTTGCTATGATGAGAACCTTTCTTCCATTTTAGCATCAATAACTGATAATGTTTTGCTATGATGAGAACCTTTCTTCCATGTGTAGCATCAATACTGATAAGTGCCATGTATGATTCTTCCATGTCATCATATAACTGATAATGTTTTCCTATGATGAGAACCTTTCTTCCATGTGTAGAAGATCAATAACTGATAATGTTTTGCCATGATGAGAACCTTTCTTCATGTGTATCATCAATCAATAGACAATGAGCAAGTATTAGGAAATAGCTGGTTCTCTTTTTAAAAACGCTCGTCTGTAGGACTAGGCAATGGTGCCGTAAGAAATGAGAGTTTGTGGTTCAAATCCTGTGTTAGTTAATTTTTTTTTCGAAGTCCCTAATACTTATAATAATAATTCCTCTCGTACCGTTATACGTTACATAGGGCCTGCAAGTAATTCTCCATACCGCTCTATTCTGGGCAACTCGCTCAATCTCCTCCATGGAACTGAGATCGATATTTCCTGCTTCTCTCAGCAGTTGGTTTCAGGGTCTCTTTACCCTAATACTTGCTCATTGTTTATTTCTTGCTCATATTAATTGACGCCGGTGCTTGTACTGCAGTTCTTAAAACTTCTTATTCTCTCGCATGTGTAGATAATTCAACATGTGTCATGTCGTCTCACCACATCAGCACATAAATGTGTTATTCTCAGGTGTTCAAGATAATAGCAGCCTGTGTATGATCAATCTGGCATATAGTTGAAAATTAGAAGGTTCAGTTATGACGTAGTATAGGTCAGGTTAAATGTACAGTATGTAATTGTAGTGCGGAAGGGGCGATGAACAAATGTGACGTAAAACGAGCTAGTCAGAACCGGTTTAAATAGTACATAAACATAACGCGATAGATTATCTGGCAACTTTCGATTTGTCAATGGGGCTGCTTTAATCTTGAACACCCTGTATTTGTTATATTCAAGTGCTATAACATGTAAATTAAAACGCATTAGTTGTGCTTCTTCCAACACTTTCTTTAATATGCAACTAGTAGCTAATAATAATAATTCCTTTCGTACCGTTATACGTTACATAGAGCCTGCCAAGTAATTTCTCCATACCGCTCTATCCTGGGCAACTCGCTCAATCTCCTCCATAGAACTGAGACCTATATTTTTGCCTCTCTCAGCAAAGTTCGTTTCAGGGTCTCCTTAGGTCGACCTCTCTTTCTTGAACCCTTTGCGTCCCATTTTCTTTTTTCCGATCCAGAAGCACTTGAGCTTTCAGCTCTTCAGCTCGGTGCCATGGACATCGTAACTCTTCGATTCGGTGCCACGAACACCGTGAAGCTACGAACGCGTTGGGCAGGCGGGCAGATTGCGTCCCACTTCAATGCCTGCTTTGATATTCGTTGATAATTTCTTCTCAAGGTGTGTCCAACATATCTCAATCTTCTCTTTCTTATAATAGTTGTCACTAGTGGTTGACCAGACATTTCTCTGATTTCATCACTTCTCCTGAATTCGTTCCATTTTATATTCATTATTTTTCACAGACATCTATGCAAATAGCAATTGATGGCTCGGAAACATGGATGACAACAAAAGAAACCACCAGAAAACTACAGATCTACATAAATGGATGTTTACTTAGAATAGAGGAACTGAGATGGCATGATAAGATTAAGAACGAGGAACCCAGAGAAAGAACTAAGCAGAAACCATTGGAGAAAGAGCTAAGGAAGAGATGCTGACAATGGATAGGAAGGACATACATTGAGAAGACCGACTGGAAGTATTGCAAGACAGGCACTGTTTTGGAAACCGCAGGCAAAGAGGAGTAGGAGAAGGCCTAGTCCTACCTGGAGAAGAAAGCTGGAGACTGATATTAAGATAGGTAAAACATGGAAAGGGAAGGAGAGAGGAAGAGCTGGAAGAAATTTGTTGAAGACTTGTGCTCCGTTGGGAGTTTAAAGGTGAAGAAGTAACTGATGATCACAGCCTTCTCCAGAAAATGTCTTTGTAGACGATACCACTGATCTACATTCTTTTTTGGGTATTAGAATATAATCTATTTGGTTCCTGGTTCCAGCATATAAGTACTATGTATAAAGTCTTCTGAGTTGTGGTTTCAATATGGTTTGTAGAAATGGAAGAATGCTTTCTAAACTAAAATAAATACATTTTATTACTACTTTTAATCTATTGCACCGAATTATTTTTCAACCTTTCCCATTTCGTCCGTTCTTTCAGTTACAACTTTCTCTTTGAAATCACAAATAATTATCATGATATTTCCTTTTCCTTATTCTTTTTGGCAAGAAACTACACCAACTTCTGTGTAAGAAACAAAATACAGTGTTCGGAAATGATACAATTTCGTAGATCTATCGAAACTAATGAAGTTAGAGACATGCGGCTGGAGAATGATAAAAGAAAAATGAAGGCCAGAAACAAGGAGACAGAGAAGGAAAGATTAGTTATTAGGCGCTTGACTACGTCGGTGGAATGTAAAGGCGATTGATGAAGAAACTAAAGAGGAACGACTTGGAAGATCAGCGGAAAAGGATAACAAATATGACTGTGAATGTGTTATTCCCCTTGCGAAGAACGGATACACCTGCTATAGTCTGTCCATTAATTCGTGAGCACGTTTGAAATTGATTTTCTCGAAAACTACCTGTTGGATCTCAGTGATTTTTGCAAGCAGCCTTAGAATATCCATGACGCTAGAGAAATATTTTTTCCAAGAAAATTTGATGTAGTTTGAAATATTTCTTCTTCAGGTTATATTAAAATCAACCTCACCGGATTGTACACAATAGTAACAGATCTACGGTACACAGACGCGTTGTTCTAAAAATACATTATGGTAACATTGAAATATCGTGAGTAAACAACAATTTCACGGGAATTCCGTGCACCGAACCCAGTCGACTTTGAAAGCGGAAAGTATATGACGTTATAATTGGGATACCGTTGTATAGTTATAGGTGTATCTCGCTATTTGTATGAAGCTATTGTATCATATTTGTTGGCTTATCAAAACTGACATTGATATCACATTCATAATGAGCCTGAAGTGCACATTTATAACAATGCAGAAAGTTACAGTTTTACTATACCAACACTTCCGTAGGGAATCTAAGAGAGGTCATCTATATTGCGATATTCATAACCCTGAGAAACGAACGCAACTGGCGCTTGGTCTGAATAGAGAATCCTTTTCCCGATGGATTAAACAAGACACAAAGTGCACTAATGTCAAGCAAGGAAGGAAAAGAACAATTGACGACTTTGACATAGATGTCATAAGACGGAGCTCTTGAAAATGTTTGCGACGACAAATCAACTTGTTACTCTCAGGAAACTGAAATTAAAACTGCAATCAGATTGCAGCATAGACATTTCTAAAAGTACTCTATGGAAAATTGTAAGAGCCGCCGGCTTCACCTTCAGAAAAACTATAGGCGGCAGGAATATTATTTGTGAAAAGCCACATTTAATTGCTGCCCGAAGTAAATACCTGAGGCAGATCAGTGAGCGGCGGAGGCAAGGCTATGATATTGTATATTTGGACGAATCCTGGGTCAATGCTCACCACACCAATGCTAAAGAATGGCAATCAGTAGACGGTGAACAGAAAAGAAAAATACCAAGCAGCAAAGGCCAGCGTATTATACTAACACATGCAGGAAGCAGTGAAGAAGGTCTTGTCCATGACGCTGGACTTATTTTCCAATCAAAAGTACCGACGGTAGGGACTACCACACATAAATGAATGGACATATTTTCAGGCACTGGATGGAGAAAGATCTACTTCCAATTCTAAACAGACCATCATGCTTGGTAATGGATAATGCATCCTATCACAACGCAGTATCAGCGGAAGACAAAGTACCAACTGCATCAAATATAAAAGATCAAATTAGGACTTGGCTTGCTAAGGAAAATGTCAGCTTCGATGATACATATTTGAAACCCGAGTTGTTGCACCTGGTGAGGATGACAAATAAGACAAAGGTGTTTCATATTGACAAAATCATTGCGGAATACGGCCACACGTCTTTGCGACTACTTCCATATCATGCTCACCTCAATCCGATAGAGCTTGTCTGGGCTAAAGTAAAGGGCAAGTTGCCGAACAGAATAGGACGTTTAAAATGTGTGATGTTGAAGTTCTGACACGTGAGTCCCTCTCAATGATAGCACCGAGATGGATTACAATTTGTCCAGCCAGTAACAATTATCAACCTCATGGAATCGTCAGATTCGAGATGATACAAATCATATTTTGATTACAGACTGAGAAATAGCAACGTATACATTTCCATATCCAAATGCGTCTACCATCATACAATTTGTGGTGAAGTTAAGACACCCTGGGGTCTAATGGTGACCGAAGGGGAGGAGTAACTGTTGCATATTGTATCCAAGTTCACGATTGCACATAAAGGGCAACACACTTAATTACTTGACCTATCAAGTTAATATGGAGATACGCCTATGAATAGAATTGACATGGACAAATTCTAAGGATTACTGTAAAATCTAAAATTTGAGCCCCGTATTTGCAATTGTCATAAAAGTATCAAAGAATTCGCCGTGTGCAAAATCCGTAGCATCTATGGACTACTGGTTAGCTTTATTTTAGCGTCATGGATATTCTAAGGCTGCATGCAAAAATCACTGATATCCAACAGGCAGTTTTCGAGAAAATCAATGTCAACCGTGCTCACGAATTAATGGACAGACTATAGATGAATGCATATATAGAGCAGTGGCGGCTCGTGATCATTTTTGTTGGTGGGGCCAGACATTT
This sequence comes from Arion vulgaris, assembly GCA_020796225.1. NCBI lineage: Eukaryota > Metazoa > Mollusca > Gastropoda > Stylommatophora > Arionidae > Arion > Arion vulgaris. Next base: position 15,721,139 of record CM036769.1, read on the forward strand.
TGTTCCTGATAAATCATGGTTTTTGGTTGCTATATTTTCATTTATCAAATAATAAATACACGTTATACATTATTTTTGGTGGGTCCGGCCCCACTGGCCCTTAATGACGAGCCGCCACTGATATAGAGTAGGCAATACATCATACGAAAGAAATTAAAGAAGAACGTATCTCTTTTTTTCTCGGACTTTTCTGAAGTCTCTTGTAAGCTGTTGTAAACATTCTCAATTTCATGATTATCTGCTACAGATGTTGGCGCATAGACTTCTCGTATAACTGATGTTTATTTTCATTTTCTTTAATCTAATAATGCTGTTTCTGACTGTGTTTGAAATTATTCTACAGGAATCAGTAGGATAGTTAAACCATAATAAAAGCTTGATTTTGCTGCCAGCATTGTTTGCTCGTGTGGTCACGGGGCCCGAAGGAAGCAAAGAATAGTACCACTGCGACCTACAAGGCATGTCGTAAGAGGCAACTGATGCAGGACCTAAGGAAATTGCTCTAGTAAAATAAAAAGCATCAGAGAAATCGAATGTGCTGGCCTACTTGTAGGCGCATAACTGCCACAACGTACAATCACTCTTAGGCTCGGATCACATATAAATCACAAAGAGCGGTTAACAAATGGTCGATATGGAGCGTTCGAAGAAGAAGAAGACGACTCTTTGTGTCTCTGTTTCCAGTTCTCCCTCCTCCTCTGTTTTCCTCTCTGTGTGTATGTGTGTGTGTGTGTGATTATATGCCTAAATGACTCCAATCCCAGATCGTATTACTTATACACGAGTATTATTTCTACCTGTATCCTTCACTTCACCATCATCCCCTTACGATGGGACCATTTACCTGATAATCGATAGTTCATCTTTGTAAAACGACAACCTATTTATTATTAATAATACCGTCTTAAGATACAAAGCAACTGTACCGTGTTAACTGTTGTCTTGAAGCTCTGATTACAGAGCTGCTTGCCATTCGTGGGAGGTTCCCCGTCTTCAAGTGTATCGTGTTCAGTTTCCGCTGTAGAACAGTCTGTTCATTGTCTGCGTAGCAACTGTCATCGTGAATAGCATGTGTCCGTATGTCTGTTTGTGAAGTGTACATAAGCTATCAACGTTTTATATATTAGTGCGCGACTGACTAACGACGATGGACACAGGGCGCAGTGTGACGATTTTAATCATCATCATTATTGGCCTCTTTGTCTCAGGAGGCAATAGGTTTTACGTCATGTAGTTTCTTCTGTACTGTATCACATCGTCTGTTGTGACTGTAATGTCCTATTTAGGAGTGACAATCTTTGCCACATCGTATGGGTGTGAAGCATGGACATTTAACAAAACAGTGGAAAAACATATATGTGCTTTTGAATAAAATTGTTACAGAAGAGTCCTCCGTATATCATGGACAGAGAAAAAAACAAATTGATATATCCAGAAAGAACTCACAATCAAAGAAAACTGGCTGATGCTACAAAAAAAAAGAGAAAGTTTAGATATTTTGGACATATAAAAAGGCACGAAGGGCTGTAGAAAACCATCATGGAAGGAGGCATACAGGCAAAGAGGAGAAGAAGAGACCACCGAGAAGATGGATTCAGGATGTAACTGATGGTTTGAACATGACCGAGCATCTGGCATAGGGAAGAGAGAGAAACTCCGAAGGACTGTTGGGGTGGCAAAGTTCTGCTCAGAACAAGCTATTTACTGATGAATCTTTGCCACTGTTGCTGCAGATGAGACTGGAGACTGGGGATGATACATAGGATGGTCTCTGCACTCTACGCTCTCTTTTGCCTCCAAATGTGATGGTGGTGATTCAGTAATAACTTTAACAGTAATATATTAATAATTATAACAATAGATTGGTTATTGGTTACTAAACCGACGTCATTACACTCCGAGAGGACCAATAGGTGCCCAGTTTCACCCAACAGAAATAGAAGAGAACGCATACTGATGGTTCCCGTGGCCGCTGATTAAACAGATTCTTCACTCTGCTCCGCAAGCATCCAGTTCTACTTGTACAACGGGTAACTCCAAATTGCTTAACTCGCTGGATCGATTCAACATCTATTTTAGTGTCTTCATCCAACAGACAGTCGCGAATGTGAATAATAGATGAAAACGTAACACCAAATTAAACGTTTAATTCTTATAAAATATTATACTTAACTTAATTAGTGTGAAATTGGCACATCATTTTGGCTGCACTTTCGCCCGTGTGTTACCGGGGTTTGGAATTGGAGCAAAGAATAGCAACACTCGACCTACAAGGCATGACTTAATAGGCGACTGAGGTAGGGGTCTAGGGTAGCTACCCTAGTAAATAAAAGGCGCCGCAGAAATCATCTGTGCTGGCCTACTTGTAGGCGCTAACTGGCACAACGTACAATCCCCCTTAGGCTCAGATCACATACAAATCACGAAGAGTAGTTTAACAAGTGGTCAATATGGAACGTTTGTCTTCTTCTTCTTCGAACGCTCCATATCGACCACTTGTTAACCACTCTTTTGATTTGTATTTTATTTGTAGGGATCTGAGCTTAAGAGCGATTGTACTTTGTGCCAGTTATGCGCATACAAGTAGGTCAGCACATCCATTTCTGTGACGATTTTTATTGACTAGGTAGCTACCTAGACCCATACCTCAGTCGCCTATTAAGTCATGCCTTCTAGGTAGCATTGTTAATATTCTTTGAGGGCCCTGGCAACGCGGGAGCGTGAGACGAAGAAGAAGAAGAAGAAGGATGCACTTTGAATGAAATTCTGGTAAGTAGCTAGTACAGGCCACTCTTAATGCAGCACCAAGGTGTGAATCTGTCAGGTAGGATTAGTATTTACCTTTGATGATGTTCATAGAGGAAAAGAAACTTCACATATATATGTTGAGCCAAAGGAAGATTATAATTTCAGAGGAAACACTAATCATTGGATATTTATTCTTGTCCACCAAAGTCCAGAGATTATTAAGCGCGCCATGGGAGAATTGAGACAAATGCATTTTGAAAGATTTCTAATACTAACTTTTCAGGACCACATTTGTTAAAAGCGAGAAGAACTGGTTCATAGAAGTTCTAAAATTGAAACATACTGATACTGATCCTTTACTCGGGAAGCAAATTACAGGTACCTTTGAAGTCGGAGTAAAGCTCGCCTGAATGACGAGGGACACTGGTGATAAGGAAAGAAAGTCTTCACTCAAAAATCAGACAGAAACGTGTTACTAATTTGTATGGATTTAGACGTAGGCGCCATGCCTACGTCTAAATCCATAAGGGAAAAAACGAAACATGCCATTGATCAAATATAATTATTTTTCTTGAAATTCTGATTAATGTTAAAGTTGGTTGATTAAAATTGTCGAGCTGCGTGAAAAGACAGAACACCCAACATCTTCATGTCCATGTTTGAACATGTGTGCACTTGTCTGTAGTAGATCCCCTTTAGTTAGGCATTGCAAGAATATTGCAATCCAAGATTGGACTATACAGTCACCTTTGTACAAACCAGGAACGTGCAACAACGTACGTCCGAAGCTGTTGTCACATTCTCTTAAGATAGACGGCTATTTTTTTTATTAAGTAATGTGTCAGGATTTTTTATCCAGAGCGCTATGGCACCCACGAGCTCTGCGAGAGAGCCGCTGCGGTCGGATTCTACTCCATCTGGGAATTTAGAACTTTGCTTCTACTTAGTTGCCCATGTTGTGCTGGGGTCCGCTATTGAAGCAAAGAATAGTACCACTGCGACCTACAAGGCATGTCGTAAGAGGCGACTGATGTAGGACCTAAGAAGCTACCTAGTAAATAAAAGCATCGCAGAAATCGGATGTGCTGGCCTACTTGTAGGCGCATAATTGCCACAACGTACAATAACTCTTAGGCTCGGATCACATATAAATCACAAAGAGCGGTTAACAAATGGTCGATGTGAAGCGTTTGAAGAGGAAGAAGAAGAAGATCCTACAATGCAAGTGCACTAACCATTGTATTATCACCTCTCTCATTTCTTCATCAGCCAATTAACTTGTCATGAACACAACTTTGCAACTTTAACATGCCTTTGGAATTTCTCTCTCCTCTTCTTCTTTGCGATCGCTATTGTGATGATTATACCGTTATACCCTGAGAGAAGAACAAGCTGATTTTAGACCTGGGAGAAGCTGCTTAGACCAAATAATTACCCTACGACTAATTTTGGAGGAACATATTGAGAAGCAACACTCATACTAAATTTCATCGATTTTTTAAAAGCCTTTGATAGTCTACACAGAATCTCTCTGTGGAATATTCTGAGATGCTATGGAATACCAGACAAAATAATAAACATTATTAAGAGCCTCTATGATGGTTCACAGTGTGCAGTTCGCACTGATGGTGGACACAGCGACTGGTTTATGGTTGAAACCGGAGTAAAGCAAGGCTGTATTCTATCTCCGCTATTGTTTGGAGTGGCCATTGACTGGGTGATGCGAAAATGTTGCAGGGCGAAACTGGCATCGATTGGGTAGAAAATAGTCAACTAGAAGATTTGGATTTTGCAGATGATATTGCCTTGTTAAGTAGAAACAACCAAGATATGCAAAGAAAAACAGACAACTTGTCATCTATAGCATCAAAAGTTGGACTGCAGATAAGCTATGAAAAACAAATATAATGAAGACACCTATGGCAAGTAATGCAGATATCACACTGGAATCTAAAATGATAAAAATAACAGAGCAGTTCACCTATTTAGGTAGCAATTTTGATTGCACAGGAAATGTTAAAAAAAAATTATGATACGAATTGGCAAAGCAACATCAGCTTTTAAAAGTCTAAATAAAATATGGAACTGCAAGTTATATAGTATTAAAACTAAATTACGAATTTTCAATTCAAATGTTGTATCAATCCTAACATATGCTAGCGAGAGTTGAAAATGACTAAAGATATAGAAAACAAGTTGAATGCATTTGAAAATAGATGTCTGCGAAAAATAATGAATATAAAATGGAACGAATTCAGGAGAAGTGATGAAATCAGGGACATGTCTGGTCAACCACTAGTGACAACTGTTATAAGAAAGAGAAGATGGAGATATGTTGGGCACACCTTGAGGAGAAATGATCAACGAATATCAAAGCAGGCATTGAAGTGGAATGCAAAGGGTTCAAGAAAGAGAGGTCGACCTAAAGAGACCCTGAAACGAACTTTCCTGAGAGAGGCAGGAAATATCGGTCTCAGTTCCATGGAGGAGATTGAGCGAGTTGCTCAGGATAGAGCGGTATGGAGAAATTACTTACAGGCCCTATGTAACGTATAACGGTACGAGAGGAATTATTATTATTATTTATACCGTTAGACGCGTTCTTATGATAAAGTCGTCTGTTGACTGAAGCTCATCTCCGGTGCCATGTAGTTTTGATGATTATACCCTTAGACGCGTTTTTATGATGAAGTCCACTGTTGACTGAAGCTCATCTCCGGTGCCATGTAGTGTTGATGATTATACCGTTATACACGTTTTTATGATGAAGTCCACTGTTGACTGGAGCTCGTATCATGTAGTTTTGAATGCAGTGTTGAGTTGTAGGGCCAGCATTCCTTTCTAGGGAGGACATACAAGGGACATTATTGCAGGACATGTTCTGTGATTTCTCTCTCTCTCTCTCTCTCTCTCTCTCTCTCTCTCATAGGCTAGATGTCCCGTCTCCGCTCATCTCTTAAACTTTTGTTTTTCGATAATGTCATCAGATAATTCCAGCTGTAGAAATATTGACCGAGGTCAGCTCTTCCATAGTTAAATGCAGTTTCGGCAAATGTTATATCTGACACTGCAAGAATACAAGTCAGGATTTTGTTGGATGCAGTAGGAAGGGGATAGATAAACAATAACAGGAAATGATGTCACTAATCTACAGACAATGTAAACGTTGGATAAGTATAGCAAAAACAATTCGTTAAATGATGCTTTGGCGCAGGTTGTTCGTGCTGCCAGGAGTGTTGGCCAGAAAAGAATAAAGACTAGTTGTAGTTTTATCTTCTTCTTCTTTTCTCTGATCCTGTTTTGCCTCATATCGTCAAGTTAAGAAGAGATTTATAGAACGGGTTTTTGTGTGTGCTTCATGATAGTGTTTTTCACTGGCTATTATGAGGTCCACCTTATGCATCGACTACCTTGTGCTTTATATCATTGTATCGAAGCAGCACTGTCTTGGTAATCTACTTATGTGGACAAACCATTTAATTGGTTATCTTCTTCTTCTTTGCGTTCGTTCTTTACGACCAATTTTAATCACTCTTTGTGATATGTTTGATCTTTGCCAAGAACGTGTATACGTTGCACATTGGTTTGGTAGGCGCCTAAACGCAAAGAGGCATTTATTGATGAAGTTCGCTCATCTGCCCAGCGTGTTCGTAGCGCGTTGGACTATGGGTGACTATCCCTGTGTGTGCGGGTTCAATTCCGCGGGATGGCAGAAAAAGCCACAGATTCCCCAGATTTACGGTGTTTGTGGCACCGAACCGAAGGGTTACGATGTCCATGGCACCGAGCCGAAAAGCTGAAAAGCCTCAAGTGCTTCTGAATCGGAAAAAAAAAAAAAAATTGATGAAGTTCAGTAATAATGTTGTACTCACTTTTTTTTTAACGGATGTTTTCATTTCTAAACCGGTCTCTTCTTGATACTTTCAGCATTCTGCGTAGAACTCATCTCTTCTTCTTCTTCTTCTTTCTCGAATCCTGTATGCCTCACAGCGTCAGGTCAGGAAGAAATTTCTAAAACGGGCCCTAGTATGCGCTTCGTAGATAGTCTCTTTCGTCGCCTCTGTTATCTCTGAGGTCCATCTTTTACGTGGCCGGCCTTTTGCTTTGTACCCATTGTATCGGAGCATGTCTCTTCATCTATGTCATGACTAATTGCATGGCTAATGACTAGATCAAACTTCCCATCGGATGGTTATAAAGGAACCCTTCATACCTCGTGGTATATAGGTCAATACAGTGTTAGGCCTGTATTTTTCATTGATCGTCAGCACACGATGGGTGATGTGGTCAGCATCACGCCGGTCGCCTTTACTTTCCCAGAGCATGTCTGGTACCCAGTTGAGGCTGGGCTAGTATGCCTGTAGAAGCCTCGTGCCTCGGGATTATCTCAGCGTCCACTTCGCGTGGAGCCTGCTTCGACCCCATGTATCGGAGCAGCTTCATCTATGTCAGACTATGCATGGCTAAGCGTCAACTTTCCATCGGATGGTTATACCTGTCATCAACTATGAGTTTGTTATCCTAATGCAATATAATCACAATGCTGGCGGGGACACTGATAAAAAGGAAAGCAGGCCTTCACGCAAAAATCAGTCATACGCACCATACCAGGCGGCATGACTACGTCTGAATTCATAGCGGGGAATGCAGAAGAAGAAGAAGAAGAAGAAGAATGCGATCGTTTAGAACACATGTAGTTTTGTTTGTTTGAGAAAACATATTAAGAGCTCATTTATCGCCAGTGTATGTAGAGGTACATGTAGATATGTATACAACATGACAATAGATAGACAGATGTAATGTATTAAAAAATATCTGATAAACAGACGTACAAGCAAATAATAGATTAAGTCACAGGCAGGAATACAAACGTGCAAGCAAATACAGATCAAATCACATATAAGCAGACAGACATCAGATTTCGAGATAGACGTGAAAATAAACAACATATCATGTCTCAAACATGCAGATAGACAACAGACCGATAGACGTACCTGTAGATTAGCAACAGATCAAGTTATAGACAGGCAGCAGACTGATATGTAAATGGGGAATTAAGCAATCTGTAAAATTTCAGACAGACAGACACTAGACAACGAAATATATTTCCATTTCCATCAATAGACAGACACACGACAGTATTAACATTTGCCAGATGTTAAGATAGAGGGTCACTTTAACTCTGTATTCAGTCACTTGATCTAAAGGTATTCGATTCGTTGTATTTTGGGATTTAAAAAAAGAGATTTCTGATTTCAATGTAGAAGTAATCGAACTCTTAGTCCTATCGGAGACGGATGATTTAACATAGATACCGTGTTTAAGTGGAACAGGTAAAATATCATTTGACAATTGAAAAGCGATAAGAGAATGCTGGAAAGCCACTGCCCATACAATGTTCATTAAACAAAATTAGATTAAATTCCTACAAATTTTCACCATCTTTAAATAATATCGTGGACCGTCGCCGATGTTATGGAGTTCGTGCACTGCTGCTGAGATCTTCCTGTGTAAGAAAGAGATCGAAGCACACATGGTTATTTACCAAAGTGCAATGATGATGATCCAGCAGTCAATCAATCAATCAATCAATCATTATGTTAGATCTTAAGATCGACTGACAAGTAAGCAGCAGATTAATTAATACAGAGGCAAACAGACAACAAACACAAAGCTTAGAATCTTTCAATCAAATGTGAAGTCAGTGCTGTTCTATGGCTCGAAACATGGAAGACAACAAAAGAAACCACCAGAAAATTACAGACTATCATAAATGGATGTTTACGTAGAATAGAGGGACTGAGATGGTATGATAAGATTACGAACGAGAAACTCGGAGAAATAACTAAGCAGATACCAGAGGAGAAAGAGCTAAGAAAGAGACGCTGGTGATGGATAGGACATACATTGAGAAGATCAACCGGAAGTATTGCAAGACATGCACTGTTTTGGAACCCGCAGGGAAAGAGGAGCAGGTGAAGGCATAGATGACCTGAGAAGAGAACTGGAGGCTGATATTAAAAGGATAGATAAAACATGGAAAGAATTAGAAGGGATGGCAGGAGAGAGGAAGAGCTGGAAGAAGTTGTTGAAGATCTGTGCTCCGTTGGGAGTTGAAAGGTGAAGAAGAAGACAGATGACAGATCGATAAATTGACAAGCATGCAAATAAATGATCCTGTCACAAACATTCACACAAACCGCTGTATAGACATACAAGTAAATAGCAGATCAATTAATAAACATACAATAACCAGGTAGATAGATGAGTAGGCATAACAATTTATCAAGTCATACACACAAGCAGACAGACACTGGACGGGTGGATAGACAGACAAGCAAGCAAAAGATCATTTTATAAATAACAAACCGATAAATAGATGGATAAGTATAGAAAGTATTGATAGATACATAGACAACACACAGATTGATGAATATACAAACAATTGATAGACAGACAAACTACAGATAAGTAATATACAAACCAATATACAACGGAAAGATTCAATTCATAAAAGAACAACAGATTAAATGGTTTGAACACCTGACCAGAATGTCCTGGTATCGCCTACCACAGAGAGCCACACAGAAAAAGTATAATGAGTACAAAGCAAGAAGAAGACCACGCAAAAGATGGAGTGACGGCATCAAGAACAACCTTACGAACATGAATATCAGCTTACAAAGTGCCTTAAAACAAGCACACACAAGATCACTACGTTTCACCCCAACACTTCTATAAAGAAGTAAATGGTGTAAGAGAAGAACAAGCACACACAAGATCACTACGTTTCACCCCCAACACTTCTATAAAGAAGTAAATGGTGGAAGAGAAGAAGAAGAAGACAGACAGCCACGTCGGTGTTTATCATGATAATTTTTGTCGTTATCGGATCTGGGAATGTAACTCTTTTAACTTCAACTTCTATTTGACCTTTTGTTTTGTTTATAGATTTCTAGAAGCATCGTTTTCCTCTAATAATTACTGATTTTGTGTTTTTAAACTTTCCACATCACAAATCTGAAGATTCGAAAAGTCTTCCGAATGATTCAGATTTTTTGTTCAGCTTACTTTTTCTCTTTTTCTTGAATCTTGTTTTACATAACAACGTCAGGATAAGAAGAGATTTCTAGAACTGGATTTTGTGTGTGCTTCATATATAGTATTTTACATCGCATCTGATCTAGTCCATTTTAGGCTTTCTGATGTATCACTTCTTTTGCACTGTCTGGCTCTATTGCTTTGTATCCCCTGTATCAGAGTAACATTGGTCTTTGAGGTGCACTGTCTGTTGGTAACCTGCTTTTGCTTTGTATCCCCTGTATCAGAGTAACATTGGTCTTTGAGGTGCACTGTCTGTTGGTAACCTGCTTTTGCTTTGTATCCCCTGTATCAGAGTAACATTGGTCTTTGAGGTGCACTGTCTGTTGGTAACCTTCTTATGTAACCAAACTATTTAATTTGCTGCATGTTTCTTGATAAAGTTCCGTACTGATGTTTTACCAAGTTTTTTTTTCCCCTGACGTCTTCATCAATCGGTCTCTTCTTGATACTACCAGAACTCGCTACCAGCGGGAACTATCAGCGTAGATACTTGCTCTTTTGAGAATAGTTTTCTTCTATCGTTTGATATCAGCTTCCAGGTTTGGCAATGTTAGCATAATATTGGACATTGAGCAAAGCGCAGTCACAAAAAATAACTACATGTGAAATGCGTTGCCTGCGAAAAGTTACCAACAACACAAGAAAAGACAGAATCACCAACATCAACATAAGAAAGAAAGTTGGCACAAAACCGTGCTTGAATTACATAGATAAACAAAGAATGAAGTGGTTTGGCCACTTAATAAGAATGCATCCAAACTCCACAGTATACAGAGTCTTCTACAACAGAACATCGGGAAAGAAGGCAAGAGGAAGACCACGGAAAAGATGGTTAGATGGCTAGCAGAATCCTGTGAAAGAGCAAAGATAACAATCACACAAGCCACAAGAACACCGCAAACAAAAACAGAAAACCACGACACTGGGCAACAACCCGGTAGCAGTGTGACGACAAAAGAAGAAGAAGAAGCATAATATTGGGAGAAAAGCTGTGCTGAATATTGCTTTTTTTTGTGTTCATGGTAACACGTTTGTTCACGGTTGTTGCATATTGAAGTGTCCACACTTTCTGACATCAACTTTAAGTAACGCCCCATCATCGATTCGTAGATTTTGTTTAAAATAACACTGTAACATATTTTTCTTCTTTGAGGGTTCTCTGTGTCGATGTGGTCAAGATTGTGGTTAATGCGCTTGCTTCGTAGACGTGTAGTCTCAGGTTCGATTTTGTAGGTTGGAATTGAATTATTTCCGACCTTAATGTCTCTTACTCAGACCAGAAGAGTATAAGGCGTTTTAAGAACCCACAGGGGAAGCACGGAGGAAAAGAATATGATCAATAAATAGAAAATAGAAAAGTATTAGGATCTTCTGGAAAATAAACAATTACCAAACACATGATTTGAACCACAACCCGTTTTTTGTTACAACGCCTATTGCCTAGCTCTACAGAAGAACTTACAGCACCCATTGCCTAGCTCTACAGAAGAGCTTACAGCACCCATTTCCTAGCTCTACAGACGAGCTTACAACACCCATTCCCTAGCTCTACAGACGAGCTTACAACACCAATTCCCTAGCTCTACAGACGAGCTTACAACACCCATTTCCTAGCTCTACAGAAGAGCTTACAGCACACATTGCCTAGCTCTACAGACGAGCTTACAGCACCCATTGCCTAGCTCTACAGAAGAGCTTACAGCACACATTGCCTAGCTCTACAGACGAGCTTACAGCACACATTGCCTAGCTCTACAGAAGAGCTTACAGCACCATTGCCTAGCTCTACAGACGAGCTTACAACACCATTCCTAGCTCTACAGACGAGCTTACAACACCCATTCCTAGCTCTACAGACGAGCTTACAACACCAAATTTCCCTAGCTCTACATACGAGCTTACAACACCCATTGCCTAGCTCTACAGAAGAGCTTACAGCACCATTCCTAGCTCTACAGACGAGCTTACACACCATTGCCTAGCTCTACAGACGAGCTTACACACACATTCCTAGCTCTACAGACGAGCTTACAGCACACATTGCCTAGCTCTACAGAAGAGCTTACAACACCCATTGCCTAGCTCTACAGACGAGCTTACAGCACCATTCCTAGCTCTACAGACGAGCTTACAGCACCACATTCCTAGCTCTACAGAAGAGCTTACAACACCCATTGCCTAGCTCTACAGACGAGCTTACAGCACCCATTGCCTAGCTCTACAGACGAGCTTACAACACACATTTCCTAGCTCTACAGAGAGCTTACAGCACCATTCCTAGCTCTACAGACGAGCTTACAGCACCCATTGCCTAGCTCTACAGACGAGCTTACAACACCATTCCTAGCTCTACAGACGAGCTTACAACACCCATTGCCTAGCTCTACAGACGAGCTTACACACCATTTCCTACTCTACAGACGAGCTTACAACACCCATTGCCTAGCTCTACAGAGAGCTTACACACCCATTGCCTAGCTCTACAGACGAGCTTACAACACCCATTTCCTAGCTCTACAGACGAGCTTACAGCACACATTTCCTAGCTCTACAGACGAGCTTACAGCACACATTGCCTACTCTACAGACAGAGCTTACAACACCCATTGCCTAGCTCTACAGACGAGCTTACAACACCCATTTCCTATCTCTACAGACGAGCTTACAGCACCCATTCCTACTCTACAGAAGAGCTTACACACCATTGCCTAGCTCTACAGACGAGCTTACAGCACACATTTCCTACTCTACAGAAGGCTTACAACACCCATTGCCTAGCTCTACAGAAGAGCTTACAGCACCCATTGCCTAGCTCTACAGACGAGCTTACAACACCCATTTCCTAGCTCTACAGACGAGCTTACAGCACCATTGTCTAGCTCTACAGACGAGCTTACAGCACCATTTCTAGCTCTACAGACAGAGCTTACAACACCATTGTCTAGCTCTACAGACGAGCTTACAACACCCATTCCCTAGCTCTACAGACGAGCTTACAGCACACATTGCCTAGCTCTACAGAAGGTTTTAAGCACACAGTATCTCTTTTAAGAGAGCTTCAGCAACTTTTATTTGTACAATATTTACTAGACATATCTCCTAGCTTCTAGACGAGTTATACAGCTGATACTGCTAGCTCTACAGAATCGATTACACACTCATTCTAGCTTATTCTGACAGAACTTACAACAGTCCTCCAATTCTCTCTCTCAAGGCCAGATTCCAGCCACTTTCCTCATTCTCAAAATCTTACATCCGAATCCATCTTCTCAGAAGGCTTACACTCCCTTCTCAGCTCTACAGGAGCTTTCCATTGCTAGTTCTAAGTACGGCATATCCAACCTCTATTTCTAGCTCTACAGTCTTGATTAGTCTTTGTAATCATTTCCTTCTCTCCAGACGAGCTTTGTAACACTTATATTCTACAGAAGAGCATATATATTCACCCACTTGCAACACTCTACAGGCGAGTTATATAAAACAAATTCTAGTCTCTAAGATGAGCTTACACCCATTTCCATATTTCAACAGAAGAGCTTACAGCACCCATTGCCAATAGCATCTCAGACAGCTTCTAAAATCACCCATTTCTATCTCACAGACCACTTACACAAAACATTCTTATTCTTCAAGACGAACTTTACCACACATTTACTAGATTTCTCACAGAGATCTACTAGAATATCATTCCTCATGCTCTACAGAAGAGCTTACAAATTCCTTTGACAAAGCTCTGCAGATAGCTTATAGCACATTGCCAGCTTCTACAGACATCTGTTCTCAGTTCCAATCTATTTCCTGAGCTTTAAACAGTTCAGACACATTTTCTAGCTCTAAACACAACAGAGCTTAAAAACTTTGCCTATCTCATCAGAAGAGTTACAATACGTTTTCAATACCTAGCTGTCTGAGGCTTACAACAACCCATTCCTAAGCTCTAGCGAGCTTACAGAACTTTCGATCCTACAGAAGAGTTACAGCACACATTTCCTAGCTCTACAGACGAGCTTACAACACCCATTGCCTAGCTCTACAGAGAGACTACAACACCCATTGCCTAGCTCTACAGACGAGCTTACAACACCCATTCCCTAGCTCTACAGACGAGCTTACAACACCCATTCCCTAGCTCTACAGACGAGCTTACAACACCCATTGCCTAGCTCTACAGACGAGCTTACAACACCAATTCCCTAGCTCTACAGACGAGCTTACAACACCCATTTCCTAGCTCTACAGAAGAGCTTACAGCACACATTGCCTAGCTCTACAGACGAGCTTACAGCACACATTGCCTAGCTCTACAGACGAGCTTACAACACCCATTCCCTAGCTCTACATACGAGCTTACAACACCCATTGCCTAGCTCTACAGAAGAGCTTACAACACCCATTGCCTAGCTCTACAGACGAGCTTACAACACCCATTGCCTAGCTCTACAGACGAGCTTACAACACCCATTCCCTAGCTCTACAGACGAGCTTACAACACCCATTGCCTAGCTCTACAGACGAGCTTACAACACCCATTGCCTAGCTCTACAGACGAGCTTACAACACCCATTGCCTAGCTCTACAGACGAGCTTACAACACCCATTGCCTAGCTCTACAGACGAGCTTACAACACCCATTGCCTAGCTCTACAGACGAGCTTACAACACCCATTGCCTAGCTCTACAGACGAGCTTACAACACCCATTGCCTAGCTCTACAGACGAGCTTACAACACCCATTGCCTAGCTCTACAGACGAGCTTACAACACCCATTCCCTAGCTCTACAGACGAGCTTACAACACCCATTGCCTAGCTCTACAGACGAGCTTACAACACCCATTGCCTAGCTCTACATACGAGCTTACAACACCCATTGCCTAGCTCTACAGACGAGCTTACAACACCCATTGCCTAGCTCTACATACGAGCTTACAACACCCATTGCCTAGCTCTACAGACGAGCTTACAACACCCATTCCTAGCTCTACATACGAGGGTTACAACACCCATTCCCTAGCTCTACAGACGAGCTTACAACACCCATTGCCTAGCTCTACAGACGAGCTTACAACACACATTGCCTAGCTCTACAGACGAGCTTACAGCACACATTCCCTAGCTCTACAATGAGCTACAACACCCATTGCCTAGCTCTACAGACGAGCTTACAACACCCATTGCCTAGCTCTACAGACGAGCTTACAACACCCATTTCCTAGCTCTACAGACGAGCTTACAGCACACATTTCCTATCTCTACAGAAGAGCTTACAACACCCATTGCCTAGCTCTACAGACGAGCTTACAACACCCATTGCCTAGCTCTACAGACGAGCTTACAGCACACATTTCCTAGCTCTACAGACGAGCTTACAACACCCATTGCCTAGCTCTACAGACGAGCTTACAGCACACATTTCCTAGCTCTACAGACGAGCTTACAACACCCATTGCCTAGCTCTACAGAAGAGCTTACAACACCCATTTCCTAGCTCTACAGACGAGCTTACAGCACACATTGCCTAGCTCTACAGACGAGCTTACAACACCCATTCCCTAGCTCTACATACGAGCTTACAACACCCATTGCCTAGCTCTACAGACGAGCTTACAACACCCATTTCCTAGCTCTACAGACGAGCTTACAACACCCATTCCCTAGCTCTACAGACGAGCTTACAACACCCATTCCCTAGCTCTACATACGAGCTTACAACACCCATTGTCTAGCTCTACAGACGAGCTTACAACACCCATTGCCTAGCTCTACAGACGAGCTTACAGCACCCATTCCCTAGCTCTACAGACGAGCTTACAACACCCATTGCCTAGCTCTACAGACGAGCTTACAACACCCATTCCCTAGCTCTACAGACGAGCTTACAACACCCATTCCCTAGCTCTACAGACGAGCTTACAACACCCATTGCCTAGCTCTACAGACGAGCTTACAACACCCATTGCCTAGCTCTACAGACGAGCTTACAACACCCATTGCCTAGCTCTACAGACGAGCTTACAGCACCCATTGCCTAGCTCTACAGACGAGCTTACAACACACATTGCCTAGCTCTACAGACGAGCTTACAACACCCATTGCCTAGCTCTACAGACGAGCTTACAACACACATTGCCTAGCTCTACAGACGAGCTTACAACACCCATTGCCTAGCTCTACAGACGAGCTTACAGCACCCATTCCCTAGCTCTACAGACGAGCTTACAACACACATTGCCTAGCTCTACAGACGAGCTTACAACACCCATTGCCTAGCTCTACAGACGAGCTTACAACACACATTGCCTAGCTCTACATACGAGCTTACAACACACATTGCCTAGCTCTACAGACGAGCTTACAACACCCATTGCCTAGCTCTACAGACGAGCTTACAACACACATTGCCTAGCTCTACAGACGAGCTTACAAC
The DNA here is from genome assembly GCA_020796225.1 of Arion vulgaris. Taxonomy (NCBI): domain Eukaryota; kingdom Metazoa; phylum Mollusca; class Gastropoda; order Stylommatophora; family Arionidae; genus Arion; species Arion vulgaris. The sequence goes on from CM036769.1 coordinate 15,737,417, forward strand.
ACCCATTGCCTAGCTCTACAGACGAGCTTACAGCACACATTGCCTAGCTCTACATACGAGCTTACAGCACACATTGCCTAGCTCTACAGACGAGCTTACAGCACACATTGCCTAGCTCTACAGACGAGCTTACAACACACATTGCCTAGCTCTACAGACGAGCTTACAACACACATTGCCTAGCTCTACAGACGAGCTTACAACACACATTGCCTAGCTCTACATACGAGCTTACAGCACACATTGCCTAGCTCTACAGACGAGCTTACAACACACATTGCCTAGCTCTACAGACGAGGGTTGTTAAGAACGCAATCAGGTATCACTCTTTTTAAAAAGAGCTTCACTAAGCCGTTTATTTGATAAATATTTATCTTATACATATCTCCTACTTGTCTTTCTTATAACAGCTGATACTAGTAGTTAACCAGATATTTCTCTGATTTCATCATCATCATCAAATAGCTTATTCTGAGCAGAACTTTACCACCCCAACAGTCCTCCGAAATTTCTCTCTCATAGGCCAGATGTCCCGCCACTGTAGCCGTCATGTTCAAACCATCAATTACATCCTGAATCCATCTTCTCCGTGGTCTTCCTCTTCTCCTCTTCTCCTCTTTGCCGGGATGCTTTTTCCATGATGGTATTCTTAGTGTCTTAGTGTCTTTTTACGTGTCAAAATATCTCAATTTCTCTTTCTTATTTATAGCATCAGCCAGTTTTCTTTGATTTTGAGTTCTTGCTGGATATATCTATTTGTCTCTCTTCTGCCCATGATATACGAATGACTCTTTTGTAACACTTATATTCAAAAGCGCATATATATTTTTCCACTGCCTTATTAACTCTTTGTGGACCAAACACCACACTAAGTGGCGGTTTTATATTAAAAACAAATGTCTGGTCCACTAAGAGTTAAATGCCATTACATCTTCACACCCATAGCCTTGCACACTTAGAATATTTCCAATCAAATGAGTTTCTACTGTTCCATCATATTTGTGAACACTGGGAATATGCATGCTCTTAATATTTCAATCACTTCTAATAGATTTTACTACACATTTTATATTCTCAACATACCTATGTACATCTAAAACAGTTCATTACTTTTTAAATACTTTCAATTTCACAACAAAATGTGTGTAAATAATGAGGTTAAGGATTTTGTCAGTACAGATCTATCAAATCTATGGCTGGGAAAGAGTATTAACAGTCACATTCTGAAAGATAATGAAAATCTAATTGCACTGAAATTGATCTGTGAAGGACAAGAAGTTCAGAATAGATGTTAGATTTAGAATCAGTAATTTACAAGCTAAATACTGTTCTCCAGTTCTCTAATATTTTTTACCTGACCTAATTAATGTGTTTGTTGAAATAAGTTAGAATGAGGTGTTTTTAATTTAGAAAAATAAAGACATTCTAAGTGAAGACTTAAGAAAGATGTTGCAATAATGTTAAGAATGATGTGTGTAAAGGTGATGTTGTAAAATATTAGAGAAGTGTTAAGGAAGTTTAAAAAATGTTATGAGGATGTAGAAAAATGAAGTTAGAAGATGTTAAGAAAAAAATTTGAAAGGATTAGAAATGAAAATTGTTTAAGAAGAATTGCAGAAAATGTTAGAAGAAGAATGTAATGGAATTTAAGAAGATGTTAAAGAAAAATGTTAGAAGAATGTTGAGAAAAATGTTAAGAAGAAAGATGTTAAGAAAGAAAAATTTAAAAAATGTAAAGAATTTGAAAGACTCAGAAGAAAGAATGTTCGATCAGAAGAATGTTAGAAAAAAAAAGAAAGAATGTTAATTTTAAGAAGAATAAAATCAAAATTTAAGAAGAAAGAATTTAAAAAAGAATGTTAAAAGAAGAATGTTAAGAAGAAATAATGTTAAGAAAGAATGTTAAGAAAGAATGTTAAGAAAGAATGTTAAGAAGAAAGAATGTTAAGAAGAAAGAATGTTAAGAAGAAAGAATGTTAAGAAGAAAGAATGTTAAGAAAGAATGTTAAGAAGAAAGAATGTTAAGAAGAAAGAATGTTAAGAAGAAAGAATGTTAAAGAAAGAATGTTAAGAAGTAAGAAAGAAATGTTAAAAGAAAGAATGTTAAAAAGAAAGAATGTTAAGAAGAAAGAATGTTAAGAAGAAAGAATGTTAAGAAGAAAGAATGTTAAGAAGAAAGAATGTTAAGAAGAAAGAATGTTAAAAAGAAAGAATGTTAAGAAGAAAGAATGTTAAGAAGAAAGAATGTTAAGAAGAAAGAATGTTAAGAAGAAAGAATGTTAAGAAAGAATGTTAAGAAGAAAGAATGTTAAGAGAAAGAATGTTAAGAGAAAGAATGTTAAAGAAAGAATGTTAAGAAAGAAAGATGTTAAGAAAGCAAAGAATGTTAAGAAGAAAGAATGTTAAGAAAGAATGTTAAGAAGAAAGAATGTTAAGAAGAAGAATGTTAAGAAAGAATTTAAAAGAAAGAATGTTAGAAGAAGAATGTTAGAAAGAATGTTAAGAAAGAATTGAAGAAGAATGTTAAAAGAATGTTAGAAAGATGTTAAGAAAGAATGTTAAAAGAAAGATGTTAAGAAGAATGTTAAAAAGAATGTTAAGAAGAAAGAATGTTAGAAGAAAGAATGTAGAAAAAAATTTAAGAGAAGAATGTAGAAAGAATGTTAGAAAGAATGTTAAAAGAAAGAATGAAAAGAAGTAGAAGAAGAATGTTAGAAGAAAGAATGTTAAGAAAGAATGTTAAAAGAGAATGTTAAAGAAAGAATGTTAAGAAAGAATGTTAAAAGAAGAATGTAAGAAGAAAGAATGTTAAGAAAGAATGTTAAGAAGAAAGAATGTTAAGAAAGAATGTTAAGAAGAAAGAATGTTAGAAGAAAGATTTAAAAGAAAGAATGTTAAGAAGAATGTTAAGAAGAATGTAGAAAGAATGTTAAGAGAAAGAATGTTAAGAAGAAGAATGTTAGCTCAGAACTTGCCCAAGCAAACGACTGTCTGTCAGTGGTTCTAAGGTGTGCCAGGCACAATGTGCGTGACATTCCTAGGTGCGCTCTAGGAAATCCCAGATCTTGGGCAGGCAACGCGTTGCCAGCTGATACCAGTGTAAACAATCGCCAAGACACATCAGGCCCATGCTTCGCTAAGGCAGAAATTAAATGAAGAATAAGTGTACTTAGCACTATCCAATTATTTTTGTATTTCTTTGCTTTTTGCATCTTATTTATTACATTTTTGGTGCATTTGGTGATGTTTTAGAACTTCAAGTGGTCCCTGACTTCAAAAGTGGGAGAACCAGTGACTTGTGCTTAGTACATGTCTGGTGAAGTTTGGAAACAATTCTTCATGTAAAAATAATTTATAGACTAAGAGAAAATACGGTATACACACACATGCACGAATAGACGCACACACCGCACACGCACACACACGCTTCTGTTTATTCGACAATAACGTCTCATATTTTCTGTAAAACTTGAAATTTATGAAACGTGAAAAATAGTTTTTTTTTTTTTTTATTCTTTCATGTTTTTATAACTGGCACCAGAACTGCAGATAGGGAGGGACGTATATATATATATATATATATATATATATATATATATATATATATATATATATATATATATATATATATATATATATATATATATATGAAGAGAGAGAGAGAGAGAGATATGAGGGATAACCCTAGTTAAAATAATTGTTCAGCTTGTCTTTTAATAGCTTTGTCACCCTCTCTCTGTCTCCCTCCCCCTCTCCCCCCTGTTTATTTTCGCTCTCTCCTCCCTCTTCCTCCCTCCATCCCCTCTCTCTCCTCTCTCTCCTATTTGACTTTCTCTAATGTGCAGAAATGTTGAGTTCTTAAAGATAGAAAACTGACACTTTTGGAATCGGAACAGGTGTGCCACATGGATCCCTTCTATAAGCTTTGTTATTCTTACTGACTATATTCCAGATTATGAAGGTAACAGTAACTATCACACGAAATATAATTCAATAGACTGACGGAGCAACTAGACGACCTAGACTCTAGACTTTGTTGATGATATAGAGCTTCTTTTCCGCGCACTTAACCAGGTGCAGAATAAACTAAACACACTTGATCGGAGGTCACATCAACTAGGTCTAAATATTCATAGGGAAAAGGCAAAACTTTTGAGAATTAACCAAGCAAACGAAAGTCCAATTTTTCTGTGAAACCCCACTTCAAGAGGTATGATTATACACAGACTTGGGCAGCAATGTAGATAAACAGGAAGGAACAGATAGAGATGTCAATGTCAAAATAAGAATACAGAAGGCAAGAGGAGCACTAAAAAGTTTGTCGATGTTTAAAGAAATCAAACCTAGAACAGAAATGTGAGTATTTAACTCTAATGTTAAAGCTGTTTGGGTTCGAAATATGGAGAATAACTAAAATAAAAACGCATAAATTGTAAACATGCATCAACTGGTGTCTGAGCAGAAGAGAGGAACTGAGATGATATGATGATAGGGTCACAAATGAGAAACTTATGGAAGGAATGATCACAGTGAAACAGGAGCTAAAGATTAGACGCTGCCGCTGGAAAGGACACACCTTGAGATAACCCGAGAGGAATGTGTTAGGCAGAACCCTTTCCTTGAACCCGCAGGGAAAGCGAAAGAGAAGAAAGCCTAGCAATACACGGGGAAGGGATTTTGGGTAGAACTTAACGGAAGCATTATAAGTTTATAAAATTGCAGTTCAAGAGCGAGCCTCATGCTTTTCCTTGTTAATAGCAGCAGCTACATTAGTTTTAAGAAGTTCAGCGAGCTTCATAAGTTCGTCGCCTCGACTATCTTCCAAATCCTCTTGGTAAGAGCTGACAATATTTGGAGTTATTTTTAAGATCTCTTCCGCTGTGAGAGATTTTGACTGCCAAAGTATTCCAAATACACCAGTCACTCTATGGTACCCTTTCATGCGTTTAGATAAAGCAGAGAGCGCCTTATCAATTATGACAATAAACACCTGATTAAAAAATGTTTGTTTGGGTGTTTGATTTTCTACAACTTCATTGATCGTATTAGAGCCGCCGAAATCGTCGTACTTAGTATTTCACTTGCGCCGTCTTGAAGTTTGTTGTTGATATTCTTCCCAGTCAGTCAGGATTTTGTCTTTGACCTCGATATCTGAAAATGTAAGTCCCTTACAAAATATTTAAATCGAAATTTTACAAGCTAAACATTTTCTGCTCTAGACGCGGGCCTCCAGAAACGCGGGGCCCGTAGCATTAGCTACTTTTGCTATAGAGCTAATCCTGCACTGAGCCTATCAAGTTATATATGATAATAATAATAATAGAAATAAACATTAAGTTTGCAACTATGGCACTATACAGTAAAGGTTTTAATGTATTTAGTACATGTATTTGATATCATTGAGAGCCGCGGTAGCTTTGTTGTTAGTGAACTCGCTTCTCAAGGCTGGTGTGCTGGTGCTCCCGCAGTGCGCGTGGAATTTTCCCGACCGCGACGGCTCTCAGGTCGACCCAGCCTCAACTGGTTACCAGACATGCTCTGGGAAAGTAAAGGCGGCCGGCGTGTGCCGACGGTCAATAAAAACTACAGGCCTAACACTGTATTGCCCTATATACCACGAGGTATGAAAGGGTTCCTTTACTTTTTTTTTTTTACTTATTTGATATCATTATGATGCAATTTGTTAAGCGTGCCGATGCCCAGTTCTATTTATTTTATGTGTTTGAAAGACAAAGTGAAGATATGTTATTATGGATAGCTATAGTCTGTCCATTAATTCGTGAGCACGTTTGAAATTGATTTTCTGAAAACTACCTGTTGGATCTCAGTGATTTTTGCATGCAGCCTTAGAATATCCATGACGCTAAAATAAAGCTAACCAGTAGTCCATAGATGCTACGGATTTTGCACATCGGCGAATTCCTTTGATCTTTTATGACAATTGCAAATACGTGGGCTCAAATTTTAGATTTTACAGTAATCCTAGAATTTGTCCATGTCAATTCTATTCATAGGTGTATCTCCATATTAACTTGATAGGTCAAGTAATTAAGTGTGTTGCCCTTTATGTGCAATCGTGAACTTGGATACAATATGCAACAGTTAGTCATCCCCTTTGGTCACCATTAGACCCCAGGGTGTCTTAACTTCACTACAAATTGTATGATGGTAGACGCATTTGGATATGGAAATGTATACGTTGCTATTTCTCAGTCTGTAATCAAAATATGATTTGTATCATCCCGAATCTGACGATTCCACGAGGTTGATAATTGTTACTGGCTGGACAAATTGTAATCCATCTCGGTGCCAGTACTCGTCTTCCTCTCGAGCACATGTTCAACACACTTCTTCCAGAACTGCATGTCTATCATTGAGAGGGACTCACGTGTCAGAACTTCAACATCACACATTTTAAACGTCCTGTTCTGTTCGGCAACTTGCCCTTTTACTTTAGCCCAGACAAGCTCTATCGGATTGAGGTGAGCATGATATGGAGGTAGTCGCAAAGACGTGTGGCCGTATTCCGCAATGATTTTGTCAATATGAAACACCTTTGTCTTATTTGTCATCCTCACCAGGTGCAACAACTCGGGTTTCAAATATGTATCATCGAAGCTGACATTTTCCTTAGCAAGCCAAGTCCTAATTTGATCTTTTGTATTTGATGCAGTTGGTACTTTGTCTTCCGCTGATACTGCGTTGTGATAGGATGCATTATCCATTATCAAGCATGATAGTCTGTTTAGAATTGGAAGTAGATCTTTCTTCATCCAGTGCCTGAAAATATGTCCATTCATTTCTGTGTGGTAGTCCCTACCGTCGGTACTTTTGATTGGAAAATAAGTCCAGCGTTATGGACAAGACCTTCTTCACTGCTTCCTGCATGTGTTAGTATAATACGCTGGCCTTTGCTGCTTGGTATTTTTCTTTTCTGTTCACCGTCTACTGATTGCCATTCTTTAGCATTGGTGTGGCGAGCATTGACCCAGGATTCGTCCAAATATACAATATCATAGCCTTGCCTCCGCCGCTCACGGATCTGCCTCGGTATTTACTTCGGGCAGCAATTAAATGTGGCTTTTCACAAATAATATTCCTGCCGCCTATAGTTTTTCTGAAGGTGAAGCCGGTGGCTCTTACAAATTTTCCATAGAGTACTT